>OY744546.1:9785721-9808221 GCA_963556195.1 Sepiola atlantica
AACTGGTAGATACTAGCTAAAGATGGACATTGACTTACCCAGGTACTGTATTATAGCGGCTATAAACCAGTAACAAATAATTTGTTAGTATCATATTTCTTTACAGAGAAAGAAAAAAAAAATGGGAGAGGGGGGGGGGGGAATAAATCTGTAATCTGATCCAAGGGAGTAAAAAACATTGAATAAAAATGCAATCATGTTTGTACGACGGTGGCATTCTTAATTAGGATTCTATTCAAACAGCAGATATTTCATTTGTCCCTAACCCTAACCCTAACCCACTCACAAACTTTGAGCTTTAATCAGCAACTCTTCCTGGATTTATTCGCTAGTTGAAGTACCCGTTCATGTCGGATTTCTTCTGCAACTGGAACATAGTGTTTGGAAAATCGACAGTATTTTATTTACTTCCTCTTTTTTAGGAGGTTAGACACAAGGTCAGGTGTGGGTTTTGATGAAAGTGTTTCTGTGGAACGAACTGGATTCGAACCCGGCCAGTCTGCGTCCTTAACCACCTCGCCATCGTCACACCTCGAAGATCAACAGGATTATCTCTATTTATATAAAGTGAGGTTCGTCGTTGTCGTTTTGACGCCTTTAAGAAATTAACTTCCAAAGTAACCTATTTCTGGCCAGGTCTTTATTCATCCCTCTTTCTCTCAAGTCCATCCTTATCACTCCCTCCGATTTTTTTTATTGGCCTTCCTCTGTGAACTAAACCTGCTACTTCAACTGTTCTACATCTACTAACCCAAGAACTCTCATGCATATTCACCCCAAACAAAGGGGGCACATTGCCACTGAGACAGAAGAGGGCTACTGTGAATTAGGGGTCAGACACTCTAAGTGGGGAGTTGAACATTCTTTCAAGGTAACTGTTGTGGACCTGTTTAGGGTCTGGAATGAAAAACACGAACATGTGGTTTAGAGAAAACGAGTATATTGAAGAAAAGTATAATATAAGAGAGAAACGAGAGTGCTGGTACGTCAGTCTTGACTGCCAGCAGAGACTGGGGTTTGCTCAGGTATTTAATTCCCTCCCACTGCAGGAATATGTGACACAAGGTCGAAAAGTGGGGGAAGAGTCAAGCCAGCGCCCTTAAAGAAGAAGCTTCTGGCCTAGCAAAAATAGCCTGGGCAACCCTGTCGGAATTCTCCGGTCAGGGCGCCTCAGGCAGCAAGCAATAAACTTACTTCTCCCCAAAGAGGGGAGGCAAAGCCTGGGAGGGTGCACCCTCTAGGAAAACCCAGGACAGTATACCTCAGCCCGACAGATAAAAGGCCACCGAAATGGCCCAGTTCCTGCCGGACTGACTATCGAGGACGGATCCTCGACTGGTATACCCCCATCCCGACGTCCTCAATCAACCGAAGTTAATGAAAGACTGATCGGGATGGGGTTTACTCAACACTGAGAAGCATATGCTTCCAGTATTTATTGTAAATGGAAGAGTCCAAAGTCTGCTATAGGTATGATACCATAACAGTAACCATACCAACAGTCTCATATTCGGCACACATCTCCCTATACTGTCCAGATTTAATCTTCCTCTGACGTCATCAGATCTAAGCCTGTCTTTAAGACTCACATTACACATCCATCGTATCATTTTCAACCTCATCATTTCTCTCCATGCAACGCATGTCCTCAACCCTTACTAGCCAGGTTTCACTTTCATACATCATCACACTGCATGCACATACCTGATAGACACTTATTTAAAAAAAAAACAAAAAAACAAACAGAAACCACCACTTTATCAAGGCCGAGGCCACCCGTGGACAAGTGTTAATGTGATTTCTATTTATCCCCCCCTCCAGGAGATTAGACACAAGTGTCATGTGGGTTTGATGGAAGCGTTTTCAGTGGAATGACTTGGATTTGAACCTGGCACACCCAGGTTCTTAGTCCGCGTCAATACCAACTAAGCCACTGTACCATCCCCAAATAGACTCTTCCCATCGTCGACAGTGGTAACACTCTGCTACTTAGTAATGGCAGAAGTTCCCTGAACTTACTCCATCCATTCCTAACTCTTGCTATCGCATTAACACCTGCCCTATCCTGTGCTCCAATGGTATCGCTGGAGTCGGCATTCTTAATTAGGATACCATTGTTCACTCCCAGCCGCAACCTCTGACCTTCAATCAGCAAATCTTTATTCTTGTTCGCTAGCTCAAGAACCTGCTCGTGTCGGATGTTTTTTGCAACTGGAACGTACAGGATGTTTGGAAAATCGATGGAATAACTTCAGGATTTTCTCGATTTATTTAAAGTTGGATGACAGCACCCGTTGTTTCAGAAGCGCAGGTGCCTTCCCACGGTCTGTTGTTTACAACGGTTTAGATATACTGCGGTTGTTGTTAAGCTTTCTTGTCTGTGGCGCTGTAGTTCAGTGGCAGAGTTACGATTTCAAATGCAGCTGACTCTGATTTTAAATTCTGGATCAAGCTGTATCCTACTGAAAAGCTAAAAAAAAAACGTGAAACTCAAGTCTAGGATTTCCTATTGATGGCTGGCTTAGTGTGTGTGGTCTGCGTTGTCTGATTGTGGAATATATATATATATATATATATATATATATACACACACACACATGTTTGATTAAACAGGAGTGCCAACTTCTGCTTATTCAGCTTTTGATCCGTTTTTTTTTCTAGTCTTCGTACGATGGATTTGATTTTATAATCCAAGGAGTGTAAAAAATCTCCGTATTTTGTGCGAACGTTTTCGACCAACATCGGTCGTCGTCAGGCGGTTGCAAAATGAAATAAATTGGTGAATCTATCAAGAGGGCACTCTTTTAAATTATTTCAACAACACTTCAATACACCTTCACCCCCCCCCCCCTCATAACGGGAATGATAGATTCACCAATTTATTTCATTTTGCAACCATGCCCAAATTATACAAATATATATATATATATATATATATATTGAAAATTAGAAAACCTGAAACAATGTGTGTTATTTTTTGTTAAAATAAATAAAATTTATTTTAAACTCAGCTTTCATTGTGAAGTTTTTATTGTTTTCTTCATTAAATAAAGACGTTTTCTTAAGTGAACGTAATTGATGCGATCTCATAGTCTGCGTCATTATCCATTACGCCAATCACATACCCTCTTCCCATTGTTGAAGAAGACCCTTCATTAGTTTGTACTCAAACAGATATTATTTCATTATCTTGCCTGACCCCAATTCTTCATTTCCGCACTCGGCTCATTTCATGTTTGATTAGATTTCATTTTGACTCCAGAGAAATGTTTGAGTAATGGTTCGTTGTCAGAAAAAAATGTTAAAAATAAAAATTAGAAATTAATTTATTTTGATAAAAATTGTGAATTATAATTATTTATGATCAGCAAAAATATGCATCCTGCGGACGCAAATATTTTATATTTTGTGAATGCCTATAAAAAGATTTGGTCTTTTTTTTATTTATTTATTTATTTTTTTTTAATCTTCCTCGTAAAATGTATGCATAAAAATGCTTCTTATATGTATGAAAATAAAACAATGAAATTAAAAATCCATAATATCATGTGATTCTTTATCATTTATCGTTGGTCATGAGTAATAAGCAACCGCTTATATCAAAGAAAAAAAATATTAATGTTTTGTGCAGAAATATCAATATGAAAACGTTGGTGGTTTTTGTTTTGGGTTAAGGTTCTTTGTTTTTTATTTTCTGTAAAGTAAAAATTTTCCAGGTCGGGTCAATTATTTAGATGTTAATGATGGATCAATTTAGGGTGCAAGTTTGGAATTGGGACGACATGAAAAAAAAACTAGTCAAACAAATAAAAAATAAACCATTGATGCTTACATAGACATATTTCAGTACAAAATAATACTTTTTTTTTTCAATGATATAAGCGGTCGCTTATTAATCATGACCAACAGATTTTTTAGGGTAAGTCAGTTATTACCTATTTCATTGATTCTTTAAATCTTTCATTATAAACTAAATAAGTTTAGAATTGGGACGACATGAAAAAAAAAATTAAGAAATAGCTTTATGATGTACATACTCGTGAAGGAAAGCATATATCGTATGCAAAAAAAAATCACGTAAATTGATCAAGTAGTTTTTCTTTTTTGTTAATTTTTTTTTACAAAAGAAAATCAAATTAAGTTAGAACGAAAAAAATAATGACCGACATTAGACGGTCGCACTCGACATACTTTTCTTTTTTTTAACTAAAAAAACTTTAAAATAAGTTTAAACACAAGACATGTAGGTAGAAGAGTAACTTATCTTGCCTTTGGTAACATTTATTTGTTGTATATTTGTTTTGTTGGCTCGTGTTAAAACTACCCTTTTTTTCCAAGGCTGCTTCTAAATTCCAACTTTTGAGTCAAGAGTTATCTCCCTTGTCTGGCAACCGATATGGCGTTGATATATCGACAATCTTCATTTACCTATAAAATTTGATTTTCTTTTGTAAAAAAAACAAAACTACTTGATCAATTTAGGGTATTTTTGGTATACGATATATGCTTTACGTCACAGGTACGTACATCGTAAAGATATTTCTTAATTTTTGTTTTCATGTCGTCCCAATTCTAAACATATTTAGTTTATAATGAAACATTTAAAGAATCAATGAAATAAATAACTAACTTAGCCTAAAAAATCTGTTTGTCATGATTAATAAGCGATCGCTTATATCATTGAAAAAATTACATTTTTTTAATAACAAAATAAGTTAGCAAAACATTAATCTGGAACAAAACTTAGATCTAATATATGGAACGTTTTTGTTGTCTTTTAAGGGAAGTGGGGTCTGATCAACTCTGCTGGGAAGCCATGAGATAAAATGCTGTTTTGTTTTTAAATTCCCGAAACAGTTTTTCATGGTGATCCCTTAAATCAGGGGCGGCCAACCTTTTCAGAGTGAGGGCCAGATGAGACTTTTGGAAGGAGATCGCGGGCCGGAGTGAAAAACGAAATCTCAGAATTACTATATTTTGTTTACATGAATAAATTGTACAAAAAATGCAGTGAACACTCTACAAATCTGATATTTTTTCTGTATGTGATGTTATAAAAGGCGCCAACGAAGAGCCATTTTGGAATCATAAAAAATAATGACGGGGGAAGTAGCAAGTTGATCCAGCATTCGTTTTGACACACCTCACATAAGTTCTCTGATTCATGCCCTTTCCTCGTCTCTAGTTTCCTCTTTGCCTCTCTCTTTCCCTTTTTCTATTTTTATTTCAGGCCAAGGATTTGAAATTAATAGTTAAAGAAAAATGAAATATACATGCATCATCGTTCGCTGATATTTATACATTTTCATCCCACTGTAAATCTTAATTAAAACCTACTTTTACGTCTGTCACAAAATGATATGAGTTTTACTGGGAGGTCCGCGGCCCGGATTGCAATAATAAAGCATAGCAAGGTGGTGGGCCGGACGCTAAACCTTCGCGGGCCACATGCGGGCCGGAGGTTGCCCGCCCCTGCCTTAAATAATGTTAAGACTAGCATAAATTCTAGGAAGTAAACTATATATAGTGACTGTAAAAAGTAAATTGACTTACAAGAAAAGTGATTTTCCACCGAAGGACTTGGGACTAAAGTTTTTTTTTATTTCTTTTTTTTTTTTTTTTTTTTTTTTTTTTCTTTCTTTTTTCTTTCTTTTTTTTTTTTTTTCTTTCTTTTTTTGTTTTTCTTTCTTTTTTTTTTCTTTTTTTCATATAGTTTTAATGGTTAAAAAACTTCCGAGACTATATATATATCGTTTAATATTTACTTAATAAATATTGTTACTAGAGTTGAGCCCTAGTTAAAAGTAGACTGTCACTTAGCTTTACGTTGAACCCTCTCGATAGTCTACAATGTAGACACCAATTAGCAGGCATATATTCAGCTAACAAGTTAATACAACAGTTAAATGTATATATTTAACAATATCTCTTTCATCGCTTTTTTTCTGACATGACAAACAGAAATTATTTTTAATATGGATGGAAAAAATTAAATTTGAACATGTTTCATCCTAGATTAAGTGTTGGCTTAGTCGCCACTCTGACATCCATGTCTCTCACCAAGGTCCGCTTAAACTCAAATGGAGCTTCCATGAACAGAGTTTCGTTCGAAGAATTTCCCACATGTGGAATACATTACCGCAGGACAGTACTTAATACTCCATCATCCGTTTTTCTCAACTTTTTTTACTAACCACATTTTTTTTCCATTTTTGTCCCCGTGTACAATTACCTATCATGCCGCTAGCGAATTCCGTGTTTTTTAAAATTTTCTTTCGAATATTTCAGATTTTGGAAGGGGGGATCAGTTTTTCTATATAAATTTAACGTAAACTGATCACCCACTTTTAGACCATGTTGCATGTTTTTTCACCCATTTTTTTTTTTTTTCACCTTTTTTATGGACTAAATTTTGTTCTTTTTTCCGTCTACAATTTCCTATCGTGTCGCTAGAGAATTCCGGGTTGTTTGTAAATTTTTGGAAACATTTGTGATGGTCAAAACGTGGGGGATCAGTTTACGTTAAATTTATATAGGAAACTGATCCCCCCTTCTAAAATCTAAAATATTTGAAAAAAAATTTCCCAAAAAACACGGAATTCTCTAACGACATGATAGGTAATTGTACACAGAAATTTTTTTGTTTTTTAATTTGTGATGGTCAAAAAGTGGGGGATCAGTTTACGTTAAATTTGTATAGGAAACTGATCCCCCCCTCCTATCTAAAATATTTGAAAAAAAATTCTGATTTCTCTAGCAACATGATATGTAATTGTACAAGTTGAGAAAACCGGGTGGTGGAGTAATACGAACAAGCACGCCAATCTGTAAATAGCAGGTCTCCATGCAGTCCTGAGAAACAATGGATACTCCCTGTAAAGGTGTCTGCGTGGGGAGTCTCTTGTGAAACAAAGGGATGCATACTCTCCAACCACACCTCTCCTGAACCGGCATTGCTTAAGTCTAACGGCAAGTAGAAGTCCACGACAACTAGAAACAATGCCAGAATAAGCAGAGAGCCCTCCCAAGTACAGCGCCTGGTATTCCCAAATGGTCACCCATTCAGTACTGACCAGGCTTAACGTTGCTTAACTTTGGTGATCTAACAGAAACCGGTGTGTCAACGTGGTTATGCTGATCTGTAAATATAACGAATATAATAGACAATCCTGAGACGTTCATTGTGATCTGTGCCAACCAGACACCGACTGGCGATGACAGATCGAATTCAGAATTGAACAGTTTGTATTTCAATTCCTCTGATGAATGTTTGTTGAAAGGTGATTTTCTCAGGAGACCATTTTATTAAAATGGAGTTTAATCAAACACTTACCAATCTCTACCCCCCCCCCCCCCCCCCCGCATTCGTAAAACCTTCACAGCAAGAACTCGTCTTCTACCAACATTGCAAAGAACACTCCTTGCTTTCTCTGTGTACCTAAAGTCAGACGTAACTTCTATGAATAGAGTTCTTTCCAAGAACCTCCTAAACTGTAGAACACGTTACTATGGGACTGCTTTCCTACAGACTACAAAATGGTCATCTTCAAGTCCAATGTAAACAAATACCTGTTGAGCCGTCCTCTGAAGTAATGTTTGTTTCAACCATCGTTCTCAATTCCTTTCATAGTACTGTTCCATCATCCAGCTGATAATCTCATTAACCTTTATCCTCGAGTGAATTTTGGCCTTGATAAGTGATGAACCATTAGTATTAAAAAAACTGAATCTGTTTTTCTGTTAAAATGTATATTGAAAGAAGAGCTCTGCGAGCGTGTCCATTTTCTTCCTGAGATTCTCATGGATGGCTCTGCTCTTGAGGAGAGATCGACTCTGAAATTCTTTGGTCTTTCTTTCTCATCAAATTCTTCTTGGAGTTCATACATTAGATCCATTGCTCTTTCTGCTTCTCGTAAAGTCAGTTCTCTCTATCGCTCCCAAAACCTTCTCACACCTGAGGCTATTCTCTATCTCTACAAATCTACTATCAGACCATGTATGGAGTATTGGTTGTCATATTTGGACTAGTGAATCTCTGTCCCATTTGAGGGTTCTTGATAAGGTGCAGAAACGTATCTGTAATTTGATTGGCCACACCATTTCTTCTCTGCACCCTCTCTTTCTCACAGACGTGATGTTGCTAGTCTCAGTCTTTTCTATAAATACTATTATGGCATGTGTTCTTCAGAATTATGTGACGTATTCCCTGTTTCCTTTGTTCTAGCTCGATTGACTCGTTGGTCTAGTGGTCTCCATCAATTCGCTGTTTTGATACTTCATTGTAATACAGCTTCCTATTTCAGTAGCTTCTTTCCAAGAATTACAGGCTTGTAGAACTCTCTTCCTGCTGATTGTTTTCTCCTTTCTATAGCCTTGGTCTTTTCAAGACTAAGGCCAATAGGCATCTCCTGTCTTTACGATAATCATCTTTCGTTCTTGTTAGCTCCTTACATCAAGTAGCTTCATGCCTTGTCTGGAGCGATTTCCATTAAAAAACATTGGAGGGAGCTCAATGTCTTTGAAATTAAATGTCTAAGAACTATCCTTGGAGTAACTTTGCGAGATAGACAAAGAAATGCTGATATCAGAAAGAGGCTTAATATTAACGGATCCATCAACAACGTTATTCGAAGAAAAAAAAAAAGAAGAGATTAACGTGGTTTGAACATGTTTCCCAGCTACCAGACTCCAGCTATGTAAAGAGATCATATAAAGAAGATTTAATTCAAGAAAAATCAAGAGGACGAATACCAAAGAGATGGGCCGACCAGATAAGGGTTGAGACTGGCATGCTGCTCTTGACAGCTGAAAAACCGAACCAAGACTGTAATAAGTGATAGAATTTTATTTTCAAGAACGTGGTGAAGCTCTCTGGAGTATGCAAATAAGTCGAGTAAGTCATGTTTACTGAAAGGAACTTGTTTTTTGGAGCTATTTTAAAATTCTGTATCCATTAACAGTCCTTAAAAAAATTTAACTGGTTTATTCTGTCTTTGCTCTGCTAGCGAAATCTAGAAAACCCGATCTGAACACTCGTCCGACCACTCATTTTTAACAAAACTGCTTGACCCGAATTTTTGTTTGCCATTATAAGATGACAGCTCAAATCACAGAAGCCAACAACAAATATTTAAGTAAATCAAAGAAACATTTGTTTCACTTTTTTTTTTAAACAAAACAGTTGTGTGCAAATTGAATGTTTCTTTTGTGGCAGTCAAAAATAATAAATATAATAATAGATATGTATTGTTTATTGTAAAAATATTAAATTTCTACTTTTGAGAGGCTTTTGACCTCTACTTTTGACCTCTACTTTTGAGAGGCTTTTGATCCCTATCTTTTGAGAGGCTTTTGATCTCTATCTTTTGAGAGGCTTTTGATCTCTATCTTTTGAGAGGCTTTTGATCCCTATCTTTTGAGAGGCTTTTGATCCCTATCTTTTGAGAGGCTTTTGATCCCTATCTTTTGAGAGGCTTTTGATCCCTATCTTTTGACCCCTATCTTTTGATCAACGTTTGACCCCTATCTTTTGATCAACGTTTGACCCCTATCTTTTGATCAACGTTTGACCCCTATCTTTTGATCAACGTTTGACCCCTATCTTTTGATCAACGTTTGACCTCTACTTTTGACCTCTACTTTTGACCTCTACTTTTGAGAGGCTATTGACCCTACTTTTGAGAGGCTCTTGACCCCTACTTTTGAGAGGCTCTTGACCCCTACTTTTGAGAGGCTTTTGGCCTCTACTTTTGAGAGGCTCTTGACCCCTACTTTTGAGAAACGTTTGACCCCATCTTTTAAACCCTTTCTTCTCTAATGACTAAGAGAAAAATCGCTAACAGTTCCTTTTCTACTCATTAAAAAGAAATTCATTAAAAAAAAACATTTTATTATTCGAGAAAAGAAAAAAAAGGAAAGAAAAAATACATGATGGAAATTTGTCCAACATATTTAATTTTTTTTTGTTTTTTTTTGTTTTTTTTAAATAAATAAATAAATAATACTTAAGGTTTCTTTTTTAACTATAAAGGTGTTTTTTGCCTCTGTTGTTAAGTAGTACCACTCTAATCATATATAGTAGAAATATCCGTGACCCGCTGGGTCATAACCACTATTTTACTTTGATTTCATTCATAAACTGTGACATATCTTTTGCATGTAACATTTCTTTATTTCTATATTATTGTTATTAATATTATTATTATTATTGTTATTATTTCTATATTCTAATATAGAAGGAAATGAGACTTATTTTTTTGTCATCTAATTTACATACCTGATTGGTGTGCACAGACACGTATGTAAATTAGATGACGGCAGTTACAAAAGAGTCACTCTCTCTAAATGCTCAGAGACATCAAGAAATATTAGAGAGTGGTTGAATCAACATAGTGGGGGGAGGGGGGAAATACATAGCTAATAGAGAGATGGATGAATTGCTCAGTTAATTACAAATTACAGTTAATTAGAACAATTAAAGTAGAATTCTTTTTCAAACATAACTCAATCCCAGAACCGAGGTATATTTTAGCATGTATTTTGTGCAATTACAGTATATAGGACAAAAACTTTAGGGAAACAAACGTAGATGAACTCACATTTAGTATAATGATAATAAAAATAATATATATATCTATTAATAATGGAGTTTATGTATCTGTCTGTCTGTCTGTCTGAAGCCGAAACTCCAGTATGACTATTTTACTGAAATTAATCTTTTTGAAATTCTTTATATACTGTCACTAAAAGTCGCTTAGACACCAGATGGGTTTTTCCATTAACATAAGTCATTCCTTTAAACCTTCAATTAAATTCATATTTACAAATATACACTTATAACTGCTGTTATCAAATTTACATATGTATTTACAATATTTTCCGATGAGGTTATATTAATAAACATTATTCATACAATTAATTAAAGACATTTTCATCATAACCTGCGTGTTTTCTAAACCATTTAAACTCGATTACTGTTAAAATTGCAAAGTCATTGGGTGTTTAATAAGCTGTGTCCTCCCTCCCTCCGGTAATTAAATATGGCGATCTGATTAAGCAGCTGAGTGGCTTTTTAATCAGTAGTGTCCTCCCTCCCTCCGGTAATTATATATGGCGATCTGATTAAGCAGACGAGTGGCTTTTTAATCAGTTGTGTCCTCCCTCCCTCTGGTAATTATATATGGCGATCTGATTAAGCAGCCGATTGGCTTTTTAATCAGTAGTGTCCTCCCTCCCTCCGGTAATTAAATATGGCGATCTGATTAAGCAGGCGATTGGCTTTTTAATCAGTAGTGTCCTCCCTCCCTCCGGGAATTAAATATGGCGATCTGATTAAGCAGCCGATTGGCTTTTTAATCAGTAGTGTCCTCCCTCCCTCCGGTAATTAAATATGACGATCTGATTTAGCAGGCGATTGGCTGTTTAATCAGTACTGCCCGCCCTCCCTCCGGTAATTAAATATGACGATCTGATGAAGCAGGCGATTGGCTGTTTAATCAGTGGTGTCCTCCCTCCCTCCGGTAATTAAATATGGCGATCTGATTAAGCAGCCGATTGGCTGTTTAATTAGTAGTGCCCTCCCTCCCTCCGGTAATTAAATATGACAATCTGATTAAGCAGCCCATTGGCTGTTTAATCAGTGGTGTCCTCCTCCCTCCGGTAATTAAATATGGCGATCTGATTAAGCAGCCGATTGGCTGTGTAATCAGTGGTGCCCTCCCTCCCTCCGGTAATTAAATATGGCGATCTGATTAAGCAGCCTAATGGCTGTTTTATCAGTAGTGCCCTCCCTCCCTCCGGAAATTAAATATGGCGATCTGATTAAGCAGGCGATTGGCTGTTTAATCAGTGGTGTCCTCCCTCCCTCCGGTAATTAAATATGGCGATCTGATTAAGCAGCCCATTGGCTGTTTAATCAGTAGTGTCCTTCCTCCCTCCGGTAATAAAATATGGCGATCTGATTAAGCAGCCGATTGGCTGTTTGATCAGTGGTGCTCTCCCTCCCTCCGGTAATTACATATGGCGATCTGATTAAGCAGCCTAATGGCTGTTTTATCAGTAGTGCCCTCCCTCCGGTAATTACATATGGCGATCTGATTAAGCAGCCGATTGGCTGTTTAATCAGTGGTGTCCTCCCTCCCTCCGGTAATTAAATATGGCGATCTGATTAAGCAGCCGATTGGTTGTTTAATCAGTAGTGTCCTCCTTCCCTCCGGTAATTAAATATGGCGATCTGATTAAGCAGCCGATTGGCTGTTTAATCAGTGGTGTCCTCCCTCCCTCCGGTAATTAAATATGGCGATCTGATTAAGCAGCCGATTGGCTGTTTAATCAGTGGTGTCCTCCCTCCCTCCGGTAATTAAATATGGCGATCTGATTAAGCAGCCGATTGGTTGTTTAATCAGTAGTGTCCTCCTTCCCTCCGGTAATTAAATATGGCGATCTGATTAAGCAGCCGATTGGCTGTTGAATCAGTATGCCCTCCCTCCCTCCGGTAATTAAATATGGCGATCTTATTAAGCAGCCGACGTTAATCGTGCACGTTAAACATGTAAACAACAACGCTGGAAAACACCGTGCTCAGTTTTCCATTTTTAAAACCGTCCTAAGTTTGTTTATTCTTAGCCATTATGTTTTAAAACACAAAATTATTAAATCAAATTGTTTAATTAAAATAATAATTGATTTAAAAATTACTATATAAAAACGCGCGTGCACACGCACACACCCACACACAGTTCAGGTAAACTTTTTCTTTTCGAGAATTAAAATTTTTTTCGTGTTTACTATATTAGATTTCTTAATACTTTCATATCCAATATTATCATTTTTTCACGACCTCAACAGAATTTATGATTCCATGTTTTATTTATTAAAAAAAAAAGATGTGATTTTTTTTCTTTAATGTCAACAAAATAAACTAACACATTGTACTGGAAAACTATACAACTGATTGTAGAATCAAATTGTTTAATTAAAAAAAGGTACACACACGCACACGCACACACGCGTTCACTGTATTTGATTTTTTGGTGCCTTTTCATTTTAGGACCCACGCTAACTTTGACCCCGTCGTTACAGTTAAGGTTAGGTTTGTTTTATTTTCCTTTTTAATTAAAAATATTTACATGTATAGGGGGGGGGGGAGACAAAAAAATTGGGGGAAGGCGGTCAAAAAAATTGTTTTTTTTTCTTAACTAAAAATATTTCAATGACTGGTAATATAAAAAAATTGAGGGGGGGTACAAAAAAAAATTTTCTTTCTTTTTAAACTACAAGTCTTTCTATTTATGGGCGAGGGTACAACAAAAATCGGGGTAGGGTCGAATTTTTTTTTTCTTTATTTTCAACTAAAAATATTCTTGGTCATAAACACAAAAAATCAATGTCTAACCACCACAGAAATATGACTGGGGCTCCATTGGCTTACGCGTGAGCCTTCATTTCTGATGCGGCAGCCTAGCAAAAATATGCGACCGGAGGGAGCATATATTTGCTAGTATATATAATGGAGTTTATGTATCTGTCTGTCTGAAGCCGAAACTCCATCAAAGTAGTATGACTATTTACTTATATTTATCTACCTCCCACAAGGCAAGATGTGACACAAGGTTGGGAAAGTGGGATTAGATAAGCCAGGGCTCGAGGTGAGTATTCTGGCCATTTAAAAATTGCCTGGGCAGCCCCGTCGGCATTCCCGGTAGGGCGCCTCAGACAGTAAGCAATAAACTTACTCCTCCCCAAAGAGGGGAGGCAAAGCCTGGGAGGGTGCACCTCCTAGAACTGCACAGGACCAACAACCCCCAATAGACCGGCGTAAATCCAGACCCAAAGGCCAGGACAATACCAGTTTATTAGGTGGGGTAAAAATATGACGATTTACTAAGTCCGTTCAACTTCCTTATATACTGTTACAAAAAGTCGTTCAGAGTAAAAAATTTTTTTTTCTTTTAACTGAAAATATTACTATTCATGGGGGAGGGTAAAAAAAAAATTGGGGGCGGAGGGGGTAAAAAAAAAATTTTTTTTTTTTTAAATCTTTTTTTTGGTGAAAATATTAGTATTCATGGGGAGGGTAAAAAAAAATTTCGGCGGGGGGGTGAAAAATGTTTTTTCTTTTTTTCTTTTTTTTAACTAAAAATATTCATGGTTAGAAACAAAGAAAATCAATGTCTACCCACCCAAGAAATAAGACTGGGGCTCCATCGGTTTACGGGTGAGCGTTCGTTTCTTACGCGGTAGCCTAGTAATGTGTAATTTAGGAAGCATTTTCTTATTTATGCAAACATTGTTAAAATAACAGAATTCGTCTGTTTAATTATACCTTTTTTTTCATTTAAAAACATTTTCTGATGTTTTTTTTTGTTTTTGTGCATTAAAATAAAAAAATAAAAAAATCATGAATACTCCATAGGTATCGCGAACGTTTTCGATTCTTGGTCGAATCATCCTCAGGTGTCAAAAGCAAAGGAACAAAAAAGCTGGAGAAAGAAGAGAATTTTTAAAAACACAGCGGATACTACACTACCACCACACCTCTTAAAAAAGGAGGAAGTAATGCCTGGAAGGATAGTATCATGAAAACAGAACAGATACTACACTACCTCCACACCTCTCAAAAAAGGAGGAGGTAATGCCTGGGAAGATGATATCATGACAACAGAACAGATACTATACTGCCTCCACACCTTTCAAAAAAGGAGGTAATGCCTGGAAGGATATGACAACAGAACAGATACTACACTACACCGCCTGAATTGAGCCTTGAAAGATAGTACATTAGTCTGAAATAGTATAGTTTCTGCTTCAGAGATGCATAATATCCATTATTAATAGATATTCTTGATTGTGTTTGAAGGAATAATTTTTTTTATATAAATCTTTTTTTATTCCAGTCAAAATGTTTAATTTGAAGCTTAGCTTAATCTGGTTCAAGAACAGCAAAGTAGAGCACTCAGTAAAAATTTTTTTAGAATTCACTAGAAATAGCTATATTCATAATTGAGCATTTAGCCCGAAATAGTATAGTAAACTAAATTGAGTATTAATATATATATATATATATAATATATATATATATATATATATATATATATAACGAATGGACATATACTACTTATACTCAAGGAGGAGGTAATACATGCGAGTATGGTATCATGACAACAGAACAGTTACGACACTGCCCCTCGTCTGAATTACCCATTGAAAAATAGCACATTAATCTGAAATAGTATAGTTTCTGCTTCAGAGATGCATAATCTCCATTATTGATAGATATTCTTTTATTCGTGTATGAAGGAATAATTTTTTTTATATAAATCTTTTTTATTCCAGTCAAAATGTTTAATTTGAAGCTTAGCTTAATCTGGTTCAAGGACAGCAAAGTAGAGCACCCAGTAAACAAATTAGAATTCAGTAGAAGTAGCTTATATTACTATATTCATAATTGTCTCCTTGCAGCAGATGTCAGGCTATAAAAAATCAATTTTTCCCATTTAGCATAAATATATTTTTTGTTGTTTATTATCTAAGCTTGTATGACCTATCATTAGATTTGGTAGATGAATTTATTTTTGGCTTATATTTAGTCAATATTATCAAATTGTCAGTAGTCAATATTAATCGAGCATGTCTGGGGTTAAATTTAAGTAGGGAGTCATGGTTATATTGTTGTTATTGGAATCTTTCTCTTTCTCTGTCTCACTTTTTCTTTCTCTCTCTCTTTTTCTTTCTCTCTCTTTCTTTTTCTTGCTCTCTCTCTCTCTCTCTTTTTCTCTCTCTCTCTTTTTCTCTCTCTCTCTCTTTTTCTCTCTCTCTCTCTCTCTCTTTTCTCTCTCTTTTCTCTCTCTCTCTCTCTTTTTCTCTCTCTCTCTCTTTTTCTTTCTCTGTCTCTCTTTTTCTTTCTCTGTCTCACTTTTTCTTTCTCTCTCTCTTTTTCTTTCTCTCTCTTTTTCTTTCTCTCTTCTTTCTCTCTCTCTTTTTCTTTCTCTCTCTCTTTTTCTTTCTCTCTCTCTCTCTCTCTTTTTCTTTCTCTCTCTCTCTCTCTTTTTCTTTCTCTCTCTCTCTCTCTTTTTCTTTCTCTCTCTTTCTCTCTCTCTTTTTCTTTCTCTCTCTTTTTCTTTCTCTCTCTTTTTCTTTCTCTCTCTTTTTCTTTTCTCTCTTTTTCTTTCTCTCTCTCTTTTTCTTTCTCTCTCTCTTTTTCTTTCTCTCTCTTTCTCTCTCTCTTTTTCTTTCTCTCTTTCTCTCTCTCTTTTTCTTTCTTTCTCTCTCTCTTTTTCTTTCTTTCTCTCTCTCTTTTTCTTTCTTTCTCTCTCTCCTTTTCTTTCTTTCTCTCTCTCCTTTTCTTTCTTTCTCTCTCTCCTTTTCTTTCTTTCTCTCTCTCTCTTTTTCTTTCTTTCTCTCTCTCTCTTTTTCTTTCTTTCTCTCTCTCTCTTTTTCTTTCTTTCTCTCTCTCTCTTTTTCTTTCTTTCTCTCTCTCTCTTTTTCTTTCTCTCTCTCTCTTTTTCTTTCTCTCTCTCTTTTTCTTTCTCTCTCTCTCTCTCTTTCTCTCTCTCTCTCGAGTTCTGCACCTCGGATCAATTCATTATCGAATCGCAACACCTGCTGTAATTGTGCAGGCCTATCCTGGATCGGTAGGCTCTGTTGCAGTTGCCACAGATGTAGGTCGTACCTGGTTCTGAAAGCACTGTTGCTTCCCTCTGCCGTCTGTGCTCTCTTCTCTCCTCACTCCTCTTGGAGCACGCCCTCACAACACTTCTTCAGCCATCGACTCGACAAAACAATGTCATGCAGAGATCTGGTGATGTCTGGAGCGAACTTTTTAATTTTATGTCCAAAAGATTCAAGTAGAAGTCCTAGTGCTGAGAAATATTATGAGAAAGGGAGATAGTTTGAATATGATTGGATGCCCATGGCTACATCGACCCTCTACACACCACTGCCACAACAATAACATGTTCTCTTGCGTGGCTGCTAGATGTGGTCAAAACGACACAATCCCGGCTGCAGCACATCGGATGGCGAAAATTATCATTCTCACTGTAAAGGCTTCCACAAGATATATTGTCGCACAACGTCTCAACAGGTACGGTCATGTCATCTGCCGTCAGTCATCTGAAACGCTTCAAAGTGTGCCCCACATTGATGTCGATGGACCAAGACCACGCGGTAGGTCGCTTAAGACATGGAAGGGGATCAGTTGATCACAACCCAATCCTAGCGGGTGGCACAAACGAAATGGCAACAGACATGAGAAGTTTGAAGTCATTCACAAAACGTCTAACCTCGGCAAAGACAAAAAATGAAAATAATAATAATCTATATACTATTAAAATGTTATGGTATTTTTTATGTTTGTCCGTACGCAAATAGTAACATCTTTTGGCTGAGATAAAAGTGTAGTATCTGTTTCGATGGGTACTACACTCCTTAGACCTGTACCGTCTTGGTCTTCGGGTCTTGATTCCGCCAGTGTTAGGGTTTTTCCTGTGCAGTTCTAGTCCATCCTCCCAGGCTTTGCCTTCTCACCCTTTGAGAAAGGGTTAGTTTATTGCTAATCGCCTGATGCGCTCCTACCGGGGAATGCCGATGGGGCTGCCCAGGCATTTTTTGTGGGCCAGAGTGCTCATCCTCTAGGACGCTGGCTTTTTAATCCCACTTTCCGACTTTGTGTCACATCTTTCCGCTGTGTGTGTGTGTGGGGGGGGGGATAAACAAAAAAATGTGATCAGTTAACAAAAAAGAATAGGCAGAGTACACTCTACTAAGGCAGTAGTTTTTACAATGTCAATACCCGAATTTGAATCTCGTGTAAGTCTAAAGATTTTTTTAAACTGGATACGTATTTTATAAATTTATAAATTTCAAGAAATTAAAAAAACAACTTTTTTCATTTTTCGTATGAATCAGATGATTCTATTGTTGACATCGGTTACCCTGATATCTTTATAGTTAGAAGTGAAGGTTGCCAACATCCAAAGTGAAAATGTTTCTGTGAAACGAACTGGATTCGAACTTGGATACCTAGGTTGTCAGTCGGTGTTCCTTAAGTATTTAGCCACCGTCACTTCCCAAAATAACATAACAACATTAAAAGAATTACATAAATATATTTTTTTGACCAAGTGAAATTTTTTGATTGATAATCCGCATAAAGAGTAGCCATGAATGGTATTCAGCATTTAGTTCAAAGCGAATCATTTTTGTCTAAAAACATACTTTCTAAAAGATTGAAAAAAAAAAAATACATAATTGTAAGATATCATCTTTGGCCTGTCTTCGATTGTTTTTGTTCTCAGCATCTCTCACCACTCCGGTTCTCTGTATTGCCTTCAGCCTTCTTGATACCTATTACTTATTATTTTCCAGCAATGCTTCAAGCAAACTACCATTCTCTTTTGTAATTTCTATTGTCTTTTGCCAATAAAAACAAAACATAAGTGCATTCATCGTGGTTACTTACTCTCTCATACAAGTACTAAGTAGCATTCTTTTTTCCACAAAATTTCACAAATATTTTTCTTTAGACAAGCTACAATGATTTAAAAGCTAGATAAAGATGGCAATTGACATACCCAGGTACTGTACCAACACCACTCAAGGAGCAGGTATAAACTAGTATTATTTTATGGAACCCGATTTCAGAAACATAGTCTGATCTGGTAGCACCAGTGTGTCTGAAATAACTGGCTTCCTGACCAAAATTGCACCAAACATTGATGTCATTTTTTTTGTTCCCTTTGCAATACTCATGTTCTGCAAAGCCAAAAACAAAAATTTTCTTCTACAAAACAATCAAACGAAACACTAGGAATAAATATTTGAAGACATAAAGAACTTGAAGCATAAAAACATTTACCAAAATGACTGAATTTGGCATTAAATAATCTGAAAAGGGTTGATATGCCGTAAAACAACCAAACGAAACACCATGAATAAATATTTGAAGATATATAGAACTTGAAGCATAAAAACTTTTACCAAAAGGACTTGATTCGACATTAAATAACCCGAAAAAGGTTGATATACCGTAAAACAAAACAACCAAACGAAACACCATAAATAAATATTTGAAGATATATAGAACTTGAAGCATAAAAACTTTTACCAAAAGGGCTTGATTCGACATTAAATAACCCGAAAAAGGTTGATATACCGTAAAACAAAACAACCAAACCAAATCAGAAACATAAATTTATTCATGAAAATTTTTTCACCTTTCCAATATTCTGTAAATGACGTGAAACTGTTACAGTGCTGACAGCAAATGTCTGAGACATTTTTTTGACATTTTGACGCGGATTTTGTTTAACAAGTGCTTGCAATCGTTCATTGTCAAGATTACACGGCCGTCCTCTACCTTCTTCATCTTCAAGGCTCCCATCTTCACTACGGAATTTCTGGAATCACCTTGGTACTGTCCGTTCGCTTGTTGATCCATCTTCCCAATGCTCTATTGATATTGGCAGAAGTTTCGGAGGCATTGTACTGCTCAAGTTTAGACTCCTGCAACATAAGAAGGCAAAGATCATGTTTTGGCATGTTCATCATTGAGGGTCTTCTATGTTGCAAAAATACTTTCTATATGAAAAAAAGTTAAAAAATTATTATTGAGAACACATTAATTATTATATATGTAAAAGTTTACCAGAAATCAACTAAAAATTTTATAGATAAAATAGTTCTTCGTTGACACGTGTTTCGTCGTACCGCGACTCTTCAGAATGAACCGACTTTGGTAGGTCTTGAAACCTGACCACGGAAACCGTGGTTCAGTGCTCTACCATTAAGCCATGAGGGCTGTCTGAAATTCGTGATTATTTTTTTTATCGTTTCATAAGTATGATTTAATATTTGTTGTTGTTGTTTTGAAGATAAAGTAAATAAATATATATATATATATATATATATATATATATAAGTCAATGAAAATTGATTAGAACTGCAAATGGAAGCAAATCAATATCTTCAGTTGTTCAAAACAAGGAGCAGTTTAGTTAATAAAAACATTTATTTTTCTTCTCTTTCATTCCTTAAACCAGGCTTTTCAAAGATTAAAATCTTATCATCAGAGGAAAATTATGATTGATAAGTTGACAGAAGAGGACTGTCAAAGTTCTAAATTTGAAAGAGTTTTTTAAAAAAATTTTAAAGTTCAAACGGGTATGAAAGTCACCAATAACGAAATCCAAAAAGTGTGGGGCTCAGAAATATTGGTAAATCCAGAAGAATCTGCAAAAAATCCAACGACGACGATTCCATCCAGATCTGTTGTCCTCGGAGGGGGGATCAAATAAGATTGGCCATGTTAAGGAAAACAATATTCTTCCTGTCTTCAGTTAAGCGTATTCCTTGGAAAGTTAAATGTACCAAAACACATACCAAAACACATATCAACGAATAAGTATTTTACATATATATATATATCAAGGGAGGCGCGAGAGCGCTCTATCCCTTAATAGACTTCACAAACGGCCTATGCTAGAAATCTCATTTCTTTGATTAATCATAACTCAAAAACCAATAAACCAAATTATTTAAAACTTTGCACAAAATTTTTTTTTGATAGGTTCTATAAGTGTGTAGAATTTCAGCATCATTAGTCAAGGCAACCCAGAGATCCAGAAAGGTCAGGCATGATTTTGTGTTATCCGTGTGTACGTACGTACGTGCCACCCTGTATCTCATCAACTATTTGATGGATTCAGCTGATTTTTTGGCAGAGATAGAGGTTTTAGGGTCTAGTTGATGGCATTTTAATTTCAGTTTACCATATACCTTAGTTTTCCAGAAAATTCCAAAAAACCTTAAAAATGACCATTAATTGAGGCATAGCCTTTACAAAAGTAGTGACATTCCATGAAAAATGCCAGCGTACTGAAATCATATGCCCTTAATAGGGGTAAGATGAAAATTCATATACACTAAATGTACAAAAGCAAGGAATTCCGAAATTTTAAAACTTTTATTGTCATTAAGGGTATGCAAGCACAACAGGGCTATGTATTTTACTGGTAAGAATTTTTCTTCAGCGCACCTCACACACTTCATCCACTCATGCATAGAGATTTATACTGTAGTGATGTGATAATGAAATGGTTTGGTTGATATGTAGTCATACCCTTAATTAATGACAATAAAAGTGTAAAAATTTGGGAATTTCCTTGCTTTTGTACATTTAGTGTATATGAATTTTCATCTTAACCCTATTAAGGGCATATGATTTCAGTATACTGGCATTTTTCATGGAATATATATATATATATATATATATATATATATATATATGTATTTTGAAAAAAATTTCCAGGATATATTTCGACAGTCCTCAGAACACAGAGCTTTATCTATTACTAATGGAGATTTGCTATCTGTCTGTCTGAAGCCGAAACTATATGATTACTTCTATTACTAATGGAGATTTGCTATCTGTCTGTCTGAAGTCGAAACTATACTATTACTTCTATTACTAATGGAGATTTGCTATCTGTCTGTCTGAAGCCGAAACTATATTATTACTTCTATTACTAATTGAGATTTGCTATCTGTCTGTTTGAAGTCGAAACTATACTATTACTTCTATTACTAATGGAGATTTGCTATCTGTCTGTCTGAAGCCGAAACTATATTATTACTTCTATTACTAATGGAGATTTGCTATCTGTCTGTCTGAAGCCGAAACTATACTATTACTTCTATTACTAATGAAGATTTGCTATCTGTCTGTCTGAAGTCGAAACTATATTATTACTTCTATTACTAAGGGAGATTTACTATCTGTCTGTCTGAAGCCGAAACTATATTATTACTTCTATTACTAATGGAGATTTGCTATCTGTCTGTCTGAAGCCGAAACTATATTATTACTTCTATTACTAATGGAGATTTGCTATCTGTCTGTCTGAAGCCGAAACTATATTATTACTTCTATTACTAATGGAGATTTGCTATCTGTCTGTCTGAAGCCGAAACTATACTATTACTTCTATTACTAATGGAGATTTTGTATGTTTTTCTGAGCCGAAACTATACTATTGCTTCTATTAATGTACTATTGTAATATTTATGAATTTATGTCTAGTCCCTATTGTTAAAATTTCACAAAAATCGGAGTATCTTCCATCTTTTTATCTCTTTGCCTAAAACTAAATTAAACGAAATATAGTTCACTATACCCACCCTTACACCTAGT
This sequence comes from Sepiola atlantica, assembly GCA_963556195.1. Classification (NCBI taxonomy): domain Eukaryota; kingdom Metazoa; phylum Mollusca; class Cephalopoda; order Sepiida; family Sepiolidae; genus Sepiola; species Sepiola atlantica. The sequence goes on from OY744546.1 coordinate 9,807,911, forward strand.
TGCTGTGTTCCGAAATTCATAATGATCGATTAATTAGTTTAGAAGTGAATACTGCACACACACCTAACTTTATGTAAATAAATGTTGAATTGTGAAGATAATTCAAACTGAAAATCCCCCAAAGAGGCTTAACAAGCGAATAATTATAACGAGGTTGCCAAGCTACGTGAAAGACGCGTAATGGATTCTCGGAAAATTCAACATGATTCGACGTTTTCTCGAGTGACTCATTTGACATTCATTCTTTCAAGTCCGATATACTTAGACGTCTTCGCTAATTGGTTTTGACAAGTTCCACGGAGAACGCACAA
>OY744546.1:9813221-9818221 GCA_963556195.1 Sepiola atlantica
TGTGAGGCAGATTTAGTTGTTTTTTTTTGTTTTTTTTAAATCTTTCATGCCAATGGATTTCTAGTGTGAGGAAAAAAAAAAACAACGTGTGTTCAAAATTTAGAAATCCAAATTATTATCTTCAGTCCTCTGTTATTCTATTTTCTAGTAAGGTAGTTAACCCTAAGGATTGCAACCCATTTTTTTGAATCAATATCGTTTATTCCTTTTATTAGTTTATACTCATAAATATATTACATTCCAAATGGACTTATGTACAAAAGATAAATTCGACCCTTTTTTAGTATCAAGGAGATATTAAAAAAAAAAAATTTTAAGTATTAAAAATGGATGAAAATAGTTTTCAGTGTGAGAAGAGATATTAAAAAAAGATTAATGTGATCTTTTTTTGGTATCCAGGAGATATTAAAAATAATGTGTTAAAAATGATGAAAATAATCACAACCCCTTTAAAAATAGGGAACAGATAATGACCCCTTTTCAGATTGACAATGAAAACAAGTAATGCAGTTACAATTAAGAATAAGGGGAGAGGAATGGCACTATAGACCCTTAAAGAATAAATATCAGTGAATGAAAATTATATAAAATGGAAAAAATGATTTGTTTAAATCAAGGTTTCCTTAAAGAATAAAAGAATTAAATGAAAAAACAAACAAACGATAAAAAATATTACCAAAACTTTCAAAATAAAGATAGAAACACCCAAAACCACGTAAAAATGCCTTCTCACCCTTTGAGAAGGGGTTAGTTTATTGCTAATCGCCTGAGGCGCCCCTACCGGGGAATGCCGACGGGGCTGCCCAGGCAATTTTTAAATAGCCAGAGTTCTCAAATTCTCGAGCGCTGGTTTTTTTCCCACTTTCCCGACCTTGTGTCACATCTTACCTTGTGGGAGGAAGATAAATAGAACCAGCCCCATTAAAATAATATAAAAATGAAAAAAACAAAAAAAACAAAAGACTCCTTAATAAACCCATTTTTAGAATCGAGATATTTTATTAATTTATACTCATTAATATACTACATTCCAAATTTGACCTTTTTTGGTGTATCCAGGAGAGATTAAAAAATTAATTTAAAAAAGTATTAAAAATGGATGAAAATAGTTTTCAGTGTGAGAAGAGATATTAAGAAAACGTTTGTTTCATATTTAGAAATATTGCAAGAAAAGAAAGAGAAGTCGTCTGCTATTGTCGTTCTCGACCCCCCCCCTCTCTCTCTCTCTCTCTTGCTCTCTCGTTGCTCCTTTCTCTTGCAGGTAAGTATGGTTTCTTCAGTTATTTAAACCAACGCATTTGTAAGACTTTATTGTGGAATACGAGTTTTTAAGATGCTTTTATTTTTAGCTGTTGCCTCTTTAAATTTTTCATTTCAGATTCTCAGTATTTGGCCTTTGCAGGTAACGGTTGGCTGTCCTCCTCCTCCTTCGCTTTCTACTGCCTCACTCTTTTACTCACATAGTTTTTTTTTTTTTTCTGTTCAGCGGCCATTTTGATTATATTTTCAACCAATTTGACACTCAAGATTTTTAAGATTTTATCCAAAGATACAAGCCTTGCAAGATTTCTTTTTATTGTTTCGAACTTGTCGAATATAGAAATACATTCAATCTTTTTATATTAACTAGTAGAAGTACCCAGCATTGTCTGGATGGCACATTTGTGATATTAAATATTCACAATCTGGTGGATGTGTTTATCTGGAGAGGGTATGCAAATTTTGCATAATAGTTACTGTTTACTAGTGGGTCGGGAGACTAGGGTTCAATTCTCGGTCGAGTCATACCAAAGACCCAAAAAGTGGTACTTGATGCCCCCTTGCTAAACATTCAGCATTATAAGGCGAGGATCAAGGGTAAGTGGAGCAATCTTGGGAAAAGAGTGGCGTCCTCCCCTACATCTTGGTGTAGTAGCCAATGATAAGTGAGGATCAAGGGTAAGTGGATTGTCTGGCCTGCATGAAGTCTTCCTCGTTGGTCACAGCTATTCATTAACCTGGAGGTTGCATGCAAAGTCGGGGAAGGATTGGCCAAGAACACACAAAGGAATGATGCAGAAGAAACGTTGCCGCTTTCACTTCATTGGTTTGTGGTTCTGCACCTGATACGTCTTTGCTTACCATGTGCAGAGTGGAGATGACCAGAGGACAATAGATACTGATGCCGACTCCTTCTGGATTTTCACCAGAGCCCTGTTAGCCGAGTTGCTCTGACACTGCCACATTGTCACGGACGGTGAAGAAGTGTTGACGTCAGCAGGATGCTATTGTTGTTAAGTGAGTTGGACTTGATTGCACCGTTAAACATGAAGAAGACGATATTGTCTCCTTTTTACTTGTGGTCATTATCATAGATTTGGAGCACTGCATATTCCTGAAAGATTTCAGATTATTCACGACAGTTAGGTTAACAAGGACCAGCAGTTGCTCTAATCGTCAAGGAAGTTCATCATCTGTAGACATTGAGTGGCAGCACAACATGGTTATTCTTACGTTCATAACCATTGCGGTAGATGACTGAACATTCTTGCTTGCCGTAGAGGATCCACAGACCGATTGGCAAGACCGATTAGTGGATCTCGGTACAGAAGCCTTGGGATTTCACCAGAACCCCTTTAGCCAGATTGCGGCCTTATCGCCAGATGTCCGACCAATCCGCTTCGAGTGACCCTGCTAAGAACTGAAGTTCCCAGTGGCATAGCTCTGACAATACCTGTAGCTACAGAATCAGATGTAACTTTTTACGGGGAATCTGAATGTACATAAGTTTCAAAATTATATATAAATGGTTAATTGAGTGAGAACCCCTCCCCTCCTCTTTAAATTTCTCTGGCCCTGATTTTAATGAGATTTTAATGATTTTAATGAGATTTTAATGATTTTAATGACATTTTAATGATTTTAAACCGAAGTCAAATTACACAAGATTTTTAAGATTTTTTTTTTTTTCATTTAAAAAATTTGAACAAATTTCAATGATTTTAAAGACCTTCTAATGAAGAATAACATCACAAAATTAAAACTCTTTTTCTTAACTTGCAAAACTGAATTTAGAATCTATCTTTTTACTCAATTTGACCCAGAGCAGTATCTAAAATGTTAAATGTTTGCTCCAATCAGTGCCCAGCTTAGAAGTTAAGCAGAGATTCAAAACACCGTTAATGGCGACTTGCTGCTACCGTTTCTAGTACTACTGCTGCAACATGGCTCTTAATGTAATAATTTACTTACAAAAAGTTCTTGAACAAATCCTTCAATCAGCTCCAAATCATACCTTCAGTGTGTAGTGGCTCTCCTCCAAGAACCGAGTTATGTTGTTAGTTGAAACAAAGACAACAGCACACTTCTCGCGTTAATTATAATTATTCAGTTAATTATTTCAAGGTAAAGGATTTATTTATATTTAACGCACATGATCGTCCAGTGAGCTGCAAAGTCAAAAGAGCAGGGGAGGTAAGAGAGAAAGAGAGTCGATTACTTATCTTAAGTGCATTGCTTAATTATTTAACGTTTTGTCAGACCATCTTAAAAACACGTCTACTCTTATACAAAGCTTCCATGAAGACTTTTAGAAATTGGCAACCGCCACTCAATTGCATATCTGACATCATTTTCACCTAATTTTTTTTATTACTTCTTATTCTCATATACTCTAGCTTATTTCTAGGCAGGATTGACCTCGTAACCTCTTTGCGATCTTTATCTAAAACACATCCTGTTTACAATAGCCTCTGTTGACTCGCAACGTAATCATATACTTACAAAAAGTCATTCACTCACACTCACTCACTATCCAGGTTTATTGTCTCTGTTCCCTTTGACCAGAGGTCCTACACTGTCCGGCTGTCCTTATGTCTCCAGTGATGAATTATAACATTATTATTGTTCTGAGAATTCGAACATCAAGTCCAGTATGGCTTACGATCGTTTCCATTTTATTTTATAATTTCATAAAGCTAATCCAAAACGTCAGATGGAGAAGAAACATTGACAATATTTTTTACCACAAAATAAATATACAAAATTCTATACGGACTGGACTTTACTTTGATCACATATTATAAGATCCATTTGCCACTTTTTACAGTATTGCCAGATGGTTTCTTTCCATGTCGTCCTAGTGCGCCCAATTTCCTTTTGTGCTGTCCAATCATAGGTCTCTGCAAGTGCTGATACACCCCTTGCTTCTTTCAACATGCCCCAACCAGCAATGACGGTTTGCCCTTATTAGGACATCAAGTTTTAGAATGGCCAATTTCTCAAGTAGAGTGTCTGACCTAATGTTCTGGATGTGGTCCGGCTTTACACCGCAAGATCACTGAAGATTATCAGCTGTTAATTTATGGACATAAAAATCTGACTGATCATGCGGTCCACCATCTGGTATGAATATTACTTTTGGAAAATCTCGTTTGGGTCATGATCGCAGCATGGAATTTTGTATCGAAGAGAACGTTACTATTTCAAAGATGTCAGCTATTTCTTCTCTGAGCTAAATATTTCTCCTATTGCAGGTCTGTCGTCTGCATGCATTACAACAATGCACCCCACTAAACATGCAGATGCACATGTTTACAGAGGTGGCAGGAGAATGCAAAGGAAAGCATGGGAGGAAGTGACAAGAAAGGATTTGAGAGAAAGAGGGATAAATAAAGACTTGGCCAGAGATAGGTTTGTTTGAAAATCAATTTCTAAAAGCCGTCCAACACATGCCGGCATGTAAAACACTTTAAACTTAATATGATGATGGTATCTCTTAAATTGTTCTTGTGATGTTCAAAGGTGAATTTGAATATAAAATGTGTTCAAAGGTGAATTTGAATATAAAATGTGTTCAAAGGGGAATTTGAATATAAAATGTGTTCAAAGGTAAATTTGAATATAAATATAAAATGTGTCTATATTTAGATTTCTTTATTAACCCTTAAATGCTTTTTTGTTTCAAATATGACACTCCAACAAAATGCCTATTGAATATAATATTCAACGAAAATGTGTCT
>OY744546.1:9823221-9860721 GCA_963556195.1 Sepiola atlantica
TATATATATATATATATATATATATAGAATAAATTTAGAATAACTCAATTTTCATCATTGGTTTTACCTCATTTTGAACGCCTTTCTGGGATGCCTCCACAAAACTTCTTCTTCTCCATCGAAACTTCCTTCCATTGGACACCTTATCGGCGGACAATTACCACCTGGACAAACCCAATATCTTTTTACACAAACTTTTTTCACCCATCTTTTTTCTTAATATTTTTTCAAATGTTGAATTTTGTTTTTTCTATTGCCAACTTATCTGTCTGTATAATTCCTCTGATGATAAGATCTCGATCTTTGAAAAGCCTTGGCTTAAGGAAAGAATAATAAACATAATTTTATTACAGAATATACCTTGCATTGAACAATCGAAGTTTGAAAAAAATTTGGACATTCGTGCATGTTTATCACTCTTCGTCCTTCTATCTTTATATATATATATATATATATATATATATATATATATATATAAAACTCTGTGGGTATTGCATTCTTTTTTTTTAATCTTGTGTTTCATACTGCATATTGGATGACGTTCATATACATTGTGTACACTTAATTACCTTACGCATGCGGATGAGGTAAATAAAGATTTATTGACAGTTGTAGTGGAAAGAGATTAATGATGTATTTAAACGAGAATGGAAAAGAGAAACTGTATGCGAAAAAAAATCCACGCAAGGAAAATTAAACGTAGTTTAAAACGAATTCAAATTAACAAGGTATTTTGTTCATTGATTACCTTGAGAAAGGAAGAAACATGAATAGCATTATTGGTGCATTTGAAGGAAGAAAAAAAAGAGTGCTTTCACCAAGACAATGCACCATGTCACACGTTGATCGCAACGGTGGCAAAACTACATGAATTGCACTTTGAATTCTTTTTTTAATGGAAGTCTCTCCAGACAAGGCATGAAGCCACTTGATGTAAGGAGCTAACAAGAACGAAATATGATTATCGCAAAGACAGGAGATGCCTATTGGTCTTAGTCTTGAAAAGACCAAGACTATAGGTAGGAGGAAAACAGTCAGCAGGAAGAGAATTCCACAAGCCTGCAGTTCTTGGAAAGAAGCTACTGGAATAAGAAGCTGTATTACAATGAGGTATTAAAACAGCGAATTGATGGAGACCACTAGACCAACGAGCTGGAACAAAGGAAGCAGGGAATAGATCACATAACTCTGAAGAACACATGCCATAATAGTATTTATAAAAAAGACTGAGACTAGCAACATCACGTCTGTGAGAGAGAGAGAGGGTGCAGAGAAGAAGGAAGGCTATGGCCAATCAAGTTACAAACACGTTTCTGCACCTTGTCAAGAACCCTCAAATGGGACAGAGATTCACCAGCCTAAATATGACAACCAGTACTCCATACATGGTCTGATAGTAGATTTGTAAAGATAGAGAATTTCTTCTGCACCTACCCTATTCTCCAGATCTGACCCCAGTGAGTACTGACTGTTTGCTGACCTCAAAAGACTGCTCCAGGGAAAGAGATTTTGCTCCAATGAAAAAGTGATATCGGAAACTGAGATATATTTTGAAGAAGTGTTGGAATGAGTGTATCACCCGAGAATGTTGGTGAGTGACGTTGAATTTTGCTGATATGTCAGGTCCAGGACTTATTGAGTGATGTGTTAAGTACTTCATTCCTTCACAAAGAGCTATGCATTTATGCTAAGTGGGAACCAGTTATCTCCCTTACATTATTTTCTTACCAACCTAATATTAAAATTCGGTTGTCATCCCCCCCCTCCCCTTCCCCTCTCTCTCTCGGATTTGTAAGCATGTGAAACATGTGGGCAGATTTGAGTGTTTTTTTTTCTGTTTTGAATGAGTCAAATAAAATCAGTCTTTCACAAAAAATCTTCGTTCTTTTCGCCTTTGGGGTTTAAGGTTTCTCATACGGTTTCTAATCCTGGCTTCGTTGAATATTAACTTTTTAATTTAAAAAAAAAAAAAAATTTATTTCAGGTTTGTACAACTAAAAAAAAAAATGTTTTTTTTTTTAAGACTAATTTCTTTTTTTCCCACGCTTTATAAATGAACAGTAGACTAGTATTTACACTTATTACATTAATTTTTTTATTATTTTTATTTTTATTATTTATTTTTATTTTTATTTATTATTTTTTAATTTATTTTTTTTTAATTATTATTTTTATTATTTTTTTATTTTTATTTATTTTTATTATTTATTTTAATTATTATTTTAATTTATTTTTAGTATTTATTTTTATTTATTTTCATTTTTATTTGTTTTATTATTCTTTATTTTAATTTTATTTGTTTTCTTTTTCTTTTTTTCTTTTTTTTTCTTAATAATTTGCCTTTTTCTTTCTTTATAGTTAACTTATCTCTATATTTATAAAGTTATATATATAATATATATATACCTGTGTGTGTATGTTTTAAAAATTAATGTAAAAAATATATAAATGCTTATATATTTTTTTATTTATTATTTGTTGACGTATAGCAATACAAAATATCTTTTGAAAAAAAAATCTCAAGATAAAAATAATTTTTGGCCGTTTCCTTTTGCTTTCTTCAATGTAATCATGCAATATATAGGGTAACGAATTTTGAAATATATATTCTCGGCAACCCGGTGAGTAACATGGGCACATTTTCTTTTTTTGTAAACGTTAACATTTAGTGAGTACGTCCACCCAAACTCGCACCGCCTCCTAAAAAAAATTTAAATCTCCTAAACTAATGAACGGATCATTATGAATTTTGGAATATATATATTCTCAAAAATACAATGAGTAACATGGGCACATTATTTTTGTTTTGTAAATGTTAACATTAATAAGGTGCATGTATAAATTAAAAAAAAATTTTTTTTTTGTGAACCGAAAATAAAAACTGATCACAAAAATTCGTAACCGCCCTCAAAAACCTTTAAAATAAGTAAGATACAAAATATTTAACAGAGAAAAGAATTGCTCTACATCAAATTTGAGCAATACATTTTTAAAAGAATCAGTGCGCGTGCAAGCATCAATAATATGTATGTGTTTAGTAAAATCCTAAACTATTGAACTGATCATTATGGAATATGTATTCTAGGCAACAGGGTGAGTAACGTGAGCACATCATTTTTTTTTTTTTTTTTTTTTTTTTTTTTTTACATTATTCACCCCAAACAAGGCAGGACGCCACTGTAAACGTAAGGGGCTACTGAGAAAAAGGAAAAGGGGAGAAGGATTAGTGGTTCAGCTTAAATTGGGATCTGAGCAGCGAGATGTCTGTTTACATTAGTTTTAAATTTCTGCATGTCAGTACTGTCGGGGAAACAGGGGGCAGGGAGGGAGTTCCAGAGGCCAGCAGCACGAGGAAAGAAGCTATTTGAGTAGAATGCTCTCCGGCATCTGGGGACCTCCACAGTGAATGAATGAGATTTAGTAGAATGTCGAGTTGGTCTAGTGAATTTACGTCGAGGGGGCACCAGAGTAGCCAACTCATCGGAGCATAATCCATTGAAGTATTTGTAAAACAAACACAAGGATGCCACATTGCGTCGATGGAAGACTTGTTTTAAACTATACCATTTAGGGGTGTACCACTGGAACTGTACCATACCCCCATAAGAAAGAAAAAATTTTTTTTTTAAACTAATGCTATACCTGCCCTGGGACGGGTATTCTATTAATGCTTATATATTTGTATGTACAGGATTCATTCCTAAACCAATTAGTCGATCATTATGAATTTTGGAAGACAGCTGCTCGGCGTAAAGGGGTCGTAAGCTGGGCTATATTCAGTTTAATTAAATTTTAATGCAAATAGAAGGTAGAAATCTTTAGTGAAAATTGAGATACCTCCAATCTTTTTTCTTTCAGTTTTTTCTTTCGTTTTCAGGTTTGTAAAATATATTTTTTTTTTAATAAATACTAATCTCTTTTTTTTTTTTTTTTTTTTCCATGCTTTATAAATAAACGCTACCTAATATTTTACTTTCTTGCTACCACAAACCATTGGGGGGGATTTTGTTTTTTCTTTTGTATATCAAGAGTTTCTTTTTTTTTACCAATGAGTCACTGCTTATCAAGGCCAGCGGGGGGGGGGGTACTCGAGGATACGGGTTAAAGAGATTGTCAGTTAGACGAAGAGCGCCACCACGCGAGTATTGGAAACAACCGGTGGAATGGGCTGAAGATTGCTTGAGAAAGAATTGTTTATCCAAGAGGGCGGCTCAACAAGTATTTGTTTACATTAGACTTGAAGACGACCATGTTGTAGTCGGCTGGGAAGCAGCTTCGTGCTATTCTTTTCCACAGATGGGAAAGAAACTTTGTTCATGGAAGTTCTGCTTGGTTTTTGGTACACAGAGAGAGAGAGAGAGAAATGAAAAGTTCTCTGCTGTGGTTGTAGCCAGGCGAGTTCTTGATGTGAATGTTTTGTGTTGAGCCTTGACGCACGGCTACTTAGATAGATTTCACTGTGAAGTTACCATAAAGGAACTGTCTGATAAGGACGCCTATGTTCGTGCTGTATTCGGTGGGACTAGAGCAAATACTTTTTCTTTTGCATAATAGTTAGTGTTTGCTAATGGGCCAGGAGACCAGGGTTCAATCCACGGTCAAATCATACCAAACATTCAAAAAATGGTACTTGATAATCCCTTGCTAAATACTCATCATTATAAGGTGAGGATCAAGGGTAAGTGGAGTACTCTCGGGAAAGGAGTGGCGCCCTCCCTTACATCATCTCTGTACTAGCTAACGAAAAGGGAGCCTTTGAGTCGCCCTTGACTATTGTCGATCTATTTATTTTATTGTATGGTACTTTTAATAAGCATTGTGTACACGAGAAGTGCAGTGGAATTACTAGTAGGTTGAGAGATGCTAACCAGTTTGTGAGAAAGAAATGTAAGACAATGGAGATGGATGAGAACTCAGATGTGGAGAAAACTATGTTTATATTTTATAGAATCAAATTGACACTTACCGAATTAACAGGCTTTAATATTCCATCTGTAAATATTGCTTGAATGAAGCAATATTTATATAATGAATTATCCACTCGTGGACTGGCATCCAATTAGAGCTCAGATAATGGACTTGCCCATCTTGGCATAGTGAAACATTCCAGCTTTCATATAAATCGGCTTTTTGGTGTTCTTTCAGTTCTTTTATTTATTGTGTTATTCAACTGGTCACGCAATTAGGCACTAAGTACTAAATTCTATATGGTGCTACGAACAGGATATATGGATCCTGTTCGTAGCACCATATAATTTAATTCGTTCAAAAGTATCACAAACAAAATAGATAAATAAATGACACACACACACACACACATATATATTTATGGGTTCTTACAAAACATATGTTTAAATATATACTCTCTATAATATTCGAAATAACTTCTGACTACTAAGTCAAATACGACTTTCGTATTGGGGTTCGAACGGTGGGACCGTCACGGATTGTCTCTCCTATACTGATGCTTGCAGGTTTGGCATGAAACACATGTGTGTATGGATTACTTTGAAAATATGGACATGTTACAACAGATTACAATGGTTGTCCCTAACATACATTATAGAATCAAATTGACCCTTACCGAATTAACAGGCTTTAATATTCCATATGCAAATATTGCTTGAATTAAGCAATATTTATATAATGAATTATCCACTCGTAGATTGGCAGCCAATCAGAGCTCAGATAATAGACTTGCCCATCTTGGCATAGTGAAACATTCCAGCTTTCATATAAATTGGCTTTTTAGTGTTCTTTCAGTTCTTTTATTTATTGTGTTACTCAACTGGTCACAGTTGAGCACTTAGTACTAAATTCTATGGAAAGGCTATTAAGGTTGTTCAGAATTTTTGTTACCTTCGTGGTACTATTGGAGCACAGGGAAGAGCTGGTGCTAGTGTGATTGCAAGAGTAAGAAATGCATGGAGTAAGTTCAGGGAACTCTGCCATTACTAACCAACAGAGCGTTACCAAGAGTCTATCAGGCATGTGCATGAAATGTAATGATGTATGGACATGAATTCTGGCCAGTAAGGGTTGACGACATGCGTTGCATGGAAAGAAATGATATGAGAATGATTAATGGATGTTGTGTAACGTGAGTCTTAAACAAAGACAGGCTGAGATCTGATGAGCTCAGAGGAAGATTAAATCTGGAAAGTATAGGGAGATGTGTGTAGAACTGGAGACTTTGTTGGTTTGGTCACACTGAAAGAATGGATGAGAGTTCTTTGGTTAGTGGATGTAGAACAATTGAGGTAGCGGGTTCAGTTCACAGGGGAAGGCAAAGGAAAACATGGGAGAAAGTGATAAAGATGGACTTGAGAGAAAGCGGATTAAATAAAAACCTGGCCAGAGATAGGTTGGTTTGGAAGTTAATTTCTAAAATCTGTCCAATACATGCTAGCATGTAAAAAGGATGTCAAATCGCATAATTGGAAAAATATAAATGAATCAAGATTTAAGAACATATGTTACATATAAGGTTGACAGTGATAAACAATTTTTTAAAAAGAATGGATGAGAGTTCTTGGGTTAGATGTAGAACAGTTGAGGTGGCAGGGTAAGGACAAGAGGAAGTGATAGGGATGGATTTGAGAGAAAGAAGGATAAAAACCTGTCAAAAGATAGATTACTTTGGAAGTCAATTTCTAAAAGCCGTCCAACATGTGCCAGGTTGAGAGATGATAACCAGTTTGTGAGAAAGAAATGTAAGACAATAGAGATGGATGAGAACTCAGATGTGGAGAAAAGTATATTTGTATCGTATAGAATCAAATTGACACTTACCGAAATAACAGGCTTTAATATTCCATATGCAAATATTACTTGAATGAAGCAATATTTATATAATGAATTACCCACTCGTGGATTGGCAGCCAATCAGAGCTCAGATGATTGACTTGCCCATCTTGGCATAGTGAAACATTCCAGCTTTCATATAAACTGGCTTTTTAGTGTTCTTTCAGTTCTTTTATTTATTGTGTTACTCAACTGGTCACAGTTGAGCACTTAGTACTAAATTCTATGGAAAGGCTATTAAGGTTGTTCAGAATTTTTGTTACCTTCGTGGTACTATTGGAGCACAGGGAAGAGCTGGTGCTAGTGTGATTGCAAGAGTAAGAAATGCATGGAGTAAGTTCAGGGAACTCTGCCATTACTAACCAACAGAGCGTTACCAAGAGTCTATCAGGCATGTGCATGAAATGTAATGATGTATGGACATGAATTCTGGCCAGTAAGGGTTGACGACATGCGTTGCATGGAAAGAAATGATATGAGAATGATTAATGGATGTTGTGTAACGTGAGTCTTAAACAAAGACAGGCTGAGATCTGATGAGCTCAGAGGAAGATTAAATCTGGAAAGTATAGGGAGATGTGTGTAGAACTGGAGACTTTGTTGGTTTGGTCACACTGAAAGAATGGATGAGAGTTCTTTGGTTAGTGGATGTAGAACAATTGAGGTAGCGGGTTCAGTTCACAGGGGAAGGCAAAGGAAAACATGGGAGAAAGTGATAAAGATGGACTTGAGAGAAAGCGGATTAAATAAAAACCTGGCCAGAGATAGGTTGGTTTGGAAGTTAATTTCTAAAATCTGTCCAATACATGCTAGCATGTAAAAAGGATGTCAAATCGCATAATTGGAAAAATATAAATGAATCAAGATTTAAGAACATATGTTACATATAAGGTTGACAGTGATAAACAATTTTTTAAAAAGAATGGATGAGAGTTCTTGGGTTAGATGTAGAACAGTTGAGGTGGCAGGGTAAGGACAAGAGGAAGTGATAGGGATGGATTTGAGAGAAAGAAGGATAAAAACCTGTCAAAAGATAGATTACTTTGGAAGTCAATTTCTAAAAGCCGTCCAACATGTGCCAGGTTGAGAGATGATAACCAGTTTGTGAGAAAGAAATGTAAGACAATAGAGATGGATGAGAACTCAGATGTGGAGAAAAGTATATTTGTATCGTATAGAATCAAATTGACACTTACCGAAATAACAGGCTTTAATATTCCATATGCAAATATTACTTGAATGAAGCAATATTTATATAATGAATTACCCACTCGTGGATTGGCAGCCAATCAGAGCTCAGATGATTGACTTGCCCATCTTGGCATAGTGAAACATTCCAGCTTTCATATAAACTGGCTTTTTGGTGTTCTTTCAGCTCTTTTATTTATTGTGTTATTCAACTGGTCAATTTCTAAAAGCCGTCCAACATGTGCCAGCATGTAAAACAGATGTTAAACCGAATATGATTTTCATATTTGTAGAAAGAAGCATTTCTTCATTTTGTTCCCCTTCCTTCGTTCACTTCTTCCTTCTTTCCATTCACATTTTCTGCAATAAAAACACCCCCACAAAATCACAAACAAATGAAAATGGTAAATAGTGCCACCTTTCTGATAATTCTTTGTCATTTATCTTATACCCCCCCCCCCAAGTTTCAGGATTGTTCTGCCTGTTTTTCCCCTCTTGCCTCTTGACAACATGCTGATTCCTGCAAATAGAACTGCCAATCATTTTTATTCTTTGAGAGCAAAAGCAAGAATTCTCCTCCTCCTCCAAGATGCTGCATCAAGATGGCATCAAAAACAAAGAATTTTTTTTTTCTCTTAATAGCAACACTCTGAGATGAGATATTCTTGTTATTGTCCTGTTTTTAATTTTTTTTTTTTTTTTTTTTTTTTTTTTTGACATTTTTCACACGGTTTTGGCCATTGTACTATCTTGCTTTCTTCAGGATCCCTTTTGGCATAGGCAGAAACCTTCTAGGAGTTTCAAACTGAAACATTTCTTTAATCCATGAAATAACGGCAATATATCTCAGAACTAAGTGCCAGTCTTGAAGGTTCGATCCTTACTAAAGGTGTTAATAACTAAGAATAGCATAATAATTAACATTTCTACCCGGTCATGGCTGGTGGAATGAGAACAATCTAACCCCTGTGGATTAAATATAAAGTTCAGTTTGAAATTATTTGTTTCATATTATATTATTTATTAGTTTTATGCTATTATGTTATGTATTAGTTTTATGCTATTATGTTATGTATTAGTTTTATACTATTATGTTATGTATTAGTTTTATACTATTATGTTATGTATTAGTTTTATACTATTATGTTATGTATTAGTTTTATACTATTATGTTATGTATTAGTTTTATACTATGATGTTATGTATTAGTTTTATACTATGATGTTATGTATTAGTTTTATACTATTATGTTATGTATTAGTTTTATACTATTATGTTATGTATTATTTATACTATTATGTTATTTATTAGTTTTATACTATTATGTTATGTATTAGTTTTATACTATTATGTTATGTATTAGTTTTATACTATGATGTTATGTATTAGTTTTATACTATGATGTTATGTATTAGTTTTATACTATTATGTTATGTATTAGTTTTATACTATTATGTTATGTATTATTTATACTATTATGTTATTTATTAGTTTTATACTATTATGTTATGTATTAGTTTTATACTATTATGTTATGTATTAGTTTTATACTATTATGTTATGTATTAGTTTTATACTATGATGTTATGTATTAGTTTTATACTATTATGTTATGTATTAGTTTTATACTATTATGTTATGTATTAGTTTTATACTATTATGTTATGTATTAGTTTTATACTATTATGTTATGTATTAGTTTTATACTATGATGTTATGTATTAGTTTTATACTATTATGTTATGTATTAGTTTTATACTATTATGTTATGTATTAGTTTTATACTATGATGTTATGTATTAGTTTTATACTATTATGTTATGTATTAGTTTTATACTATTATGTTATGTATTAGTTTTATACTATTATGTTATGTATTAGTTTTATACTATTATGTTATGTATTAGTTTTATACTATTATGTTATGTATTAGTTTTATACTATGATGTTATGTATTAGTTTTATACTATGATGTTATGTATTAGTTTTATACTATTATGTTATGTATTAGTTTTATACTATTATGTTATGTATTAGTTTTATACTATTATGTTATGTATTATTTATACTATTATGTTATTTATTAGTTTTATACTATTATGTTATGTATTAGTTTTATACTATTATGTTATGTATTAGTTTTATACTATTATGTTATGTATTAGTTTTATACTATGATGTTATGTATTAGTTTTATACTATTATGTTATGTATTAGTTTTATACTATTATGTTATGTATTAGTTTTATACTATTATGTTATGTATTAGTTTTATACTATTATGTTATGTATTAGTTTTATACTATGATGTTATGTATTAGTTTTATACTATGATGTTATGTATTAGTTTTATACTATTATGTTATGTATTAGTTTTATACTATTATGTTATGTATTATTTATACTATTATGTTATTTATTAGTTTTATACTATGATGTTATGTATTAGTTTTATACTATGATGTTATGTATTAGTTTTATACTATTATGTTATGTATTATTTATACTATTATGTTATTTATTAGTTTTATACTATTATGTTATGTATTAGTTTTATACTATTATGTTATGTATTAGTTTTATACTATTATGTTATTTATTAGTTTTATACTATGATGTTATGTATTAGTTTTATACTATTATGTTATGTATTAGTTTTATACTATTATGTTATGTATTAGTTTTATACTATGATGTTATGTATTAGTTTTATACTATTATGTCATGTATTAGTTTTATACTATGATGTTATGTATTAGTTTTATACTATTATGTTATGTATTAGTTTTATACTATTATGTTATGTATTAGTTTTATACTATTATGTTATGTATTAGTTTTATACTATTATGTCATGTATTATTTATACTATTATGTTATTTATTAGTTTTATACTATGATGTTATGTATTAGTTTTATACTATTATGTTATGTATTAGTTTTATACTATTATGTTATGTATTAGTTTTATACTATGATGTTATGTATTAGTTTTATACTATTATGTCATGTATTAGTTTTATACTATGATGTTATGTATTAGTTTTATACTATTATGTTATGTATTAGTTTTATACTATTATGTTATGTATTAGTTTTATACTATTATGTTATGTATTAGTTTTATACTATTATGTCATGTATTATTTATACTATTATGTTATTTATTAGTTTTATACTATGATGTTATGTATTAGTTTTATACTATTATGTTATGTATTAGTTTTATACTATTATGTTATGTATTAGTTTTATACTATGATGCTATGTATTAGTTTTATACTATGATGTTATGTATTAGTTTTATACTATGATGTTATGTATTAGTTTTATACTATGATGTTATGTATTAGTTTTATACTATTATGTTATGTATTAGTTTTATACTATGATGTTATGTATTAGTTTTATACTATTATGTTATGTATTAGTTTTATACTATTATGTTATGTATTATTTATACTATTATGTTATGTATTATTTATACTATGATGTTATGTATTAGTTTTATACTATGATGCTATGTATTAGTTTTATACTATGATGTTATTTATTAGTTTTATACTATGATGTTATGTATTAGTTTTATACTATGATGTTATGTATTAGTTTTATACTATGATGCTATGTATTAGTTTTATACTATGATGCTATTTATTAGTTTTATACTATGATGTTATGTATTAGTTTTATACTATGATGTTATGTATTAGTTTTATACTATGATGTTATGTATTAGTTTTATACTATTATGTTATGTATTAGTTTTATACTATGATGCTATTTATTAGTTTTATACTATGATGTTATGTATTAGTTTTATACTATTATGTTATGTATTAGTTTTATACTATGATGTTATGTATTAGTTTTATACTATTATGTCATGTATTAGTTTTATACTATGATGTTATGTATTAGTTTTATACTATTATGTTATGTATTAGTTTTATACTATGATGTTATGTATTAGTTTTATACTATTATGTTATGTATTAGTTTTATACTATTATGTTATGTATTAGTTTTATACTATGATGCTATGTATTAGTTTTATACTATTATGTTATGTATTAGTTTTATACTATGATGTTATGTATTAGTTTTATACTATTATGTTATGTATTAGTTTTATACTATGATGCTATGTATTAGTTTTATACTATGATGTTATGTATTAGTTTTATACTATGATGTTATGTATTAGTTTTATACTATTATGTTATGAATTAGTTTTATACTATGATGTTATGTATTAGTTTTATACTATGATGTTATGTATTAGTTTTATACTATGATGCTATGTATTAGTTTTATACTATGATGTTATGTATTAGTTTTATACTATGATGTTATGTATTAGTTTTATACTATTATGTTATGTATTAGTTTTATACTATTATGTTATGTATTAGTTTTATACTATGATGTTATGTATTAGTTTTATACTATTATGTTATGTATTAGTTTTATACTATGATGCTATGTATTAGTTTTATACTATTATGTTATGTATTAGTTTTATACTATGATGTTATGTATTAGTTTTATACTATGATGCTATGTATTAGTTTTATACTATTATGTTATGTATTAGTTTTATACTATAATGTTATGTATTAGTTTTATACTATTATGTTATGTATTAGTTTTATACTATGATGTTATGTATTAGTTTTATACTATTATGTTATGTATTAGTTTTATACTATTATGTTATGTATTAGTTTTATACTATTATGCTATGTATTAGTTTTATACTATTATGTTATGTATTAGTTTTATACTATGATGTTATGTATTAGTTTTATACTATGATGTTATGTATTAGTTTTATACTATGATGCTATGTATTAGTTTTATACTATGATGTTATGTATTAGTTTTATACTATGATGTTATGTATTAGTTTTATACTATTATGTTATGAATTAGTTTTATACTATGATGTTATGTATTAGTTTTATACTATGATGTTATGTATTAGTTTTATACTATGATGTTATGTATTAGTTTTATACTATGATGTTATGTATTAGTTTTATACTATGATGTTATGTATTAGTTTTATACTATGATGTTATGTATTAGTTTTATACTATGATGTTATGTATTAGTTTTATACTATGATGTTATGTATTAGTTTTATACTATGATGTTATGTATTAGTTTTATACTATGACGCTATGTATTAGTTTTATACTATGATGCTATGTATTAGTTTTATACTATGATGCTATGTATTAGTTTTATACTATGATGTTATGTATTAGTTTTATACTATGATGTTATGTATTAGTTTTATACTATGATGTTATGTATTAGTTTTATACTATGATGTTATGTATTAGTTTTATACTATGATGTTATGTATTAGTTTTATACTATAATGTTATGTATTAGTTTTATACTATAATGTTATGTATTAGTTTTATACAATTATGTTATGTATTAGTTTTATACTATGATGTTATGTATTAGTTTTATACTATGATGTTATGTATTAGTTTTATACTATGATGTTATGTATTAGTTTTATACTATGATGTTATGTATTAGTTTTATACTATGATGTTATGTATTAGTTTTATACTATGATGTTATGTATTAGTTTTATACTATGATGTTATGTATTAGTTTTATACTATGATGTTATGTATTAGTTTTATACTATGATATTATGTATTAGTTTTATACTATGATGTTATGTATTAGTTTTATACTATGATGTTATGTATTAGTTTGATTTTAAGTGGTTTGATTTCTCAGCGTGAACCCCCATTTTAAGGGGCAATAACTTTTTGAAGTGGATAAATCAAATTTTGGGTGGTCAAACTCTGAACCAGATATATTTCCCATCAATGACCTGTCGTTGACATAAATTGCAACCTCACCAAACCTGCATCATTGTGAAGGTTTACATAGGTAGATACAGCTATGCTAACTGTATCTATTATATATGATAGTTTAAAATTAATAATAAATAGTATGATAGTATAAAACTAATACATAATAGTATAAAATTAATAATATATAATATGATAGTACCAAACTAATAAATAATATAATAGTATAAAACTAATAAAAAATAGTATGAAACAAATAATTAGTATAATAGTATAAACTAATAAATTATATGATGGTATGAAAGTAATAATAAATAACAATAGTATAATAGTAATAATAAATAGTATAATAGTATAAAAGTAATAATAAATCATATGATAGTATAAAAGTAATAATAAATTGCATAATAGTATAAAAGTAATAATAAATCATATGATAGTATAAAAGTAATAATAAATCATATGATAGTATAAAAGTAATAATAAATTGCATAATAGTATAAAAGTAATAATAAATTGCATAATAGTATAAAAGTAATAATAAATTGCATAATAGTATAAAAGTAATAATAAATTGCATAATAGTATAAAAGTAATAATAAATTGCATAATAGTATAAAAGTAATAATAAATTGCATAATAGTATAAAAGTAATAATAAATTGCATAATAGTATAAAAGTAATAATAAATTGCATAATAGTATAAAAGTAATAATAAATTGCATAATAGTATAAAAGTAATAATAAATTGCATAATAGTATAAAAGTAATAATAAATTGTATAATAGTAAAAAAAGTAATAATAAATCATAGTATAAAAGTAATAATAGCAAATAATAAATAGTATAAAAGTAATAATAAATAATATAATAGTATGAAACGCGTGACGTTAACATTTTTTCAGTTTTTCTTTTGTTTTTCCTTCTCGCTTTTAATTCGAAATTCCTTGACCATGTTTCTAATTCCAACATTCTGTTTCCATGGCAACGTTTACCGGATTTGTGTTTCTGCTTGTAAACGGTTCCTTTACTTGATTAAACGATAAGTATTTGCGTTTCAACATAAAAAATTGCGACTTAATTGCAAGCATTCTTCACCGTTTAGTTAGACACGAACAAAGAAACCGGTGTTGCCTGGGAACAATGAATTAAAACTTGATAGATTGGGCAAGGTTGTTTTATCACACATTTTTTTTTTTAACTTTTAATGCTATATCAGATTTTTGTATTCTTACAACGAATAACTAAACCTTTGTATATATACAGGGTGTCTCAAAAAAATGTACGCACTCGTAGAATGACGAGAAAACTTTTATTTATGAACATAGAGTGAAATGAAATAGCATCGAATACATGAGACAGATGTAATTGAAGAATCATGTTCGCAAATGTTCAAACTGATGACCATTATTGTTCAAACAAAGCTGATAACGCGCACCAAGGGATTCGCAAACGTCGCGAAACATGTCATAGTGAGTACATTTTTTTGAGACACCCTATATATATATATATATATATATATATATATATATATATATATATATAAACTTCTTTGTAATATAGCAGGAAAAATCCCAGCAGAGTGCTCGATTCATTGAGAATTAAAGTTAAAAAATTAAGAGCGTGATATTTATGTATTTTAGTACAGAAAAATTAGTACAACATCCGTACCGTCGGTTTCAAGCACAGAAAGACTAAGCCATCCGGCTCTCCTCAGCTTCTGTTTTCATCAGATGCTGAAGAGAGCCGGATGGCTAAGTCCTTCTGTGCTTGAAACCGACGGTACGAATGTTGTACTAATTTTTCTGTACTAAAATAAATATATATATATATATATATATATATATGTATATATATATATATGCAAACATTGTTAAAAATAACAGAATTCGTCTGTTTAATTATACCTTTTTAAAAACAATTTTTTCAATTTTTCTGATGGTCTTTTTTGTATCAAAATCAAAAAAATTGATTAATGTTCCATATGTTTCACGAACGTTTTCGATTCTTCGTCGAATCATCCTCAGGTGTCAAAAGCAAATGAACAAAACAGCTGGAGAAAGAGAATTTTTAAAAAGACGGCGGAGAAACGCGCATAAAACGTTTTCCGCATTGTTTCAGTTTTTTTGTTCATTTGCTTTTGACATCTACTATCAGACCATGTATGGAGTACTGTTGTCATATTTGAGCTGGTGAATCTCTGTCCCATTTGAGGGTTCTTGATAAGGTGCAGAAACGTATCAGCAATTTGATTGGCCCCCACCATTTCTTCTTCTTAACACCCTCTCTCTCTCACAGACGTGATGCTGCTAGTCTCAGTCTCTTCTATAAATACTATTATGGCATGTGTTCTTCAGAATTATCTTATCTATTCCCTGCTTCCTTTGTGTCAGCTCGTTTTACTCATTGGTCTAGTGGTCTTCATAAATTCGCTGTTTTGATACTTCATTGTAATACAGCTTCCTATTCCAGTAGCTTCTTTCTCAGAACTTGTGGAACTCTCTTCCTGCTGACTGTTTTCCTCCTACTTATATAGAAACTTTTCATATAATATACACTTTAGTATGTGTCCATATTTCGGGGTTTAAACTATTCTTGTTGCAAGCTAGATCATCCAGATGATTTAAGTCTTCTGTAGGATATTTTTTTTAGATATTTTTCCCTTTGAGTTTGTAGATAAAATGGCTCATTTTAAGACTAAATGAGGTTTTTGTGGTTAAAAAAAAAAAGGTAATCTAATACAACTAAAATAAAAAAAAAAATATAGACATGTAACATGATAAACCACTGTTGAACAATGAACGGGCTGTGATCTATAGATAACAAAAGGGGAGCCACCACTCCGAGGTTTGAGGAGCAAACATTACACAGAGCAAAGTGAATAGAGCGTTCCTTTTTTATCATTTTTTTTTTTTTTTTTTTTTTTTTGCTTTATATTTTTACATTATTAATAACTTTATCTTTTACTGTGATGGACGACTGACCTTTCAGATGAACCAATCTAAACGATCTATGGGACTCTCCTCCTCCTCCTCCCTGATTCAGGAAATTGACCTATTAATATTACCAGATCGGATAAAAATCACAACGGTAGATGCCCTTCCATTAACAACAGATAAAAATGTTGGCTGCTCCAATTATTGCAAAGAGATAGGGAAAATAAATATTATATATAAAAAAATTTTTAAAAAATGGCTTCTTTTTTTTTTTTTTTTTAAGGGAGGGGTAATTATTTACGTGATAGTGTAGGAAGTACAATAAAACTATTATCGAAATAACATAATTTATAAAATTAGAAAAATTCAAAATTTGATTTAAAAAGAAAGGTAAAAGAAAAGGACCATTAGATCTGGCTTTTAGCCTTGATAAAATTATTGTATGTAAATAGATTCCAACACCTTCCATCTTTTAATTAAATGAGGATTTGCTAAGAATTCTGAATAGTTAAATTTATTTTTTATTCAAGTTTAAAATTTCCAAATGATTGCAAACAAATTCTGTCGTATTTTTTTTTTTTTCAACTAATAACAAAATATCAAAATGGCTGACCGGCAAAACAGTCATCCTCCAAACTGATGATTCCCGAAAAAGAATGAAACACAGTGTATGTAAATAAGAATCCTAATCTAAGTTTATTTATTTACCTCTCACAAGGTAAGATGTGACACAAGGTCGGGAAAGTGGGATTAGATAAGCCAGCGCTCGAGAGGTGAGCACTCTGGCCATTTAAAAATAGCCTGGGCAGCCCCGTCGGCATTCCCCGGTAGGGGCGCCTCAGACAGTAAGCAATAAACTTACTCCTCCCCAAAAGAGGGGAGGCAAAGCCTGGGAGGGTGCACCTCCTAGAACTGCACAGGACCGGCAAGCCCCAATAGACCGGCGTAAATCCAGACCCAAAGGCCCAGACGATACCGGTTTTATTAGGCGGGGTAAAAACCCCTGGTTGAATCCTAATCTAAGTTTTAAGTTTAGTTCAGCAAAAGTCTGTTTGGTTCGGTTCAAATTCTGTAGAAGCACCTACATCTTTTACCCCGGGATAAAACAGAATAACAGTAAAAATGCACCAACGTTTATGATATTTTCTAAAGCAACAACATAAATAAAAATTGCCGCAGTCTAGAAGGATTTGCTTTCAATGACCGACGAGAGAATAGATAACAGATCGAACAAATATCCCGGCCCGACAGAAGTACACTTTTCCATAATCGGTCATTGAAGGAGATATCCTTCTACACTGTGGCAATTTCTATTTTTTTGTTACACTCTGAGGTAAACATTTTCTTGGGTACATAGATTTCCCACAATTCAAAAGCAACATTTGTTTCTTTATATTAAAACTATCCGTTGTGACCTATTTGCGTTCGGTCGGCTGTTTACACATTTTATTTCATTCTTTTACATTTATCCCGGGCAACGTCGGGTACCCGCTAGTTATAAATATTATAGAAGTTGGTCTTAGGTTATGTAAAGATTAGCTATCTATTTTTTGTTATTTTACTAAGTAAACCAAAGAGAGGGTAGTAAATTATATTCCCGCTAACAATTAAGTCCTCCCGCAAAACTCAAAAACACTGCCTAGCATGGCAGACCTATTATTTCACAAAGAACAAAAAACAGAAACACCGGTTTCAGAATTCGCAAACCAGCCAATGAGTGATCACTAACTAACATTCATAATAACGCTGAACGCTTTGATATTTTCATAACTTTGACTTAATTTGATGAAATATACATTACCCGTAAGTACGGTAGGTACTTACATATTTTCTTCCCACCTCATTTATAAAAGTACAAAAAAAACTTTCCATTTAGAACGCGAGGTAAAAAACAAACTTTTCCCAAGTTGCCGCCAGTCAACAAGAAGCCGTCCATTACTCTTCCTGCACCTCTCGCACACGAAATGATTACAAGGTAGGTAGTGGTGACCTAAATAATATTTTACGGATTAATTAATTTTAATATCAATTTTATTTTTATTTAATTAAACTTAAATTAAAAACAAAATAACAATAACAATTCGCTTAAAACTAAACAAAAACGAGACTTAAGAATCAAAATATAAAAATAATTCTACGTTTTATTTATTTACAAAAACAGAAAATCTTGGTACTTCTACAGAATTCGAACCAAATTGTTTTTTTTTTTTTTTGTTTTGCGATTTTGGGGGAATACTAAAATAACACTAAACTTATCCTAATCTAAGTTTTAAGTTTAATACGGCAAAAGTCTGTATCGTTTGGTTCGGTTCAAATTCTGTAGAAGCACCAACATTTTTTACCCCGGGATAATACAAAATAACAGTAGAAATGCACCAACGAAGGAGATATCCTTCTACACTGTGGCAATTTCTATTTTTCTTACACTCTGAGGTAAACATTTTCTTGGGTACATAGATTTTCCACATTCAAAAGCAACATTTGTTTCTTTATATTAAAACTATCCGTTGTGACCTATTTGCGTTCGGTCGGCTGTTTACACATTTTATTTCATTCTTTTACATTTCTCCCGGGCAACGTCGGGCGACGGATACCTGCTAGTTTAATATATAAAGTAAAGCTAGTCTGTTTATCGAATCTTTGTGGTTAATAGTTTTCTTCTTACAAAATCAATGTTTGTTTCTGGTTTGCCAAGTTTTTTCGTTTTGCGTGGAACGTTGGTTCATGTTGTTAAAAAAAAATCTTTTTCAATTTAATTTCTTTCGAAAAATAATTTATCCACCTCGGAAGATTTTTTTCAATTTAATTTCGTTTTCAATTTAATTCAATTTAATTCAAATTAATTCAATTTAATTATTTCAATTTCATTTCTTTTTCAATTTAATTTCTTTCGAAAAATAATTTATCCACCTCGGAAGATTTTTTTCAATTTAATTTCGTTTTCAATTTAATTCAATTTAATTCAAATTAATTCAATTTAATAATTTCAATTTCATTTCTTTTTCAATTTAATTTCTTTCGAAAAATAATTTATCCACCTCGGAAGATTTTTTTCAATTTAATTTCGTTTTCAATTTAATTCAAATTAATTCAATTTAATTATTTGAATTTCATTTCTTTTTCAATTTAATTTCTTTCCAAAAAGAATTTATCCACCTCGGAAGATTTTTTTTAAAGATGGATGCCATCTATCTTAGATAGCAGCAGCAGCAGCAGCAGCCAGTACGAATATCAAATGCTTAGCATTACAAGAGATATAGCCAGTCGAAATAGTTCAGTTCGAAGAGCATCAGACTGAAGGTCTAAAGATCCCGGTTTTATCACGGATCTTGACATTCGCTTTATTTTTTTTTTTTCTTCTCCCCTTTTTGTTGGAAATCTATTATTTACTACAGCATGGCTACCCGGCATTGCCCAGAGCAAAAGTGTAACATATTTTTATTAGAACTTCTATCTATCCGTCTCTCTTTTCCCCTTCCAGATGTTCATTGTGAATTTTAAGAGAGTTGTTCCCTGATCATTTGATTTCTTTGCGCGGTGATTGTAGTTGGCCCGCAATATCTCCTGATTTGAACCTGTGTGATTACTTCTTGCGGGGATATTTAAAATCAAAAGTATTCAGTCATCATCGCTTTCGATCTATTGATGAATTAAAACGTGCAATTTGTGTAGAAATAGCAATCATTCCACAAGGAATGATCCATAGATTTATCGATATCTTTCATGAACGTCTCCAACGATGTAATGACAATGATGGGAAGGATTTGGTTGATTTAATTTTTTAAACTTACTGAAATAAAATGGCATATATGTACATTAAAAAAATAAAATGGCATTATATATACATTAAAAACATAAAATGGCGTTATATGTACATTAAAAACATAAAATGGCGTTATATATACATTAAAAAAAATAAAATGGCGTTATATGTACATTCAAAAAATAAAATGGCATATATGTACATTCAAAAAATAAAATGGCATTATATATACATTAAAAACATAAAATGGCGTTATATGTACATTCAAAAAATAAAATGGCATATATGTACATTCAAAAAATAAAATGGCATTATATATACATTAAAAAAATAAAATGGCGTTATATGTACATTCAAAAAATAAAATGGCATATATGTACATTCAAAAAATAAAATGGCATTATATATACATTAAAAACATAAAATGGCGTTATATATACATTAAAAACATAAAATGGCGTTATATGTACATTAAAAATAAAATGGCGTTATATATACATTTAAAAAAAATAAAATGGCATATATGTACATTCAAAAAATAAAATGGCATTATATATACATTCAAAAAATAAAATGGCGTTATATATACATTAAAAACATAAAATGGCGTTATATGTACATTAAAAACATAAAATGGCGTTATATATACATTAAAAAATAAAATGGCGTTATATATACATTAAAAAAAAATAAAATGGCATTATATATACATTTTTTTTTTTCTTTGTTAAAAATAACGGAAAAAAATGGCTGAAATTACAGTCTCGATAATCGCTTAAAAAACGAAAATTAAACAAAATACTGGTAGAACATTACATTTTCCCACGATTGGTGACATTTATTGGATGTTTTTATAACACTATTTTGTTTATGTTTCGATTTTTGACCGATTATCAAGGTTCTCCGTGCAGGACTCATGACCAGCCATTTTGTTTCTTGTTCTAACTGAACAGGTTGACACCAGGTTTGTTTTGAACAAAAAAAAAACGCTTTAAAATAAGTTAAAACACAAAATAAACTTATCGAGGTAGTATAGGTAGAAAAGTAACTTATCTTGCCTTTGGTAACATTTATTTGTTGCCTATTTGTTTTGTTTTTTTCAACCTTTTTTTGTTTCGTTGGCTCTTGTTAAAAATGCCCAAAGGTGCTTCTCCAGTGTTATACCTCGATGGAATATGGCTGTTAGACAGAAAATAGCAAGAAACCTTTATGATGTACTTACTTGTGAGGGAAAATAAATACGATTCACCAAAATTTATGTAAATTCATCCAGTAGTTTTATTTTTATGAAGTAAATTCAACTTTTAGTAGTACGCGGAAAATCGCCGCCATTGTCATGATATTTAAGGTAGAGAATTCCTTTTTTTTTTTTGTGTTTGACCCCATTTTAAATCTCTATTTATGAAGAGGTATACTAAGGGGAGTTAAGCAATGACTAAGTTAATTTTGATTCCAACAATGACGGCGATGTTTTGCGTACTACTAAAAGTTGAATATTTTTTATAAAAAAAAAAAATACTGGATGAATTTACGTAAATTTTGGTGAATATTTTTTTTCCATGACACTTAAGTTCATCATAAAGGTTTCTTCCTATTTCCTGTCTAGCAGCCATATTCCATCTAGGTGTAACACTGGAGAAGCACCCCCCCCCCCTCAAAAAGAAAAAAATGGTTTTGTAAGAAAAATCTATAAACCACAAAGATTCGAGAAACAGACTAGCTTTACTTTATATATTAGAACGTTCTTTTTTTTTACACAAATAACTGTTGATATAAACTGAATAATAATAAATAAAAATGTGTAAGTCACATACTGGCGAGAAACACAAACACACACACATGAGAAGTAGTAACATTAGCAAAAATCATTCAATTAGTAAATAGATCTAGTTTTCGAAATCTTGCGTGACAATCTTGCAGATCAAAGAAAAATATTAGAAAAAAAAAATGTCTGCCATAGTTAGAAATGTCTTAAATTATTTCAAAAGTTTCAATTAAATCGCATCTCGCATGCTTCTCTCTAGTAAAGTAGTTAATCCTAATTTTTCTAATCCCTGCAATTGTAGTCCCTAGTTATTTGCCTCCTCACAAGGTTGGTTTTCACTGTCGGTGGGGGCCATAAATTCACCGACTGCAATTTCATGCAGTGATGACCCTTACTTCGGTTAGGGCATTTTTTTTTTACTCTGGATTGAAACAAAAATTAAAATTGCCTCAGGCTAGAAAGATTTCTTCTTCACTAACTGAAAAGATGAAAATGCAACAGTTATTTTTGTTTACTCTGGATTGGAACAAAAATTAAAATTGCCTCAGGCTAGAAGGATTTCTTCTTCACTAACCGAAGAGATGAAAATGCAACAGTTATTTATTTTTTACTCTGGATTGGAACAAAAATTAAAATTGCCTCAGGCTAGAAAGATTTCTTCTTCACTAACTGAAGAGATGAAAATGCAACATTTATTTTTGTTTACTCTGGATTGGAACAAAAATTAAAATTGCCTCAGGCTAGAAGGATTTCTTCTTCACTAACCGAAGAGATGAAAATGCAACAGTTATTTTTGTTTACTCTGGATTGGAACAAAAATTAAAATTGCCTCAGGCTAGAAGGATTTCTTCTTCACTGACCGAAGAGATGAAGATGCAACAGTTATTTTTTTTTTTTACTCTGGATTGGAACAAAAATTAAAATTGCCTCAGGCTAGAAGGATTTCTTCTTCACTGACCGAAGAGATAAAGATGCAACAGTTATTTTTTTTTTACTCTGGATTGGAACAAAAATTAAAATTGCCTCAGGCTAGAAAGATTTCTTCTTCACTAACCGAAGAGATGAAAATGCAACAGTTATTTTTTTTTTTACTCTGGATTGGAACAAAAATTAAAATTGCCTCAGGCTAGAAAGATTTCTTCTTCACTAACCGAAGAGATGAAAATGCAACAGTTATTTTTTTTTACTCTGGATTGGAACAAAAATTAATATTGCCTCAGGCTAGAAGGATTTCTTCTGCACTGACCGAAGAGATGAAAATGCAACAGTTATTTTTTTTTTACTCTGGATTGGAACAAAAATTTAAATTGCCTCAGGCTAGAAAGATTTTTTCTTCACTAACCGAAGAGATGAAAATGCAACAGTTATTTTTTTTTTTACTCTGGATTGGAACAAAAATTAAAATTGCCTCAGGCTAGAAGGATTTCTTCTTCACTGACCGAAGAGATGAAAATGCAACAGTTATTTTTTTTTACTCTGGATTGGAACAAAAATTAAAATTGCCTCAGGCTAGAAGGATTTCTTCTTCACTAACCGAAGAGATGAAAATGCAACAGTTATTTTTTTTTTACTCTGGATTGGAACAAAAATTAAAATTGCCTCAGGCTAGAAGGATTTCTTCTTCACTAACCGAAGAGATGAAAATGCAACAGTTATTTTTTTTTTACTCTGGATTGGAACAAAAATTAAAATTGCCTCAGGCTAGAAAGATTTCTTCTTCACTGACCGAAGAGATGAAAATGCAACAGTTATTTTTTTTTTACTCTGGATTGGAACAAAAATTAAAATTGCCTCAGGCTAGAAGGATTTCTTCTTCACTGACCGAAGAGATAAAAATGCAACAGTATTTTTTTTTTACTCTGGATTGGAACAAAAATTAAAATTGCCTCAGGTTAGAAGGATTTCTTCACTGACCGAAGAGATGAAAATGCAACAGTTATTTTTTTTTACTCTGGATTGGAACAAAAATTAAAATTGCCTCAGGCTAGAAAGATTTCTTCTTCACTAACCGAAGAGATGAAAATGCAACAGTTATTTTTTTTACTCTGGATTGGAACAAAAATTAAAATTGCTTCAGGCTAGAAAGATTTCTTCTTCACTAACCGAAGAGATGAAAATGCAACAGTTTTTTTTTTTACTCTGGATTGGAACAAAAATTAAAATTGCTTCAGGCTAGAAAGATTTCTTCTTCACTAACCGAAGAGATGAAAATGCAACAGTTATTTTTTTTACTCTGGATTGGAACAAAAATTTAAATTGCTTCAGGCTAGAAAGATTTCTTCTTCACTAACCGAAGAGATGAAAATGCAACAGTTATTTTTTTTACTCTGGATTGGAACAAAAATTTAAATTGCTTCAGGCTAGAAAGATTTCTTCTTCACTAACCGAAGAGATGAAAATGCAACAGCTATTTTTTTTACTCTGGATTGGAACAAAAATTAAAATTGCCTCAGGCTAGAAAGATTTCTTCTTCACTAACCGAAGAGATGAAAATGCAACAGTTATTTTTTTTTTTTACTCTGGATTGGAACAAAAATTAAAATTGCCTCAGGCTAGAAAGATTTCTTCTTCACTGACTGAAGAGATAAAGATGCAACAGTTATTTTTTTTTTTTACTCTGGATTGGAACAAAAATTAAAATTGCCTCAGGCTAGAAAGATTTCTTCTTCACTGACCGAAGACAGAAGAGATACAGTGCAGTATCAGAACAGATACTCCACTTTGCTGTCGTCCTTTACTATTTTTATTAGTTTTGTTAGACTGGTCACTAGGGTGAGTCACTCATGACATTGTGATAAATCCCCATTTTTGTTTTCAATCATGAAGATGGTGAATGTGACACAGAGAGAGGTGCTATTTGCATGCACGACCCCTCATCCCTCGCCCCCTCATCCCTCGACCCCTCATCCCTCGACCCCTCATCCCTCGCCCCCTCATCCCTCGCCCCCCTCATCCCTCGACCCCTCATCCCTCGACTCCCCATTGGTAGAATGACCTGTGGCCAGTGAGAACTGACCATGATTGATCGTCTGCTCTCGGAAGCAACAGTAACCCACACACAACCTTCCCTGCGTCCGCAGATGTAGACCTTTACCTGACACTCGACCCACTTAAATCTAACTGCCTGGAAATCCTTGCGATTTGATTGGTCGCAGAGATATTATTTGATTATTATTTGCTGAAATTTGATCGCGTCACAGAAATTTGAGAACGACGACGCATTTTATCACAAGAATTATTGATTTGCTGTTGTAGATCACGGCTGGCATTCATAAGATTCTTCTCTTTTAATTTTATCAATTACGTGAGAGTCCCTCAATCACGATGCTGACAGTCTCAAATTATTAGGGGATGGCACAGTGGCTTAGTGGGTATCGACGCGGACTGAGAACCTGGGTGTGCCAGGTTCAAATCCAAATCATTCCACTGAAAACGCTTCCATCAAACCCACATGACACTTGTGTCTAATCTCCTGGGGGGGGGGGATAAACAGAAATCACATTAACACTTGTCCACGGGTGGCCTCGGCCTTGATAAAGTGGTGGTCTCTGTTTAAAAAAAAAAAAAAAAAAAAAGAAAAAAAAAAAAAAGATTATTAGACGATCTCTACACATGCGCCATAAAAAACAAGACCCACTCTGTCTCCACCATGTAGCGTCTGGACAGGTACATATTTCTTCTTTTTTTACTAATGAGTAACCATATATTAAGGCCAAAATCCACTAAAGGATGTGAGTTAATGAGATAGATTGTCAGTTGAATGATGAAGAATATATTGCATGGAGTATTGTTGGCGCATCTGGACTGGTGCATCAGCCACTAGTCTTTTCCTCTTCGACGGGGTCCGAAAATGAGCCTCTAATCTAATAGGTCCCACACTGTCTACCAAGCTCCAGCCTCTGTCTCATCGCTGCAATGCAATTTCAATCATAAGCTTGACAGACTGACCGATGAACAGAGTATCTTATTGAGATGCTTGAATGCATCTAAACTAAAATGCACCGATTCACTTTGCTCATCCAGAAATGAAAATGCAATTTCAAACAGAAATGTGACCGACCGACAGACAGAGCCACTTTTAGAGATGCGTGGACACATCTAAAATGTCTGATTTTCAAATATTATCCTACCATTTTGTTGTACGCAAAATCTACTTACATATTCCATGAAAAATGACAGTATACTGAAATCATATGCCCTTAATAGGGTTGAGATGAAAATTCATATACACTAAATGTACAAAAGCAAGGAAATTGCCAAATTTTTACACTTTTATTGTCATTAAGGGTATGCGAGCACAACAGAGCTATGTATTTTACTGGTAGGAATTTTTCTTCAGCGTACCTCACACACTTCATCCACTCATGCATAGAGATTTATACTGTAGTGATGTGATAATGAAATGGTTTGGTTGATATGTAGTCATACCCTTAATTAATGACAATAAAAATGTAAAAATTTGGGAATTTCCTTGCTTTTGTACATTTAGTGTATATGAATTTTCATCTTAACCCTATTAAGGACATATGATTTCAGTATACTGGCATTTTTCATGGAATGTCACTACTTTTGTAAAGGCTATGCCTCAATACAATGGTCATTTTTAAGGTTTTTTGGAATTTTCTGGAAAACTAAAGTATATGGTAAACTGAAATTAAAATGCCGTCAACTAGACCCTAGAACCTCTATCTCTGCCAAAAATCAGCTGAATCCATCAAATAGTTGATGAGATACAGGGTGGCACATACGTACGTACACACAAATAACATGATTTCATGATTCAACTTTCTGGATCTCTGGGTTGCCTTGACTAATGATGCTGAAATTCTACACACTTATAGAACCTATCAAAAAAAAAAAAATTGTGCAAAGTTTATTGGTTTTTGAGTTATGATTGATCAAAGAAATGAAATTTCCAGCATAGGCCATTCATGTAGTCTATTACAGGATAGAGCGCTCTCACGCCTCCCTTGATTTTCGAGGTCGGTACAACCCCCAATTTATCAAAATGTTAGATAACGTCATACGCATTCAAAATAAATTAATCGTTTTGAGGATAAATTTTCTCAAATCTTGCCGCTTAAATCATGTAGCTCCTGGTTATATCTGTCACCGAATTTCAAAAATAAAATGTAGAAATTCGTTGGCAGTTCAACGTATATTTTTACAAGACGAAATCCTCTTTAATTCCGATTCGTATAATTCGTTGCGAAGTAAATATCTTTTACTTTGGGCTATGGTTTGGAAGGAATTTTTTTTCTTCGACAAACTTCGATTTTCAAAGTTTTTGTCTAATGGCGATATTTTCACCCTCAACAAAACCACTTCTTTCGTATAATAAATATTTGCAGAATTTGATTACCAAGAAGTTCGGCACTAGAGCATATTCGGATAAACATATATTTAATTATTCGTCTCATGCTCTATCCAATACTGAAAAATGTGTCTTGTCTGCCGGCTTAGAATTTTGCATTCCTCCTTTTCGCGTTGATAAAATCAACATATTTAGTGAGATTGAAGTATTATATTCTCAACTAAAAAGACATTCGCCTATTTCCACTGATGAATTAACTAGAGTTAAAATCCAGTTGGGTGAATTAGGCCGGCGGTTTTCTGCCATACGCACTAAATCAAGCAAGTTTTTAATTTATCATTCTGACGTTTCCTCTTAGAGGGTCAGACGATAAGGCTGTAAGAAAAATTTCAGCAATTTTTTTTATTTTTTTTTTTTTTATTTTATTTTTTTTAACCCGCCCGTTTCATTGATTAAAAGAATGTTTCCTCTGAAATTTTTCCATACCATTTTGTTGTACGCAAAATCTACTTATATACATATATACATATATATATATATATATATATATATATATATATATAAGTTAGTAGGAAAGAACACTAACAGAGAGCTCAATTATTAATTAAGAAAAATAAAAAAAATAAGAGCGTAATATTTATTAATGTTTGTATTACTGACGGTACCGATGTTGTTCTGGTCTTCTGTAATTTCAAAAGTCGAACCCTTTAAGACAGCTGCCTTTAAGTAGGATTAATCTCTCGCTGATTTACCGAGTTGTTGACAACGGCCGTGTGGGCTAGGATGTTGAAATTTAAGTTGAAATATAACTCGTGTTCCAGAGTTCGAATCCGGCGACCGGTGTGAATAATTCTTCTCTACACTGACGATTCCTGTAAGGATGAAACATATACATATGTAGATCAAAACAAATATTTATAATTAATTATATATATAATATATATATATATATTATATATATATATATGAGTTGGCCAAAAGGTTTGTTCGTTTTTTAGGAAGGACGAACCTAAACATCAAGTTTAGAAACATAACCAAGTTCATGAAATTCATTTTCAATGCTCGTTTTGGAAATCTTGAGAATGTCTGTGATTCGTCTGGTTATCAAACGGCAATCTTGTTCAATTACGGCTTTCACTTGGTCACTGTCGATCATCTTTGACCGCCCGGAGCGAGGAGCATCTCTCACTGAAAAATGTCCTTTTTGGAATCGATCAAACCATTTTTGGCACACCCGTTCTGTAACACCATTCTCCCCATACACATAGCATATCTTTATGCAAGTTTCTGTAGTTTTTTTTTCCTTTTCTGTAGTAAAAAAGCATCAGATGTCGGTAGTGCTCTGTTTGATCTTCCATTACAAGGCCTGAAATACAAGCAAAAATGTAAGAACTCCTCTGCTTGGAGCCTTATTATACGCTGATGTCAACATACTCGTTACACCAAATACAGGATTTGAAGAATAGGAATATAAAACGATCTTTAGTAGACCGGAAAGATGACATTCAATAAACAAACTTTTTGGCCAACCCAATATATATATATATATATATATATATATGATTATTTTTATTTACACAGACATGTACAAAATCTGCGACACTGGCATGTCGATGTTATCGATCAACAGCTATTATAAACTGAGATCTCATCAGGCAGAGTTAGAATCCGATCTTAACCTTAGATCATATTTGGAAAGAATATATATATATATATATATATATGATAAAGACAGAAATAAAATGTTCCAACGTAATGGAAAATGAAAAGGAAAACCAAAATAATATTTATGTATTCATCAACGTTTCGTCTTTATTGTTAGACTTCTTCAGGATGATTTGTCTGTAAGAAAAAAAAATCATACACCTACAAACATTTTTTGCCAGCAGGCTGAGAGCTTGCGGCTGATATTAGCAAGAAAATCAAAATATGAGAAACAATTTGATGGTGGTAGTGGTAGCAATGAGGGTGTATGATTATTAGGAAGTGGGAGAAGGGAAAATATAGGTGAAAATGGGGGAAAAAGTAGGAGGCAGGCCGTGGTTTAACCGGGATTAAGTTAAATTTTGAAGGGGAGGATGGTGAAAGGCTATTTGAATCAATCTATTAATTTATCTTTGAAAGAGAAAACAAAAACGTCTGGGTTAAAGATTGTCTGAGTTTTGTGTTAGGAGAGTGAAGGGGGTGGCTAGAGGGGTGCAAGCAAAACATGGGCAGGACTCAGTAGGGTGTTCACATACGACATCCCTATACATATGAGCACACAAACACATATTCACGTTAACATATAGATACATAAACATACACATGTGGAAAGTCTCCCCCCCCCCCCGTTATGATTTTTTCTTCAAACAAATCATCCTGTGGAAGTCTGACAATAAAGACGAAACGTTGATGAATACAAAAATGTTCTTTTGATTTTCCTTTTTCATATATATATATATATATATATATATATATATATCTATAAATATATATATATATATATATAATTCAAGAGATGAAAGATAAGAATATAAAATTGTATAGATACAATATTTAATAAAACATCAGAAGTTCAAAGCAAGGAGTTTCATATCCTTAATCCATGGATTTTCAAAGACAAACTCTTTCCATCACCCTAACTTTACGTTTCTTCTCAACCAAAAGTTCTTTATCTTTTGTTTTTTGCGTATAAATTTTTCAAAGTTAAATGTTGCCGATAATATTCAGTTACATTACCAGTTTTTATCCTCTGATGAAAAGAGTTTGTCTTTGAAAATCCATGGATTAAGAATATGAAACTCCTTGCTTTGAACTTCTGATGTTTTAATAAATATTGTATCTATACAATTTTTTTAGTCTCATCTGGCATCTCTTGAATTGATTGCTCTATTCAATATATTGAGCTTTATATGATCACGATAGATTATTATTAAACGATACATAGCTTATCTTTAATTTTATATATATATATATATATATATATATATATATATATATATATAAGGTTAATACAACAAAAGATATAAGAGGCAACTAATATCTTTAATTAGTGAACATCCGGATAAAACTGAAGCTCAATATACTGGATAGAGCATTAATAGCACTAGATAAAGTAGATAACATTTTCGTTTTTGGACTACCATTCACCACCTGGATTGTTTTTTAATCAACCTCTTTGATATCTTTCTTGAAGCTGTTTTAAACTTTATGACTTGGATGAACTGTATAAGTTTAACAAAAAAGTGTGTTTTGGGCCGATATATTTGATGTTTTATATACTTTTATGTATTTTTATATATATTTTAAAAATATATTTTCAAAGTTTAATTTTATTACCTGCAGTAATGTCATTGCGGTAATGGTCCTCTTAGAAGATTTTCTTTGAAAACTCATGAGTTAAGGACTTTAAAGTACTTTGCTTGAACATTGAATTCTAATAAAATTTGATTCGCACCTTATTTTATCCTTTCACTTTATCTAGTGCTATATATATATATATATATATATATATTCTCTTTAGCTTTTTCCCTTCCTTTTTTCTTTTTTCTTTATTCTTTTCTTCTCTCTCTCTTGGACCCCTACCCCCTCCTATGTTCTTTCCATTTTATCCTGTTGCTCTTTTTTCTCTCTCTCTCTTTTTCTCTCTCTTTTTCTCTCTCTTTTTTTCTCTCTCTTTTTTTCCCTCTCTCTCTCTTTTTTCTCTCTCTTTTTCCCCTCTCTCTCTTTTTCCCCTCTCTCTTTTTTTCTCTCTCTCTCTCTCTCCCTCTTTTTTCCCCCTCTTTTTTTCTCTCTTTTTTCTCTCTCTCTTTTTTCACTCTCTTTTTTTCTCTCTCTTTTTTTTCTCTCCTTTTTTTCTCTCTCTCTTTTTTTTCTCTCTTTTTTTCTCTCTTTTCTCTCTCTCTCTTTTCTCTCTCTCTCTTCTCTTCTCTCTCTTCTCTCTCTCTCTCTCTCTCTCTCTCTCTCTTTTTTCTCTCTCTTTTTTTTCTCTCTCTCTTTTTTCTCTCTCTTTTTTTCTCTCTCTCTCTTTTTTCTCTCTTTTTTCTCTCTCTCTCTTTTTTCTCTCTCTCTCTTTTTTTCTCTCTCTCTTTTTTTCTTTCTCTTTTTTCTCTCTCTCTCTTTTTCTCTCTCTTTTTCTCTCTCTTTTTTTCTCTCTCTTTTTTCCCTCTCTCTTTTTTCCCTCTCTCTCTTTTTTCTCTCTCTTTTTCCCCTCTCTCTCTTTTTTCTCTCTCTCTTTTTTTCTCTCTCTCTCTCCCTCTTTTTTCCCCCTCTTTTTTTCTCTCTTTTTTCTCTCTCTCTTTTTTCACTCTCTTTTTTTCTCTCTCTTTTTTTTCTCTCTTTTTTTCTCTCTCTCTTTTCTCTCTCTCTCTTCTCTCTCTCTCTTCTCTCTCTCTCTCTCTCTCTTCTCTCTCTCTCTCTTTTTTCTCTCTCTTTTTTCTCTCTCTCTCTTTTTTCTCTCTCTTTTTTTCTCTCTCTCTCTTTTTTCTCTCTTTTTTCTCTCTCTCTCTTTTTTTCTCTCTCTCTTTTTTTCTTTCTCTTTTTTTCTCTCTCTCTCTCTTTTCTCTCTCTCTCTCTTTTCTCACACATCCCACAATTCCAAATAAGTTTCACACTTGACAACAATTCGTCTTATCATTATTTTCTATTGAGATTTAATTCGTTGCTTTTGCCTTTGGATCTTCTTGTTTGAAAACAGGAAGAATCGCGTTTTCTTGAAATGGTTAATTTTGTCTGATCCGTCCCTCTAAGAACTGCGAGCTTGGGTGGAATCGTCGTCGTTGGATTTTCACACAGATTCTTCTGGATTTACCAATTACATTTGAACCCCATACTACTTGGATTTCTGTTTTTGGTGACTTTCATTTACATTGAAACATACTTGTTTGAACTTTAAAACTTTTTAAAAAACTTTTTTCAAATTTCGAATTTTGACTGTCCTTATCTGTCAACTTATCAATCACTATATCCTCTGATGATAAGATTTTAATCTTTGAAAAGCCTGGCTTAAGGAATGAAAGAAGAAGAATAAATATTTTTATTTACTCAATGCTCCTTGTTCTGAACAACTGAAGATATTGATTTGCTTCCATTTGCAGGTCTAATTATTTTTCATTGACTCATCATATATATATATATATATATATATATATATATATTCGGCGAATAATTTAATCTCATCTAATTTCAAAACATTACAACAAATATGAACAAGATTTTGTTTTTATAATCATACAACTTTTTTTTCGGATAATCAAGTTCGTTTGTTTTTTTTCTATAGTCTCAGCTTCTTTCCAATTTTTTTAGATGATTTTTTCCTGCTGATTATAGATGGAGAACATGGTGGATCGTGGGGGAGGGTCAGAGACTGTTTTAATCGCTCGGTCTTTGTCAGAAAATCGCGTAAACAACTTAATAATGGTTGCTCTAAAAATGGTTTGCCTCAACATTTAACAAAACATAGAATCAACCAATGAAGTCGTCCGCTGGCGTGCGTGGGCTTCATTTTATTTTTCTTATCTCTGAGATTTTATTATCAATTAGTAATTTATTGTACTTCTGGGAGACTTATCTTCTATATACATAAAACTCAATGTCTGCGTGTAATGTGCTGTGTTTGTGTGTTCTCTACAGAAAGAAAGGTTAAAGAATCTACATAAAATCTAAAAGGGTATTCTTATATAAAAGTTTACCGGGAAGGACAATGGAAATGTTATCAAATCTCTAACTGCAGCCCTATGAGGACATAACCCCCCCCCTTAAAATTTCAAATATATCCTATTTTTATGAAATTTAAATAATATGTATACAATTTTGGGAGGAAGACAATGGAAGTGGTCACAGATCTCTAAGTGCCCTCCTCACCTAAAGGGAGCTATGGGGGCCCCGAACCTCCTTTTTTAAACTTCAAATATATTAGTTTCATCAAAATAGGATATATGTATAAAATTCTCTGAGGAAGACAATGGAAGTGGTCCCAAATCTCTAAATCACCCTCTATGTGCCGAATATCTGTGTCCCCAACTCTAAGTGACCCATGGGGACAGACCCCCCCTTAAAACTTCAAATACGTAT
Source organism: Sepiola atlantica (assembly GCA_963556195.1). Classification (NCBI taxonomy): domain Eukaryota; kingdom Metazoa; phylum Mollusca; class Cephalopoda; order Sepiida; family Sepiolidae; genus Sepiola; species Sepiola atlantica. The sequence continues at coordinate 9,856,891 of OY744546.1, forward strand.
ATCCGATTTTAATGACATTTAAACCATATGTATACGACACTAATTCAGAGAGTTTTCCAACATTTCAGCTTCTTCCGACTATATTAGGGGGCGAAATGGGGGGAGGAGAAGGATAACAGTAAAAACAAAGAACGAGATATGGTGTTTTTATTTATATATATATATATATATATATATATATATATATATATATATAATCCGAGTATGGTATAGATCCACAGGGTATAAATCCAGGGGAGGTGAACCGGATTTATGAGAGTGCTCAATAAAAATATGGAGCAGAAATATAAATATAAATGATAATTTATTTCATTTTGACTACAAAATTGATTTTGTTTCACGAGAGCAGTTTGAAGGGCCCCTGATCTTCAGGTCTTGAAATAACATTATGCCTGTTAAGATAAGTTCACAATCACACAAAGTTTTATGAATTTTATTTTAAATTTCTGTCACCTTCATAAAACTTTGTGTGATTGTGAACTTATCTTAACAGGCATAATGTTATTTCAAGACCTGAGGGGGCCCCTCAAACTGCTCTCGTGAAACAAAATCAATTTTGTAGTCAAAATGAAATAAAGTATCATTTTTATATATATGTGTATATATATATATATATATATATAATTAATTATTGAAGACAATATATGTATAATCATATATCATCAGATCCTTTTAGTTTGTAGTCTCCTTTGAAGATTCAGCTCAATGTTTGTCAATTATTGATAACAGAGCAAAATATAGATTTATTCTTTTGTTTATTTTCACCTTAAAATGTAACTGATGTATGATGTGGGTGTTTTTCAAGACACTCTAATCTAAGAACTCTTATTATTTGTGAACTTTTTCTGATGATTTTGTAGTGTTGCAGAGACGATATTGACATACAAATGTTAATATATCTCACAGAAATTTGGAATTTTTGGAAATGTGAAAAAAATAAAAACAAAAATAAAAGTAATAAAACAAACCATGGTTATTGGAATATAATAAATATCTGTTCTATATATATATATATATATATATATGTGTGTGAAACAGTACATAGAAGTGATCCTCATTCAATCCTGAGCAACGTCGGGTCTTGCTGCTAGGACCTCTGCGATTAACTTGGATTATTCGGACTATTATTCTAATCTTGGTTGTTTTTTCTACAACATTTTGACTGGAGTTCATACATTAGATCCTTTGTTCTTTCTGCTTCACGTAAGGTCGGTTCTCTCTATCACTCCGAACGTTTTCACACACCTGAGGCTATTCTCTATCTCTACACATCTACTATCAGACCTTGAATGGATTACTGTTGTCACATTTGGGCTGGTGAATCTCTGTCTCATTTGAGTATTCTTGGTAAGGTTCAGAAGTGTATCTGTATTTGATTAGCCCACCCTTTCTTCTTCTCTGCACCCTCTCTCTCACAGACATGATGTTGCTAGTCTCAGTCTTTTCTATAAATACTATTATGGCATGTGTTCTTCAGAATTATGTGATCCATTCCCTGCTTCCTTTGTTCCAGCTCGTTGGACTCGTTGGTCTAGTGGTCTTCATCAATTCGCTGTTCAGATACCTCATTGTAATACAGCTTCCTATTCTATTCCAGTAGCTTCTTTCCAAGATCTGCAGGCTTGTGGACCTCTCTTTCTGCTGACTGTTTTCCTCCTACCTATAGCCTTGGTATTTTCAAGACTACGGTCAATAGACATCTCATGTCTTTGCGATAATCATATTTCGTTCTTTTTAGCCCCTTACATCAAGTGGCTTCATGCCTTGTCTGGAGCGAGTTCCATAAAAAAAAAATATAACCTCTAACCATCTTCAGGTGCATCTTTTAAAACTTGGGACCTGTACAGAATTTCGAACTGAAATCTTTATTTAATCCACGAGGGTAGATTGTTCTCATTCTGTCAGCCATGACCGAGTCAAAGTTTTAATTTATGTTATTTTAAGCTTTAGTTAGGATTGAACTCTAAACCTCCGGAAGACTGTCACTTCAAACTGATTGTTTAGCGACTCATTTAATCGTGACGCGAAAAGATGACTCGTTGTACCTGAAGAAGCTTTGAGGTTACATTCACCGAAACTTCGTTCCAAGAACTTCTTATTGGAAAACACTACTATGGGAGTACTTCCCTGCTGATTATAACATAGTCGTTTTCAAGTCAAACGTTTGTTAGCTGGTGCTACCAGATCAGGCTGTCTGAAGATATCGGCTTCCTAACTCAAAATGCACCAAACATTGATGTTTTGTTTTTTTTCTCTTTGCAAAACTCGATCATATTCTGCAAAATACAAAACAAAACCAACAATTTCCATACCCTCCCCCTGTTCTTTTCTTTCCCTCCTCTACTTTCACTCAACCAAACACCATGAATAAATAGTTGAAAAGGGTTGATAGGCCGTAAACCCCCCCCCCCCAAAAAAAAAACCCAAACACCACAAATAAATAGTTGAACATATAAAGAACTTGAAGCATAAAAACTTACCAAAATGACCGGATTTGTCATTACATAACCCGAAAAAGGTTGATATGCCATAAAACAAAACAACCATTTTCAAACCAAACCAAACACCATGAATAAATAGTTGAACATATAAAGAACTTGAAGCATAAAAACTTTTACCAAAATGACCGGATTTGTCATTACATAACCCGAAAAGGGTTGATATGCCATAAAACAAAACAATCATTTTCAAACCAAACCAAGCACCATGAATAAATAGTTGAACATATATAAAACTTGAAGCATAAAAACTTTTACCAAAATGACCGGATTTGTCATTACATAACCCGAAAAGGGTTGATATGCCGTAAAACAAAACAACCATTTTCAAACCAAACCAAACACCATGAATAAATAGTTGAACATATAAAGAACTTGAAGCATAAAAACTTTTACCAAAATGACCGGATTTGTCATTAAATAACCCGAAAAGGGTTGATATGCCATAAAACAAAACAATCATTTTCAAACCAAACCAAACCAAACACCATGAATAAATAGTTGAACATATAAAGAACTTGAAGCATAAAAACTTTTACCAAAATGACCGGATTTGTCATTACATAACCCGAAAAGGGTTGATATGCCGTAAAACAAAAGAACCATTTTCAAACCAAACCAAACACCATGAATAAATAGTTGAACATATAAAGAACTTGAAGCATAAAAACTTTTACCAAAATGACCGGATTTGTCATTACATAACCCGAAAAGGGTTGATATGCCGTAAAACAAAACAACCATTTTCAAACCAAACACCATGAATAAATAGTTGAACATATAAAGAACTTGAAGCATAAAAACTTTTACCAAAATGACCGAATTTGGCATTACATAACCCGAAAAGGGTCGATATGCCATAAAACAAAACAACCAAACCAATGTTTGTCGAGCCGTCCTCTCAAGTAATCAAATCCTGCCATTTTCATCCATTAACCCTAACCCTAACCCCTAACTCATTATTTCCAAATTGACAATCTCATTGACCTTTATCCTCGAGTGACCTTCGGGCCTTGATAAGCGCTGACACGTTAGTATAAAAAATTTCCATTTTTCGCTTCCTCTTCCTGTAAGAACCATTTTTTATATTCACATGTCCTCCCCTCCTTTTTTTTTATTCCAGTGTTTCTTTCTGTGTCCATCATTTATTTTAGAGAAACTCATTAAAATTATAAATTTATTTATTTTGTATAATTTTATTTATTTTTGTATAATTTCCATTATTGAAAATTATCTCTCCTTTTCTTTCCAGGCTCGGAAGTCAAAATGGTACAGCGGAAAGGCATTGAGCAATCTGACATCTCTCGGACTTTTTGATGAGATGTGGAATCAA
>OY744546.1:9865721-9913221 GCA_963556195.1 Sepiola atlantica
TTGGGCAATTTGGGGCATTTTTGACCCCCTGGGGGTGCGAACCAGAATTTTTCTGAGGTCAAGGATGCTCATTTTATATCCAGAACAATTGCCTCTACTTTTTAGCCAAGTTTCAGAAAAATTGAATGGATGGATCAAACGTTATGGGAGAAAAGGGTCATTTTTTGCCATTTTGGGGGCTTTTGACCCCCTGGGGGCGCGAACCAGATTTTTTCCAAGGTCAGCGATACTTATTTTCTATTAGGAACAATTGCCTCCACATTTTGGCCAAGTTTCAGAGAAATTGAATGGATGGATGAAAAGTTATGGGGCAAAAAATGTCATTTTTTGCCATTTCGGAGCCTTTTGACCCCCTGGGGGTGGGTGCTAACCAGATTTTTTTTCAAAAATCGGAGAATGTCCCTTTCTAACCTGACCAAAGTCACAACTTCATGCAAAATTTCAGAGAAATTCAATGGATGGTTGCGGAGAAAAATCCGGACGGACGGACATGCCTCAAAACATAAGCCAATAAATAATAATAATCACTCCTAAATTATACCGTTTATTTTAAGCCAATTTAACGAAAAGTCTTTTTTTCTTCTTTCCAGCATATTATAAATCGATTGAGTGCTCTCGAAATCTGGAAAATTGAACTTGACGAGTTCCACGAAAAAACGCCTGACGGGAGGGTGAAATTTGCCAACATCGTTGCTACGTTGAATCCTTTAGCGCCAAAACGAGTGGTTCTTGCCTGCCATTATGATTCCAAGAAGTTTCCTTTTGAATTCATTTCCGCCATCGACTCTGCGGTTCCTTGCGCGCTCCTGCTCACCCTCGCCAGGGAACTGAAATGTCTTTTGCAAAATAAAAAAGAGGTAACTAAAAATTCCATCATTAATGTTTCCTTTATTTTATTTGTTGGTTCATAAAGATTTTTGAAAAACGACGATTGTGCAGTATAGTTAACAGGGGAAAAAAAGGGGAGTGTAAAAAAACAAACACCCCCCCCTTCCAAAAAAAATAAAAAAATAAAAAAATAAATAAAAGATAACTGTTACCAAACGATAGAAAATCTAATATTCTGTAAGTTTTGTTCTTTCAAAAATTTGTGTCGTTACTTTCACATAACCGATTTCATTAAAAATAATTAAAAAAAAAAAAAAAAAAAAAAAAAAAAAAAGGATCGAATTTTTGTTTTTTAACTTATTGCTTATTTCAGGCTTAAATAATAGGGTTAGTTGTACCATAAGCCTAAGTCTGGGGTTTTTTTCCATTCAGATTAAGGAAAGTATTTTATTTTTTGTATTTTTTAAGCATGAAAAAAAAAATAAATAAATAAAAAATAAATAAAAAATAACTGTTACCAAACGATAGAAAATTTAATATTCTGTAAGTTTTGTTCTTTCAAACATTTGTGTTGTTACTTTCACATAACCGATTTCATCTAAAAAAAAAAAAAAAGCATCGAATTTTTATTTTTTAACTTATTGCTTATTTCAGGCTTAAATAATAGGGTTAGTGGTACCATAAGCCTAAGTCCGGGGTTTTTTCCCATTCAGATTAAGGAAAGTATTTTTTTTTTGTATCTTTTAAGCATGAAATAAGCGATCAGCTGAAAAAAGAAAAATTCAACACCATTTTTTATTGACGAAAGATGGTAAATAAAAGTAACAATAGAGATTTAAAAATAACAAAACTTACAAATAATTTCTAAAATTTAAAAACTAACAGGTCGATAGAATATTAAATTTTCTATCGTTTGGTAACAGTTATTGTCTATTTGTAATCCTTTGGCGCCAAAACGACCTCAAGACAAGGCCATCGTAACACAAAAGAGTATTTATTTACCTCCTCTCCAGGAGGTTAGGCACAAGGCCAGTTTTATCTTACTCCCACAAGGTAAGATGTGACCCAAGGTCGGGTCGGGAAGTGGAACTTGAAAAGCCAGCGCCCGAGAAGGTGAGCACTCTGGCCATTAAAAATTGCCTGGGCAGCCCCGTCGGCATACCCCGGTAGGGGCGCCTCAGGCAGTAAGCAATAAACTTACTCCTCCCCAAAAGGGGAGGCAAAACCTGGGAGGGTGGACCTCCTAGAACTGCACAGGACAAACCCACAGACAGGTGGAATCAAGCCCCGAAGGCCAAGATGATACCGGTCTATCGGGTTTAGTATCCATCAGAACAGATACTACACTTTGATCTTGGCCAAAAGGCCAAGAAACACAAAAGAGTAGGTGAGCTTTGTTTGTGATACGATCTACAATTGCACACACGCAACTATCGCCTACGTGACAGTCATGATAAAACATTTCCAATAATCTATCATCGTCATATTCGGTTTAACATCTGTTTTACATGCTGAAATGTGTTGGACAGCTTTTAGAAATTGACTTCCAAGCTAACCTATCTCTGGTCAGGTCTTTATTTAACCGTCTCTTCCCTCGCAGCAACCAAATAATGTAGCTCTCACGCTCGTTCACTTACCCTCATGTGTAACAACAATTTTCCTGAAAAGGGTTGATGTGCCGCAAAACAACCAAACCAATTTTCTTGCTTTGATTGGGAGGTAGGGCGGCTGGACAATAAAAACAAATGACGCCAGACTTTTTAACATTAAAGACGTGAGCGGAAGTGAAATACAAACTGGAAAGTTTAAAAAGAAAGAAAGAAAGAAAGAAAAGAAAAGAAAAAAACGTATAAATCGGTATAGAAAACATAAAGAATTAAAAAAGAAAGAAAACGTCTGATACGGAGATAGATTTGCGTTCTCCCTTCCCTGATCTGTTTCTTGCAATCATGATTTTATGCTAAATTGTTTTATCGACTCAACTAATGGAGTTCCATTTCCTTAACTAGGAGTTGTTTCTAGGTGGACCATCCCCACAGAGGGGAAGGCCAAGTGGTATTAACGACCCTATTTAAAAGGACCTTATATTACATCCACCTTCACTAAAACCTTAGCAGTAACAACTTTGAATCTTAGACAACTAATTAACTATCTATTTTCCATATGCGGTTCTAGCTGACCTCAAGATCATCCCTCTCATCAATTAAAGGGTATGCAGAAAGTGCAACACTTGCTCTGCAGGTTTCATGTTTCTAGCATTTATCATCCTGGAATAATTAGCTATCTATTTTCCATATACGGTTCTAGCTGACCTCAAGATCATCCCTCTCATCAATTAAAGGTTTCATGTTTCTAGCATTTGCCATCATGGAATAATAATCAATGAAGAAAAGAGAAGCTCTCGCCATCGATTCTAATTAATATGCCCATCGTAACACGAAAGGGTTAGTGGGTTTTGTTTGCGATGCGATCTACAATTGCACACACGCCACTATCGCCTGCGTGACAGTCATGATAAAACATTTCCAATAATTTATCATCGTCCTATTCGGTTTAACATCTGTTTTACATGCTGACATGTGTTGGACAGCTTTTACAAATCGACTTCCAAGCTAATCTATCTCTGACAAGTCATGGCTTTCTGATCACAATGAAACAGCAGTTAAGAGCTCTGTTATATTGTTTCATTCATAACATTGAGCACTCACCAAAATAATCTATATATTAATCTGATAGCATGTGTGTTCGTGTGTCATGCTTACATCAAAAGCTCAGCGCATGCGTGCCGCACCTAGATTTGGAAAAGCTTTCAAGGCACCTAATTTTCGTAATATATTCAAGTATTTCCCTTTGGCGCAACGGTTAGCGACGTAGGATTTTGACGTTGGCCCGACTGGTTTATAGTGTTACATAGTCCTTTAATTACTCGTACCTTTTCTTTTTCGTCGTGGGGGGTGTCGTCTCGATGTCGTCCAGCGGTTGAGTTCTCTCCTCGTTTTAGGACTGCTGTGGAACATCGCCGTCATCATCGCCACACGCTGCGCGTCCAGTATCATCATCGTTGTATTGGGCTGTAACAAAGATTCTCATACACAGTGAAAAACAAGGCATACTCTCTCTTCTAAATGTGATTACTTTTATTTAGGCGTCAAGTTTCTGTCGTTCTTAGAGATGTTTTACTAACGAAGATGGAGATCAATTCACTACTTTTATCGTAGTTAATTCCTAAGTATCTATGCTCCATTAAGCCCTTAACCATTCGAGGAGGAGGGGAAGGAAGGAATTTCATCATGCCTGTATTCTTTTAGAGAAATAAATTTCCCTGTTCCTTTGCGGACTACATGAAGAAATCCGTCCGTTCAACTTGCTTCCAAAACCCAGTTTCCCACACAAGAACCCGTGACGTCACAGAACCCTTATGCGCAGGTGCATTCGTCACAGCCTGACTCCCTTGAACCCCTCGACCTAAAATGTCTCATCAAAATGGTGGCCTGTCAACGTTTGTGAGCTCCAACTTTGAGAACCAGTTTTATTTTGCACTCGACTGTACGGGTCCATCCGCACTAAATCGCGCAAGCCAAACCAAACGATCCCCCACACATACGCCCACTCAACATGCGTCCGGCCTCACAGGGTCATTATGCAACAATAGTTCGATCCCAACCAACCTCTAAGATTTTTTTTTTTTTTTTTTAGATCAAAAGGGGGGGGGGGGGTAGGGAGGGGACGCATACTAATACGGAACAAGATAATTAATATTGAAAAGATCATTTTGTGTAATTTACATGGGTCCCCGCTAGTGTTTAATTAAATACCTTTTTATTGGTTTCGGAAACAATTTTTCTATACTCATTGTGAACTTTTAAAACATTAATTAATTATAAATATTTGTTTTTATCTACATACGTACACGTTTCATCCTTACGGGAATCGTCAGTGTAGAAAATAATTATTACTTACACCAGTCGCCAGACTTTAACCCCAGAACACGAGTTATATTTCAAACTCAAATCCCAATGTCCTAGCCCACATGGACGCTGTCAACAACTTGGTAAATCAGCGAGAGATTGATCCTATTCAAAGGCAGCTGTCTTAAAGAGTTCGACTTTTGAAAGGAACATAGCATTGAAACCACAATGATGGCTGTGTTAATATTACTCGCTACAGAGCCCAGCTTAGTTTGGGGGGCGACAAATAATTATAAATATTTGTTTTTACCTACATACGTATACGTTTCATGCTTACGAGAATCGTCAATGTAGATATATGTATATATATATATATATATAAGAAAAGAGGCAAAATACCTTCAAAGCATATTTAAGATGCGATATTAATTTAAAAGAAAAATCGTAACAGATTTACTTTTTTTTTTTTTTTTTTTTTTAACTTTCGATTTTAGTTTATAATAATTACAAATATTTCGCCAAGTATAATTGGCCTCATCAGTGTATCTGGAAATCCTGATCTTATTGGATTACTCCGTCCTTGTTGGTGTAATATGGACGTGTGGTGTCGGTTGTTTTTTTCTTCCACTTTTAAATATGAGGACGCGTATATATATATATATATGAGGGAGACAAAATGTAAAATTACTTTATGGAATAGTGGATAAGCAAGTCAACATACTAGTAATGTAATGACACAAATACATCATTAAAGCTGAACCAAGATATTTCGGTCGATTCGTTTGACAATATTCAATTGGTAAAATGAGCTTTATTAAAGAGAACTTAACATCTTATACAGTGAAGTGTTAAAGATAAACCGAGAAAGGGAAGCGGTTGTAAGGGGGAGGGAAAATAGATGTTTGTAGAGGATTGAGTACGTGAGGAGAAGGTAGAGATATGAGGCAAGGAAAGAGTAGGAGGCAAGTAGTGGGGGGGATGGGCCAGATGCATAAAGGAGGAGTGGGTAGAGGGATAAACAAAGGGGAGAGGGGGATGATTAGAAGTGTTAAATATAGAAGTGGTGAAAATAAAAATGAAATAGAAGTAAGAACCACTTGGTGGAAATAAAAATAAAAAGCATGCGGAAGGAGAATAAAGTTCGAAATAAAAATATGGACAGTTGAAATCATTCATAATCATGTTTTCAAAAAAATATTTTCAAAAACGATTGTTTTAACTATCACCCTCATTCCCTGCCTTACATCTCCCCTCCCCCCCTCCTCACATACTCAAATTATTAAATACAACACCTATTTTTCCTCCACCCTTCCCCCTCTCCCAACTGCTTTCCTCCTTGGTTTAGAAACTCCAAACAGCCAATCTGCAAAAGGGGGGATAATTCAATTAACAAATTGGTCTTAGATGTTTTGTTTTTTGGGGTTTTTTTTTTACTAACGAGTCCCCACTTTTTAAGGCCAAAAGCCACTCGAGGATAAAGGTTAATGAGATGGATGATTTGTCAGTTTAATAATGAAGAATATTATGAGAGGATTGAAACTGATAAATGGAATAAAATGTTTGAGTACTCATGGGGACAGTTTGCGACGAGTATTTGTTGATGTTGGATTTGAATATGGCCATGCTGTAATCTGCAGGGACACAATCCCATGGAAAAATCCCTCGTAGACAAGGTCCAAAAAGAGGTCCCTCACTATCCACCAAGCTCCAGCCCCAATGTTGCATCCTTGTGCTTGTTTTACAAGTACTTCTATGGAATGTGCTCCAATGAACTTGCTGCTCTCATTTCCCCCCTCGACGTAAATACACTCGACCAACCCGATAATTAGTTAAATCCCATCCATTCACTGTGAATGTCCTCAGATGCCGGAGAGCCTTCTACTCCAATACCTTCTTTCCTCGAGCTGCCGGCCTTTGGAACTCTCTCCCTGCTCCCTGTTTCCTCGACTGTTCTGACATGCAGAAATTTAAAACTAATGTGAACAAGCATCTCGCTGCACATCTCCCAATTTAGGATGACCCCCCAAAACTTTTACCCTAATTCTCAGTAGCCCCTTACGTCTACAGTGGCACTTTTCTTGTTTGGGATGAACTAAGTTGAAAAAAAAAAAATGTATTCCATAGATTGGATGTTCTTGGCAAGAAACTCTGTTCATGTAAATTCAGTTTGATGTTAGACACATGGAGAAAGAAAGGAAAGTCTTTTTCCGTTGTGGTAGGAAGACGGGTTCTTGCTGTGAATGTCTTACAAGGAGGAACCAAAGATTGGAGCTCAGTCGAGCACCTGCCTTGGAAATAACGAAAGACGAGTAAATTTTCTGTTTTTAATTCTTCAAATTTGAAAAGTTGCAAAAATTTATTCTGTAAGAAATACATAAATTATTTTCAATTTAAAATTTTTTATTTTTATTAATGAATCACCACTTTTCAAGGCCAAAAGCTATTCGAGGATAAAGGTTAATGAGATGGATGGATTGTCAGTTGAATGATGAAGAATATTATGAGAGGATTGGAACTGATGAATGGAATAAAATGTTTGATTATTTATGGGGACGGTTTATGACAAGTATTTGTTGATGTTGGATTTGAAGACTGCTATGTTGTAGTCTGCAGGGAAGCAGTCCTGTGGTAATGAGTTCCACAGATGCTATGTCAGACTAGTGCGAGACCGACTGACAGACCAAGCCTTTCAGATATTCCAAGAACACATCTAAAAAAAAAAAAAATTTTAAATAAAAACAAATAAAAAATTTTTTTTTAAATAAATAAATAAATAAATAATAAATAAAAAATAAAAATTAAAAAAAAATAAAAATAAAAAACAGTCTGAAGAATACATGTTGACTTTTGATAAACATGATTGTCTTTGCTTTCCCGTCTTTCCGCTCTGCACAACTACGGCTTCTTAATTAGTTGGCCGCATTTCTATGGCTACCCGTGTTTATCCAAGTGTACATATCTTGTTGACGACGAATACGTTCAGCTTGAAAGATAACCAAGAAATTTCAATTTTTTTTTGTTCCTTTAAAAAAAAAAAAAAAATTCCTATTATCCCCACACTTTATCTCCCCTTTCACGTCACTGCATCTATATTTGAACTGTTATTTAATTATCTCCTCCTGCCACACACACAAGCAACCTGTTTTTATTGCTCTCAGGTTGACCGTACCAATATTGATCACACACTAAATATTCAATTGCTTCCCACTTAGTGAGTTGCTTGCAATTGTTTATATAACAATGACGTTGAAGTACCACAAAAAGTTCCTTGTTAAATCTTACACAGGGCAAGCAATTAATATGTACTGCAATGTAGTTCGACATGGCGTCAGTTTTTAGTGGAGGGTCCAGCTCCCTCAAAATCGAAGGTACTCTAGATGGGTCCAAAATTTGAATGCAATTTGGTTTTATGCCTTTTTTGTTTAAAATTTTTATTTTGAAAATATTAAGAAATAATAAAATCAAACAAATTGAAATAGAAATTTTATAAAATTTTCTTTTTTTCATAAAATGGAATTCAACTTTTTAATTTTTTTATACACAAATTAAACCTTATAATGATGATACAGCGATTGATGATTTTGCCATTTCAATCATCTGATGGTGGCAATGTTATCGGAATGCATGGCTATATCTCTTACAGAAAGGTTTAAAAAACGAAGTTCTACGGCTGGTACGACGACTTCTTCAGAAATATAATGCATGATTAATTATCAGATGAGCATCAAGGTAAACTACAAATTTTAAATCGGCAAAAATCGATCACGGCAAAAAATCGATCACGGCAAAAATAAAAGGGCACATACTTTTTGCCCTTACACTGGTTGAAATGTGAGATGAAACATTTGGCTGCCATTACAGAGTTGATATGTTCAAGATAACCAAAAATTCTGGTATAACATAGACCCCACACGATCCTTCGTCACGGGAATACCTGTAACACCGGTATTCCACTCGTGTCGTTAGCTCGGTACTCACACGTCTGTTCCTCGGCGCAGGAATCCTCCCAGACTGGGAACACTTTCCTTGGCGATGATCGTCAGTAGTGGCTGAAACAAACAAAGAATGATATGTCGAATTCCCCCGGTCGGACGAATGACAATTTCGTGATTCTGTGAAGGCAAGATTACTCGGCACACAATTTAACAGTAGGAATAACTCAACAACATCGGTCTTTTTGGATCCATTAATTATTAATAACAAATAAAAGAAAGGATTGATTTACAGTGAATTGAGTCTCTTATTTTGGCAAATTGTCCCGATTTACTAAACTAGTCGTCGTCTTAGTGTACGAAGATGTTCGCAAACAGTCAACGAACTCTTACTCTGTGCGGGAGGGGCGATGGCAAAAAGGTCTGTTCTCTCCGGCGTTTTTCGTTCGACTCGCTTCTCTCAAGCTCTGGGGAAAACTGGCCCTCTCTGTGTCTCCATGCGTCCTGGCCCTATCGAAGCGAGACGCTGTTCCACGCTTCCCGTTCTCAAACCAAAGTTCTTTTTTTTCCCAAAAAGTGTATTTCATACTCTCTCTCTCTCTCAAACATCCCCCTCCCCTCTTGGGGTGGGTGGTGTGCGCGCTATGGACTTACTCTCTTTCTCTTCTCGTTGTGTGGTACGAGAATTGGGGTGTTCTGGTTCGCTTCTTTCTGACGTTATCTAGATCAAGCAATCATCGGGAGAGAGGAGGCTCTGGCCACAATCAAAAGTGACAGCCCGATCGGCGATCCTATCTCCGCCGCCCGCGCCCGCACACATAGCGCCTGGCACGCTTGCTTTTCCCTGTTGATGTTTCCCCCAGTATTTACGATTAACGGGGCCCGCCAGACATATGGAAATTGTCATTTCTCGGGCGGGCTTTATCGCCACGTCAACACGAGAACCAATTTCAGACTTTTTGGCGCCAACGGCGATTAAGGTCTGGTCAGTCGAAATATGTACCAGTTCCTAGATCTCCACTTGTTTCTACGTAGGGCCTGATCTCCTTGATGCATATTGGTGCACCCTAAAGAAAAGGCAGACGGCGTCGCTGAAACCACTGTTTCACATCCGTCCCCCTTTTATTTTGTGTCAATTTGGTCGCAATTTGACATAACTCAGACTGTTACCTTTCCCCACACACAGAGAGAACAACGGGTAATACAATCAAAACAATAATAATCAAAAATTAAAAAAAAACTGTAGCTAAAAAATGGAACAAAAAGTTTTCTTTTTCTGTTCTGTTTTCTTTTGGTCTGTCCTTCTGTCTCTCTTTCCAGTCTATTAAAACATCAGGACTACGTATGTATGTGTGTATGTGCGTATGCATTTTGGGGTTTCTGTGTTGGGAGGTGGGTAGGTGACAAAATGAATTATTATGCATGCAATTAAAAGTTTGTTAATACAGATTGGAGCTCGCAACGCCCCTTACAAATTACGTCACCATCACCTTCTCCTCGGAATCAATTTCTACTTCTTCGCTGGTCGCGCCTTAGGGTTAGGTTTCGGTGGGATGCCTGCCCCCTCCGACCTCTGCTCCACGAGGGGGTCGTTTATCCGAATCTCTGCCAAGGGCGGCGACTCCTGCACCCGCTCGTGGTCTGGGCACAGTGTACTCAAAGGTAACCCTTCCTCGCTCATGCACTCGGCTGTCAGTGTAGTCGCGCCGTCTAACCCCCTCCTTCGTGCTCTCCACACCCATCCGGCTGCTAAGGCCAACCCAATCACAACCAGAACCCCCACCACCACCGGCCAAGCTATTATAGCATCTGTGTTTAATTCCCACCCCGAGTTCCCCTCCTCCACTAGTCTCAGCTGCGATGTCAGTTTCTCAAAACTAATCCTCTCCACCGGCTTCAATAATCCCGGCATCTTTTGCAAAGTAGCCCGAGGGAATTTCCCCACTACGGGGTCCCACAACGCAGTCCATCCACTTGCATTCACCTCGATTAACCCCAGGAAGGAGTCCCGGCTTTCAAACCTCTCCTCCGCCTGATAATAAGGGGGGAGCGCCATCGAGGCCCCAAAGGCAGCACACCCCATGGGCAGTTCCACAACGGTCAGCGGAGGGCTGACCGGTACGGCCTGGGTGACCCTGCCGTCGCAAACCCTGGATAGCTCCACTCTCTCCTGGGCGGCTACGGCCCAGATCCCATCGGTCACACTGACCGCAGAAGGCAGCACCACATTTGTCAGGACCTCCACCTGGCAATTTCTCCGGATCCCCTCCTTGTCCCTCCTAAACAGTTCCAGCACGCATAGCCTATGGCCGCTGGTAACGTAAATCGGACCCACTGACCCGCACACCCCCAGGGCATCCGTCTCACACCTACTCGCTTCCCCATTTGTCAGCAACATGAACTTTGTTCTGGCCGCATTCAGGGCCACAAACTCCGTCTCTAGCCTATGCCTAGCAACGGCTCCAGGCCCCTGGTCGGCTCGGGGATACGGCAAGGGCAGGGTAATCACCCGGTATATTTCAAAAGTACTATCTCTATCCAAAAGGGGGATTGACACCAATACCAGCAACCGACCCCCCTCCAACAACGTAGCACACCCCAGCGCCTTATAGTACCGCCATAACTGCGCCGTGGGGTCGACTGGCAGTCTCAAATGATGGGGCAACTCGGTCTGTATCTGTAACAGTACCTCTCTTAGCCTCCCCGGGGCCACTATACTAGGCGCCAGGTGTCCCAGGGACAGCACATCCAGCTGCACCCGTACATGCTCTACCAGCACCCTCAACGCCCGCCCTGTCTGACGCACTCGACCTATCAATGTCAGTAACTGCAAATACTGTTGCACAAAAGTGCCTAGTTCACGGATCTCTGCTGTTACGGCGTCGGTTATATTAGCTACCTCCTCTACCTGAGAGAACAGCTCTCTTATACTGTCCCGGTTTTCGGCCAGCTCTAGTCTTGTGGTATTTAAAATCGAAATCCCCTCCCTCGCCACCTTCGCCAGAGTCTTTTGATTCTGTTCCAAGTGGTCTAATTTTCTGCGGATGGCTTTCATATCCCCCTCGGACACCGTCCCAAACAGTACGCTTAGGGCCTTCCCCACTATTGGTAGGAGCGCCCTCTTCTGCCTCGCCCGCAATAACTCTACTCCCCTCAGATACGAGGTCATACTCCTCCACTCGCCTAACATTACTCTCGTGTCTTCCCGCAAGCCGTGGAACAACCTGACATATCCCTGATTGAGAGTATATCTATCTATCATCTGCTCCTCGATCCTTACCAGCCTCACTACCTCCCCGTTTAACCGTTTCAGCAACAACTTGTATGGCTGGAGGTCTATCACCAACGTGATCAGCCATTTAGACTTTGTGATAATTACTTCACTCGTTTTCTTAAATATCGTGTTCTCACTTCGTTCCCAGGCACCAGCCACTGCGAGCATCGACAGCAGCAGCACCAGCCGCCTCTCGTCCATACCTGCAAGGAGACAGAGAGGAATTGATATTAGTTACCTGTCTCTTCCTATTTTCAGTGATCGGTCCATCTCCGGGCGACACCCGGGATAACGGCTGCACCACCACCACCGGCACCGCACGCACGTGGGGGCCCTCCACGCGCCCGACAGAGCCAACGGCCGCAGCACAGCGCACCCCGGCAGCCATCCGGATTACCGCCAACCGACTTCCCTACTTACTCTAAAATCCCGGGGATTTTCGCCCCTCTCAATCGCAACTTTAATGGCAACTCTTCTGCCCCCTCAGTTACTTCCTCCTCCGATTGCTTTTTGGGAGGCTGGGGGGGGGCGAATTGCATTCTCCTCCTCCCACTCACTTGACTCCTCCCCAGACCCAGAGGGAGCCCCGAGTTCATCCTCCTTCTCCTCGGGGGGGTCGACCGACCCCTCCGCCATCCCACAGGCCAGAGAGCCAAACTCACACCCCCCAACCACCTCTCTTGATCCTTCATCTCCGGGGGGGGCTGTCGCCCTGCTCGGTCCCCCGGGGGCCAGTGAGCCAAACCCAGCCATCTCCCCCTCGGATTCACTGCCCGTCTCCATCTCTTCGGGCTCCACGAGGGTTGCCCTCCTCGCTCTCCTCTGCCTAGTCATTGGTTCAGGTTTGTCCCATCCCTCTCTCTCGGCTAATTTCAAATCATTAGCATGTACCCGTTTCACCCTTCCCGCCACCTGGTCCCAAATTACGAAAGATACTGGGCCGGTTTGTTGCACGATCCGGTAGAAGGGTACCCAGCGACGGTCCAGCTTACCGTCCCTGGTGTGCAGCTTATAATACACCGGGTCACCCACCTGCAACCCGACGTCCCTCCTATCCTTGTTTATACGGGCGTTCCTTTTCTTCTGCGCTCCCTTAATTCTCCTCCTGACCTGCGCGAACACCGCATGCTGCTTCTCTATGATCATCTGGTGGTGATCCTCCCCCATGTACCTTCGACGCGGCCTCAACAGGTTATCTACGGGTAAGACCACATCCCTGCCGAACAACAAATAATAGGGGGCGAATTTCGAGGTTTCATTCATCGTGAACCTCACGGCTGCCAGCGCCTGGGTAAGGTATAAATCCCAGTTCTGCCTATCCCCCTCGACCAGCTTGGCCAACGCATCGGCCAGGGTCCTGTGGAAACGTTCGACCTTGGCGTTCGCCTGGGGGTGATACACTGAGGTCAGCACATGGTGCACATTCAGCCCAGCCAGGGTCTCGGCTAGGATCTGGCTTACATTTTCTGGTCCATTATCGGTGACTAGTTGTTCCGGGGCTCCATACCTAGGGAATATCTCCCTCAATATAATGGTCGACACCGTTTGCGCCCGTTTGTCCGGTATGGCAAACGCCTCCGGCCAATTTGTCAACCAGTCCACAAAACTTAGTATATAAAGGTTGCCCTGCGTGGTCTCCCCATACGGTCCCGAAACGTCCATGCTCACCTTTTGAAAAGGATAGTTCGGAACGTCGGTCTCCATCAGGGGGGCGGCGCCCCCCCTCCTACTCTGCAGCTGACACGACATGCACCCATCCACATGCTTAACCACCTCGCCATACAATCGCGGCCAGTAGTACTTCCTACGGATCAACTCGTAGGTTTTGTCAATTCCCATGTGGCCGGCTCTCTCGTGACACTGCTCCAGGATTTCCGCCCTCAACATCCCAGGCACAAACAGCCTGAGGCCCACCCGTTCGTCCTTCTCGGACAGGTAATATAGAACTCCCCCCTGTATCACGAATCGGGGGGTGGTCCCCGCCTCCACCCTGACTCTAAGAGCAGCTATCTCCGCATCCTCTTGGCTCCCCTCTATGGTCCCCACCCAATGGGGGTCCCTAACGACCTCCGGCTCGCCCTCTGGCCCACTGTTCCAGACCGGGCGCTGCCGTAGCCCATGAGAATTTATCACGCCAATCCGGTAAGCCTTATCATCCACCCCCGGCTCTAAACTAATGGATTCGGTCTCCAGCTGCCTCGGGAGCCGGGACAACAGGTCAGCACAGGTGTTATCCCTCCCCGCTAGGTACTCGATCTTACAGTGGTACCCGCTCAGTTTCATGGCCCACTGCTGTATCTTCTTGTTGGTCCACTCGGCTTCCAACAAGTACTTCAGGGGTTTATGGTCGGTTTTGATCGTAAACACCGCGCCGCTCAAGTAGTAATCCAGCTTTTGAACGGCGTACATAATCGCGAATGCCTCCTTCTCGATCACTGGCCATCGCCGTTGGGTGTCGGACAATCGATGGGACAGGAAGTAAATCGGTACTTCCTCGGGTATACCCGGTACCGGACCATCCCTCTCCGGGCAGGGCTGCGTCAGGACTGCCCCGATGCACCTATCGCTCGCATCTGTATACAAGGTCATGGGTTTGCCCAAGTCCGGGTACGTCAGCAGGGGTACGGCTGTGAGCTGTCTCTTTAGGGCCTCGAAGGCCCCCTGGCAATCATCCGTCCACTTAAACCGGGCGTGTTTCTTTGTCAGAGCTATCAAGGGCCCTGCCAACCGGCTAAAGGCAGGTACGAAGCGCCGGTAGTAACCGATGGCTCCGATAAATCCCCGGATCTGCCTAACCGTTTTCGGCTCGGGCATGGCCCGAATAACCTCTACTTTGTCCAGGTCTGGTCGGATCCCGTCCTTATCTATGATAAACCCCAAGTATTTCGTCTTCTCCTTCAAGAACTGACACTTGGGCAGCTTGAGCTTTAACCCATGCTCTCTCAGCCTACCGAACACTTTCCGTATGTGCCCAAAATGCTCCTCGGGGTTCCCGGAGAACACCAGGATATCGTCCAGGTAGGCCATGGCAAAGCTCTCCATGCCTCCCAACACTATGGACATCAATTGGGTAAACACCCCTGGTGCATTAGCCAACCCAAAAGGCATCACCTTAAAGTTAAACAGCCCCGCGTGACAAGCAAATGCTGCCTTTTCCTGGTCGTCCTTTCCCAGTGCCACCTGCCAGTACCCAGACCGCAAGTCCAAGGTCGAAAAACAGGTCGACTCCCCCAACAGGGCCAAAATGTCGTCAATGAGGGGAAGGGGCACTGCTAGTGGTTTCGTGATCGCATTTAGCTGCCGAAAATCCACACAAAATCGGTGTCCCCCATCTTTTTTTTCCACGATCACTACTGGGAAGCTCCAGGGGGACCCCGACCTTTCGATTATCCCCGTCTCCAGCATCTCGTTCACTGCTCCCTCCACCAGTCTCCTTTTATGGATTGGGGTTCGATAGGGCCTTAGTTTAATGGGTGGGTGGTCTCCTGTGTCTATCCTCATCTCTATCGTTCGGGTCTGTCCCAACTCCCTATCTGTTACGGCGATTATATCTCTGTTGTCTTCCAACAACCGTCTCGTTCTAGCTCGGTATTTTTCGGGGACCTTAATGTCCTCGTCTTGCAGTCGGTCTGGTCCAGCCCGCTCCTCCCCCCTTGCTTCCCTCACAAATACTTTGTTTACCTGACGTATTGGCCTGGCGTACGCCAGTTCCTCCCCCTTTTTTATCTTCACTGTCTTGCTGGCCGAGTTGGCCAACAACATCGGAATTGTTGCGAACCCTCGGACGACTGTCTCGCTTAGGGTGACCTCCTCGTCGTCGTCAGCAAATCTCCCCGCGGGCACTACCTGAAACAGCTCCCCGCTCAAATTCCTGTCCGTCCCCATCCTGCCCTCGCAGGATATGGCCGTCCGGGGAGGCAGCTTGACGTCCCTCTCCGCCACCACCGTCAGGGTGCCACGCTCTGCACCTCCCAGGGGAACCTCTACTCCGCCAACGGTCAGTGTCGCTGGGTCAAATCGTATCTTGGCTCCCCTTGCTCGGAGCCAGTCCTCCCCTAATATCACATCGCTGCACAGGTCGTGAACCACATAGAACGGGAAGTCTGCTGCCGTCTTGGCCACCCGCAGGGGCAGCCAGTCCATGCCGGCCAACTGCAATTCTCGGCCGTCCGCCTGATTCACAACTATATCAGGCGAACACAGCTTTCTCCTCCCCGTCAACCCGTGGTATACTCTCGCGCTTATCAGAGAGACCGCTGCCCCCGTGTCGACCAGGGCTCTCACCCGCGTGGCCGCGATCCATGCCTCGCACGTGAGTTCTCTCTCCTCCGTAAGTAGGGAGAACACTTGGGCCCCCCTCGCCCCTCGCCCCGGAACCCATCTATCGGGCCCCGCCGCGACGGACATGGGGGCCGGTAGCAATGGGCCTCCCTCGGACCCGTCGGTTCTCTGACCGCCTTTATCTCTCCAGATGGGAGCCCCGTGCGGACTCGCCTGCTTTGGGGTCTGTCCGGCCCTCGGGCCGCGTCGCCCTTCACACGGGTGGCCGTTTCCTCCGTTGCCGGTCCTCCTGGGCGGCCAGCGCCACCCCAGGTTTGGGGTTTGAGGCCGACCTCCCCCACCCGGAGGGTTTCTTCTCTTAGTATTACGTCTCCCCCAATGAGGGCAGTTCCTTTTTAGATGGCCTTCGTCCCCACACCGCCAGCACCTCCGTGACCGGCGGTAGGTAGCGGCATGGCGCCCCTCACCATAGCCTCTACTTGTGATGGGCCTCACCGTTATAGGGGCCACCCTGCTTTGCCCCCTCGGCCCGGTGGCTCGTTCGTGTCTCCCCGGACCCCCTGTTCCAGAGCCGGGCGGTGCACTCGCACCCTGCTGCCGCGCTCCCGACTCTCGTCCTCCCCCCACTGCACACCACCGACTCTCATGTCCGAACTGCCCACATCTAGTGCAGCTCGGTCTAACCGAGCCGCGTGGGCGCCCATAATTTGTGGGACACTCTGCCGCTCTATGCCCCTCACCACCACAGGTCCAGCAGACTGACACCCGTCTGGGCGGTGCGGGCCTATAGTGCCCGCATTGAAGGTCCTGTGCCTTCCTTCTAGGATCGGAGTCTGCCTCCCAATCCTCTCCGCCCCCTCTCTCCATTCGGGGCCCCGGACTCGCCCCGCTCCCCACCATCCTCCTTCTCCCAGGCCTTTCTTCGTCATCGCCCCTCTCTATGCGTTCCCCCAGCCTTATACTATCTCTTGCTAATCCCTGGGCCTCCGCTAGTGTGAGCGGTTGGCCCCTTAGTACTTCTCTCCTGGTCTCTCTGTCACTTAACCCGTCCACCAGGGCATCTACGAGGATGGCCTGGATGGGACCCGTATTTCGGATCGCCCCATCTGGGAAGGCTTGAACTGCCAATCCCTGGATCCGTTCGACTAACTCGTCGAGTCCCTCGCCGTTTTTTAGCCTCAACCGGGTCAACTTGCGTACGGCCTCGATCGCGGTTCGCTCGCTGGCGTATTGCCTCACCAGCTGCTCGCGGAGCTCCGCCCAAGCCATCCCCGGGTTCTCCTCATACAACCCCTCTATAAATTTTGACACTGGGCCCATCGCTCCATCTAGGGCGAGCAGTACCATCTCAAAATCTTCTAGTCCATAAATCATCCTCTTCTTCTGAATTACTGCCAACCACTCCATTAAACCGACGGGATCCCCTTTGTAGGGAGGTATTCGTATCCCTCCTATCGGCCTTTCTATCTTTCTAGTCTCTTCTCTCCCCATACCTGTTACACTATTTACTAGGTCTTCTTCTGAACCCATTCCCTTTTCGTTCTAGTTTACCACCCCTAGAACAGAACTACTCAACTGCGTGCAAAGTTAAGGCAACGATCGATACACTGACAGAGTACAAAACTGAACAAGGTGAACAAGGGAAATCAAGAGTCACTTACCGCCTGCTCCCTCCTGCGTCTTCTGTCTCTGGGGTGGTGTTTGTTATTTTTCGAGTCCGTCTGGGCCTTTCAATCAATTGACTAAAAGTTCGCGGTCCCAGACCGATCTCAAAGTCTAAAAAACGTTTTTTCTTTCAGTCTATCCCTTTTTCTATCTTTCTCTTTTTTTTTTTTTTTTTTATTCTCTTTTTCTATCTTTTTTTTTCAAAGTGTTCTGCCGGCAAAAAAAAAATCGTTTGTTGTGCCCGTGGGTTTTTAAAAATTTGTCTGTCTATTTTTTTTTCAAAGTGTTTTGCCGGTAAAAAAAAATTGTTTTCTTTGTGGCCGTGGTTGGCTTTGTTCTTTTTTTTTTTTTTTCGAGGTTACCAGGCACTCCTCACAGTACCATGATCCTAGGTCGCGGCACCATTTATAACATAGACCCCACACGATCCTTCGTCACGGGAATACCTGTAACACCGGTATTCCACTCGTGTCGTTAGCTCGGTACTCACACGTCTGTTCCTCGGCGCAGGAATCCTCCCAGACTGGGAACACTTTCCTTGGCGATGATCGTCAGTAGTGGCTGAAACAAACAAAGAATGATATGTCGAATTCCCCCGGTCGGACGAATGACAATTTCGTGATTCTGTGAAGGCAAGATTACTCGGCGCACAATTTAACAGTAGGAATAACTCAACAACATCGGTCTTTTTGGATCCATTAATTATTAATAGCAAATAAAAGAAAGGATTGATTTACAGTGAATTGAGTCTCTTATTTTGGCAAATTGTCCCGATTTACTAAACTAGTCGTCGTCTTAGTGTACGAAGATGTTCGCAAACAGTCAACGAACTCTTACTCTGTGCGGGAGGGGCGATGGCAAAAAGGTCTGTTCTCTCCGGCGTTTTTCGTTCGACTCGCTTCTCTCAAGCTCTGGGGAAAACTGGCCCTCTCTGTGTCTCCACGCGTCCTGGCCCTATCGAAGCGAGACGCTGTTCCACGCTTCCCGTTCTCAAACCAAAGTTCTTTTTTTTCCCAAAAAGTGTATTTCATACTCTCTCTCTCTCTCAAACATCCCCCTCCCCTCTTGGGGTGGGTGGTGTGCGCGCTATGGACTTACTCTCTTTCTCTTCTCGTTGTGTGGTACGAGAATTGTGGTGTTCTGGTTCGCTTCTTTCTGACGTTATCTAGATCAAGCAATCATCGGGAGAGAGGAGGCTCTGGCCACAATCAAAAGTGACAGCCCGATCGGCGATCCTATCTCCGCCGCCCGCGCCCGCACACATAGCGCCTGGCACGCTTGCTTTCCCTGTTGATGTTTCCCCCAGTATTTACGATTAACGGGGCCCGCCAGACATATGGAAATTGTCATTTCTCGGGCGGGCTCTATCGCCACGTCAACACGAGAACCAATTTCAGACTTTTTGGCGCCAACGGCGATTAAGGTCTGGTCAGTCGAAATATGTACCAGTTCCTAGATCTCCACTTGTTTCTACGTAGGGCCTGATCTCCTTGATGCATATTGGTGCACCCTAAAGAAAAGGCAGACGGCGTCGCTGAAACCACTGTTTCACACTGGAAACAATAAATTCTATTTGAGATAGATGGGGCCCCTTGACGGGTACTACCACAGCTCCGGTTCAGGATAGATTTGAGATTAATGGCAACTAAGAGACGACTCCACACTCCCCAAAGTGGGGCCTCCTCACTTGATCATACCTAAGGCAGGATTAGTGTAGACAAGTTGATCGGGGTCGGGACACTAATATTTGCATAAAATAACGTCTCAATCAGTGAAGTTAAATAAAAGAAATTAGAAAACGTTTCAACGTGGAAAGTTTCTTAAAAACGTAAAAAGAAAATAACATATCAATCGGTATAAAAAGGAAAATAAGAAAGATAACGTCTTATTATGGAAATAGAGTGAAGGATTTCTTTCCCTAATCATTTCAGATGGGGGGATTGTCTGACTTGCTATTTACTTTCGCCCTTCTCCTAAACACGTTAAATGGTTTCGGTAGACATGTTTTTTCTCGCATGATGGAATTACTTGCAAGACAGGAGGGAAGGAAAATATATTTATTTCCCATCTGTGGAACACATTACCCTGGGACTGCTTCCCTGCAGACTACAACATAGTCGTCTTCAGATCCAATATCAACAAATACTTGTCATAAACCGCCCCATAAGTAATCAAACTTTCGACTGAGAACCAAAAAGATAGAAAGGGCTTGAAAATATGAGTTGATGAATTTCAAAGGAGGAAGTGGGGAGGGGGTCGCCTTGCCCAAAGGTGTCATGACCCAGTTGGAAGTATAAAAAAAAAAAACAGCCAACGATTCTGCATTTGTTCTTTTTATTATTGGGTCACCACTTAGCAAGGCCAAGAGTCACTTGAGGATAAGTGGTTTTTTTTTTTGTTTTTTGTTTTTTGGTTTTTTTGGGGGGTTTTTTTTCTGTTTGTATCTAATAATGATTTTCTTTCGCCAGAATCTCGACACAACTCTGCAATTGGTCTTCTTTGATGGAGAAGAATCTGTCCGAGAGTGGCGGGAAGCCGATTCCTTGTACGGTTCAAGACATCTTGCTTCTAAATGGCAAAAAAGTATTAAACCCAATGGACGCAGTGAGCTATATTCAATTGTAAGTAACAAACTTTTTTTTTTTACTTTAAATTTAAAAAAAAACTTTTTTTTTAAATTTAAAAAAACTTTTTTTTAAAATTTAAATTTAAAAAAACTTTTTTAAATTTAAATTAAAAAAATTTTTTTTTTTTAATACTTCGAATATGAGATAAAAGTAGTTTACGTGTGAACATGCGCAAAGTTGCATGCACAAGATGGGGAGCATAGTAGTTGCATGCCATGAACGGCAGACCTGCAATGGGAGAAATATTTAGCTGGGTGCTACCAGATCAGGCTGTCTGAAGTATCGGCTTCCCTGACTTAAAAATGCACCAAACATTAATGTTATTGTTTTTTTCCTTTCCCTTTGCAAAACTCAATCATCTTCTGCAAAGCCAAAAACAAAAACAACAATTTTCCTCTACAAAACAACAAAACCAAACCCTATGAATAAATATTTAAAGACATAAAGAACTTGAAGCATAAAAACTTTTTTGCCAAAATGACCAGATTTGGCATTAAATAACCCCGAAAAGGGTTGATATGCCATAAAACAACCAACCAACCAAATATTTAGCTAAGAGAAGAAAGACCCTCCAACAAATCAGCTGGCTCCTTGAAATAATGTTTTCTTTGATACGAATTTCCATGCTGTGATTATGATCCACTTGAGATTTTCCAAAAGTAATGTGCATACCAGATGATTGGCCTCATGGTCAGTCAGTATTTGATGTCCATAGTTTAACAGTTGATAATTTTGAGTTGTCTTGCAGTGTGGTCTTAGTGATATCTATAGATATGCCATCAGGAGGGGCAAGGGGGTCAGTTCTGTTTCTGTGGGTCTAAGACAGTGCTCTTCAAACTTTTTTTGTCGCGACCCCTTTTTGGAAAAAAATTTTTTTCGTGACCCACCAAAATTTTTTATAAATAATAAATAAGTTTGAATATTATTTTAAAAATTCCATAGTTATAATTTTGGCAACCCCCTTTCTATGGTTACGCGACTCCCCTGGGGGTCGCGACCCCCACTTTGAAGACCTCTGGTCTAAGAGACAGATGGGCCTTAAGCTGATGAACTGTTTGTGTTCGGTTGAAAGATATGTTTTGTTTTTTCTTTTTTTTATATACTTTCAATATGAGTCTATTTACTTCCACTCCAGGACGTTAGAAACAACGCCAGGTGAAGTTTTGAAAAACCAGCGCGCTAGGTGAAGTGCACACTGCTCTACAAAAAATGCCTGAGCAGTCCAGTCGGCATTCCCCAGTAAGGACGCCTCATTCAATTAGCAATAAACTAATCTCTTATCAAAAGGTGGACATTTTAGTATGAACACGCATGAGTGCGTTCACTGAACTGGCCGTGATCGTCACGCTCGTTGTGCTTGGTGCAAGGTTGCCGTTCAACTCGGTGCTGCAACAAAGAATTGTCATCCCAAGTAAAACCCTAACCCTAAGTCCAGTTTAAAAAAACA
The DNA here is from genome assembly GCA_963556195.1 of Sepiola atlantica. Lineage (NCBI taxonomy): Eukaryota > Metazoa > Mollusca > Cephalopoda > Sepiida > Sepiolidae > Sepiola > Sepiola atlantica. The sequence continues at coordinate 9,887,684 of OY744546.1, forward strand.
ATTAACAAAGGTTTATTTTTTCAGAGATTACAAATGGTACTCGTTTTCTTAGGTTGAATAGCAGACTTGCAAAATGAGATCTTTTATCCCGGCCAAATAAATTATAAGTCCAATCAACACGATCATTGAGCTAAGAGCCCCAAGGGCCCACCTTGCCCGGAGAGGCACAACAACCCAACTGACTGCCAGCCCTTAGAAAAAGAAACTGCCGGTGTCATGCCCAGAGGGCCGGCTCTAACTCCCCCCTTCCAATCTAGAATATTTTAACTCCCCCCTTCCAATCTAGAATATTTTAACTCCCCCCTTCCAATCTGGAATATTTTAACTCCCCCCTTCCAATCTGGAATATTTTAACTCCCCCCTTCCCATCTGGAATATCTTATGTCCTGACCGGAAATCTTAGATTCTCATCTTTCTCAGTGGTCACCATTCGACCACCCAAGGACTGGCTACTTGAGATATCCACTAGAGATAGTATCCAGCCAATGTCCACTCAAAGGAAACTATCTCTAGACAATCTATGAACACACAAACATCTACCGTCCGGGGGGGGGGGGTTCTGTGTTTGGACAGCCATTAAATTTGGCAATGTCTGAATGAACAATAACCACAGCAGGGAACCTCAAACATTATTCTCTCAAGTGGACAAATGGAATGCCGGGTGGCCAAATACAAAATCAGAGATATTTTAAAATTCCTGTGCCCCCCCCCCCTTTCTTTTGGCCGAACAGCTAACACTTGCAACGTCTGCTGTTCGCATGCACCGTGTAAACACACAGCCACTAAACCTCCCTGTTTAATGAGGCACTTATTTTTTTTCAAAGAGAAATAAGATTCTGGGTGGCCAAATATAAAATCAGAGATAGTTTCAATTTCCTCTGTGTCCACCCTTTTTTCTTTTGGACGAACATCTATCACCTGCAACGTCTGCTATTCGCATGCACCGTGCAAACATGCAGCCTCGTGCATGTTTGCACTATGACTGAACAGGACGACATCTGAGCCTGACGGCAACAAAACAACTGTCGGACTGATAGTCGACTTCAAATATGATAACGAAGACGTCCAGTGTTCACCGTCAATGTGTATCCGCTGATAATTTTGAGTTGTCTTGCAGTGTGGTCTAAGTGATATCTATAGATATGCCAGCAGGAGAGGCAAGGGGGTCAGTTCGGTTTCTGTGGGTCTAATAGAAAGATGGGCCTTTTGGGCCTTAAGCTGATGGACTGTTTGTGTTCGGTTGGAAGATATGTTTGTTTTTTATTTTTATTTTTTTCAACTGTCGGACTGATTGCCGACTTCAAATATGAGACAACAAAGACGTACAGTGTTCACCGTCAATGTGTATACATTTTCATTTAAAAAAAAATAAAAAAATAAATAAAAATACTTGAACCAAATCAACAAATGAATGTTTCTCACTAAAAATACGGGTGTCGATTTGACTTGTTATCTACAAAAAAAAAAAAAAAAATTTACACCGTACGCCTCATTTTTTTTTCTATGTACGAATCGTCGCATCAAACCATGATCTTTCAATTCCTCATGTATGTGCTCCGGTGTTGGGATCAACAAAATCCTGCTGATGATTTACGGAAAAATTACAAAAAAATTTGAGTTGGTTTAATTTAGCGCAAACTTTCCGTTCATCGGAATAGATTACTGAGCCCTCAGCGACTTCTCGTTGAATAATTGGCTGAAGTGTCGCACGTCTCTTCTTTGAACGTTAGGGTTAGGGTTCCAAGCTTTGTAACCACACATTCTTTCGAAACCAATTAGGAGAAGTGTTTTTTTTGCTTTTGTATCGTGTTGATTGTTATGCAGTCTACACCTCATATTGTAAAGTGTAGATATCATACCAAAGTAGATACGTAGATAACAAGCCAAAGCGATGCCAAAATATGTCCTTTTTTTATACATTTTTTAACGGGAAGAAATTTTCTGAAATTTTAATTTTAATTTTTTTATTTATTTATTATTTTTTTTAATTATTTCAGACTAATTTTATTCTCTTGGATTTGATTGGCGGCCCAAACATGAAATTCCATAATTTCTTCCCTCTTGAAACTTCACAACTTTTTGAAATTCTGAGTAAAATTGGTAAGTGCATCATTATTATTATAGTTTTCTTCTTTGCAGCCATCATCATCATCATCATCATCATCATCCTCATCCTCATCCTCCCACCACAACAGAAAAACAAAACAAACTTTCAATATACAGGGTGATACTGTCTGTGTGTATGTGATATTTGTGTGTTCCCTATAGAAAGGTTAGAGAATCTACATAAAATCTCAAAGTGTATTCTTATGTAAAGTTTATTGGGGAAGACAATGGAAGTGTCCCCGAATCTCTAAGTGCGGCCCTAAGGGTGCTAGGAGGGCATAACCACTTCAAAACTGCAATTATATCCTAATTTTTATGAAATTTAAATCATATGTATAAAATTTTCTTGGGAAGACAATAGAAGTGGTCAAGAATCTCTGTTACCCTCTATGTGCTGAATATCTACATGCCCTTCACCTCCAAGTGACCCACGAGAACAGAACTCCCTTAAAACTTCAAAATACATCAACATTTTTACATTTCATTAAAATCGGATATACGACACAAATTCAGAAAGTTTTCCAACATTTAAGCTTCTTCTGACTATATTAGGGAACGAAACGGGAGGAGGAGGAGGAGGAGGAGGAGGAAGGGGTCAGTAAAAACAAAGAAAGTAATTTGGTGTTATGAGCAGAGTGAAAAAGCACACAGCTGTAGTGACCCTCATTAAATCCCGAACAACGTCGGGTTTTCCTGTGAGTATATTATCATAAACTCGCAGAAAGATAATTGTCAAAATATTTCTTTCTTTATATTTAGTATTTTTTTAAATATAAAACTGATGGAAATAAAAATCTTCCAAAAACTAAAACAAAATAACTTTTCTAAATTCAGTCGTACTCGTTTGTGATGTAATAAAACAAAACAAAATAAAAACAAGCAACAGCAACTTATCCGATATCCTCCATTTTCAATGTTATGGTTACAAAAAACCTCTCCAACCACCGATTGTCATGGCAAATAACACCCTGCCTGAGAGTTCAACATTTAAACTCCTCGGCCTAACCTTCACAGGTAACATGAATTGGAACAAATACATTGAAGACATTGCCAAGGCTGCAGCAAAGAAGGTGGGCTCCCTCTACCGTATTAGTAAACTCCTCACACCTGACATTATCCTGTATCTCTACAAAGCCACTATCCGCCCATGCATGGAGTATTGTTGCTACATTTGGGCTGGTGCATCATCTACTAGTCTCTCCCTCCTTGACAAGGTCCAAAAAAGAGTTGCCAACTTAATAGGTCCCTCACTGTCAACCAAGCTCCAGCCTCTGTCCCATCGCCGCAATGTAGCATCCTTGTGCTTGTTTTACAAATATTTCAATGGATTATGCTTCGATGAATTGGCTACTTTGGTGCCCCCTCAACGTAAATTCACTAGACTAACTCGACAATCAACTAAATCCCATCCATTCACTGTGGAGGTCCCCAGATGCCGGAGAGCTGTCTACTCCAATAGCTTCTTTCCTCGTGCTGCTGGCCTCTGAAACTCCCTCCCTGTCCCCTGTTTCCCCGACAGTACTGACATGCAGAAATTTAAAACTAATGTAAACAGACATCTCGCTGCGCAGCTCCCAATTTAGGTTGACCCCCCAAACCATTTCCCTTTTTTCTCAGTAGCCCCTTACGTCTACAGTGGCGTCCTGCCTTGTTTGGTGTGAACTATGTTAAACAAAAAAAAAAAAGAAAAAAAAAAGCAATGTTAATGACAGATGGAAAAGCTAACAATAAAGATGCGATGTTCGCATATAAAATAGTTAAATTGGGGTTCCGTTTAACGGCACAATTGGTTGATTAAAAGCATTATATATATATATATATATATATATATATATATATATATATATATATATATATATATATATCACACATGATAAAGAATGGAAATAGTGTTCCGACGTAATGGAAATTGAAAAAAGGAAAACCAAAACAATATTATTTATGTATTCATCAACGTTTCGTCTTTATTAGAAGACTTCCTCAGGATGATTGTCTGAAGGGGAAAAAAACAAAAATTTTTTTTAAATAAAAAATACAAGTACCAGTACCAAATGTTTGAAACACGAGGTTGTAGCGGGTGTAAGATTAAAATTGAATAAAAAAAATTTTTCTTTTTTTTTTCTTCAGACAATCATCCTATATATATATAAAGCGGTTAGAACCAGAACAATGCATTTTAAAAAATAAATATTTATTCATTTAAAAGTCCTAAATTTTCGACGCAATATCGTCTTACACCCCTGGCCTCACCCCCTCCTCTCTTGACACGACCCTGATTTGAGCTGTGATGACCTTTTTCAGTTGAATAAAAATCTGAGAATCGATTTGATTGACATTATCTTTGAGATAATGAAGAAACGAATCGGTAAAAGAACCTAGTGTAGTATTAGCCTTGGGTGGGCTAGGCTGGCTTCCTCCAAAGGATGAAGTTTCTAGGGAATATCAAATCCACAAGCGGTTCCCAGTCACCTGTATATCCCGGTAGCTAGCCTTTTGGGTCATTGTTTCCTGTGAGAACACAAGCTAGAGGAAATGACGTCAGACGAGATAACCCCTTACCTGGCACAGCATTCACCTTGGGCGGATTGAACCGGCTTCTTCTGAAGGAGGAAGTTTCTAAGGAATATAAAAATTCACAAGCAGTCCACAGCCGCATGTATATCCCGGTCATGGGAAGATGACATACAGCGCCTAAGATTCCCAAATGGTCACCCATCTGGTACTGGCCAGGCTCAACGTCGCTTAACTTCGGTGATCCAACAAGAACCGGTGTGCCAACGCAATTATACCTTGAGAATAAGTTTAAAAAATCTGAGGGTTAAGGTTCGGTGAGTGTGAAGCATATTCAGAATCCTATGTCTTACAGATGAGACGATCACAAATGATAAAATAAAAACTGTTGGACCTTCATGACTGAAACTTGGTGGACAAGTCAGATTTAAGTTTATTTGTACCAAATATGGTTGGATTGCAGAAAGGATTGTGAATTTTTATTAATGAGTAGCAAACAAAAAAAATTACCTGTTATCCAGGTATTAATTTAGCTCTAAGCTTTTTTTTTTTTAAATGCATAACTTGCATATCTTTTAATTGCAATAGATTTATACTATTGCAATTTTAAAAACTAATAGTTTTGATTTTAATTACTTCCCTTGAAAATTAATGAATATAATATTTTAAGAATGGTTTCGGTAATTTCTCTCTCTCTTTTTTTTTTTTTTTTTTTTTTTTTTTTTGAAATCGACATAACTATTGCAATTAATATATATATATATATATATATATATATGAGAAAAGAAGGATGATGGGTAATCCGACGTAATGGGAAATGAAAAAAGGAAAAACCAAATTTTTTTGTTGTTGTTTTTTTTTATGTATTCATCAACGTTTCGTCTTTATTTGTAAGACTTCCTCAGGATGATAATTTTAAGAAAAATGTCATGCAAGTACATGAAAATATTGGGTTGACATGATGGGTTAGGTTTAGGGCTACTTCTTCTCATTAACCCATCATGTCAACCCAATATTTTCATGTACTTGCATGACATTTTTCTTAAAATTATCATCCTGAGGAAGTCTTACAAATAAAGACGAAACGTTGATGAATACATAAAAAAACAACAACAAAAAAAAGATTTGGTTTTTCCTTTTTCATTTCCCATTATATATATATATATATATATATATATATAAAACAATAAAATTACAAATAAATAACAGTAAAATTTAATTTACCTGTTTAACAAATACTTATGTATATTAAGCAAAGACCTAAACACAGCCTTTTGTATGCCTAATTTACATAAGTATTTGTTAAACAGGTAAATTAAGTTTTAGTGTTATTTATTTGTGATTTTATTGTTTTATTTTATATATATATATATATATTTGCAATAGTTTTGTCGATTTAATAATAAAAAAAAGAGAAATTACCGAAACCGTTCTTAAAATATTATACTCATTAATCTACTAAAATATATATATATATATATTAGTATTTAAAAAGACTTGTATTATTGATTGAAATAACAGTAACCCATTTTAATGGTAATATTATATAGGTGTGATAAATGAAAAGAAAAATTCTCATTTATTCATTTGAGTTTTATGGGTTGCATATTTTCTTGGGGTGTGTTGCATATTTTCTTGGGGTGTGTTGCATATTTTTTTGGGGTGTGTTGCATATTTTCTTGGGGTGTGTTGCATATTTTCGGGGGGTGTGTTGCATATTTTCGTGGGGTGTGTTGCCTATTTTCGTGGGGTGTGTTGCATATTTTCTTGGGGTGTGTTGCATATTTTCTTGGGGTGTGTTGCATATTTTCTTGGGGTGTGTTGCATATTTTCGGGGGGTGTGTTGCATATTTTCGGGGGTTGTGTTGCATATTTTCGGGGGTTGTGTTGCATATTTTCGGGGGGTGTGTTGCATATTTTCGGGGGGTGTGTTGCATATTTTCGGGGGGTGTGTTGCATATTTTCTTGGGGTGTGTTGCATATTTTCGGGGGGTGTGTTGCATATTTTCGGGGGGTGTGTTGCATATTTTCGGGGGGGTGTGTTGCATATTTTCTTGGGGTGTGTTGCATATTTTCTTGGGGTGGGTTGCATATTTTCTTGGGGTGTGTTGCATATTTTCTTGGGGTGTGTTGCATATTTTCGGGGGGTGTGTTGCATATTTTCGGGGGGGGGGGGTGCACCTTATATTTGCATCAGAAACGTGTTTTATTCGTCTTCCATCTTAACGGAATGTATTTTTTAAAATTTTTATTTTTCAGAGGACAGTCTGTTGAGAAGAAACCTCCTCCACAGAGACGCTAATGGCCGTTATGAAACCATGTTCTCACAGACTTTATTAAATATGCCCTTTGGCGGCATTCAGGACGACCATTTACCATTCTACAAAAAAGGTGAGTTTCCCCTCCGTAATCTGCATCTCAAACCTTTATGCTACTTCCAGCTTCGACCCTCCTCGATTAATTGTGTCGTTTCAGTAACTGTATTAGTTTGTATGTTTAAACTTCATGCAACCTTATTCTGTACAATTAATTAAAGAAATTAATTCCAGTCCTACTCAATCGATTATATTAGTTTATATTTTTTTAACGTCAATAATTGCTTACAAAAAAAAAAAAAAAAAAAAAAAATAATAATAAAATGCTGAAAAACGATTTAATAGAATTGGTGGTGGCAGTGAATAATATCTATATATATATATTTTTTTTTTGATTTTATTCCATTAGTTGCGACAAAACAAGTTTTGTTTCATTGGTGCAAATAGCGACCAACTCATCGGGCTGGCGAAGGAATTCAAATGGCATAAATTTTAACTTCACTTTAACGGGAGATTGAAAATTTAAAATACATTGGAGGGGGAGGGGGACAGAGTTGGGGCTTTGTCTATATATATATATTAAATTTGAAGGAAATAAACTAAACACACATTAGGGCTGTCCGCATTATAAATTATTTCGACCTAGATGGGTCTCATCAGATGCGTAAACAGCCACATTTCGGAACTGAATGATGAGGAAAAAAAAACGTTACACACCGTCTTAAAATAGGAAAAAGAGGAAGAAATTATCGTTGATAATTGGTCGCTGTTAGATAGAGGAGAAGGGGGAAAGTAAATGTTAGGTTAAAAGGCCACGATGTCTAGTCGTGGTTTTCTGTGCCGATAATCGTAAAAGGGGGGGGGGTGATAAGAATAAGAGATTTACCCCCCCCCTTTTTTAATGCAAAGTCTATTTTAAATGTTGAAATGGCATTAAAAATAATCATGATTAAAATTTCGATTAAAATGTAGTTGACAAAAGTAATTATAAAACGAAAAATGTGGGATATGTTACAGTGCGAAGATTATAATGTGTAGAATGAGACAAAATTTACAAAAAAGGTATAACAAATTAGCATTTTTCTTTTGTTCCTAATAGTTAAAAAAATATATATATTATATTATTAGGTTGATTCGTTTTAAGATTCACTTATCCTGTGTGATATTACAATCAGCACATCAGCTGTTGATCTTGCAAGACGAAATCCATATTGCTTATTACTAAATAGATTGCGTTTCTCTTACAAAAGTTTAAAAACAAAATTTTTTTTTTTATCTGTTGCAATTTTTAAGATTGACTTGATTGTCTTTCTATGCCACCTCCCTGGATGTGTCACCCCACAAAACTAAATTCTGTGTTTCTTTTGATTTCAGGTGTGAAAGTGTTACATTTAATCTGCTACCCATTCCCAGATGTTTGGCACAAGGCCTCCGACACGGAAGATAATCTTGACAAACGATCGATAGCAAATTTCAAACAAGTCTTCACAGTGTTCGTGGCTCATTATCTCAAACTGGATTCTTGGTTGAACGAATGTTCTGGTGTACAATCGAAATGATGCAACCGTTTGACTTAGTTTAAAGAAAAGAACATTTTTAAAAGCGAATGGGGAGGGGGGGTGAAAAATGCTAACATATCATGCATCATGAAAAAGGCACTAAATGAATTTGAACTGTATAAGAAAAACAATTTTTTTTTCAAGTCCATTAAAAAAACATTTTTAACGAAAAAAGTCATTAAATGTTTTTTGTTGTTGGTTTTTTTTTTTGTTTTTTTTTTTTTAAAGAAAGCCATTAATTTTTTTTTTTTTAAAGAAAGCCATTAAATTTTTTTTTCTTTAATAAAGCCATTCATTAAAAAATCTTGTCTTGTTTTGGATTTTTTTAGATGGGGATTGATAATTTGGATTTGGATTTTAAGACTATTGTTCTCACCTTGGATGTTATTCTCATGTTTTGGTCGAAGGGTTCCGTTCGAAATTCCATACAGATTCCAGAGTTTGACAAGATCGGGTTTTATTTAAAATTATTAAAATTTAAAGGGTTTTATTTATTCATTTTATTTAATGGCCGACTGTTCGTTTGTTGAATGCCATTTTTCCTGTATTTGGTGTTGTGAGTATGTTGACTTCAGTGTGTAATAAGCCCCCAAGCGGGGGCGTTCTTAGGTTTGGTTTTATGGCATATCAACCCTTTTTGGGTTATTTAATACCGAATCCAGTCATTTTGGTAAAAGTTTTTATGCTTCAAGTTCTTTATATCTTCAAATATTTATCCATGGTGTTTGGTTGGTTGTTTTGTTTTACGGCATATCAACCCTTTTCGGGTTATTTAATGCCAAATCCGGTCATTTTGATAAAAGTTTTTATGCTTCAAGTTCTATATATCTTCAAATATTTATTCAGTGTTTAGTTTGGTTGTTTTGTCAAAGAAAATTGTTGTCTTTGGCTTTGCAGAACATGATTGAGTTTTGCAAAGGAAAAAGCAATAACATCAATGTTTGGCGCATTTTGGGTCAGGAAGTCAATATCTTCAGACAGCCTTATCTGGTAGCACCAGGCAATAGGGCATGCCTGTCTCAGGCATCTCCTACACCTTGAGTTGGGGTTGTGGTTCGGTATGGAAATGTATGAATCTTTGGTTGTTTTATAGAGGAAAATTGTTGATTTTGTTTTTGGCTTTGCAGAACATGGTTGAGTTTTGGAAAGGGAAAGGAAAAAAAAACAATAACATCGATGTTTGGTACATTTTAATTCAGGAAGCCGGTATCTTGAAAGCATCAGAGAGGAGTTACATTTTTTCTTGTATTTCAGGCCTTGAAATAAAAGATCAAGCAGAGCACTACCGACATCTGATGCTTTTTTTAGTACAGGAAAAAAAAGAAAAAGAAGCTACAGAAACCTGCATAAAGATATGCAATGTGTATGGGGAGAATGCTGTTACAGAACGGATGTGCCAGAAATGGTTTGCTCGATTCCGAAAAGGAAAATTTTCAGTGAGAGATGCTCTTCATTCTAGCCGGCCAAAGATGATCGACAGTAACCAAGTGAGAGCCGTAGTTGAAAAAGATTGCCGTTTGACAACCAGACAAATCGCAAACATTCTCAAGATGTCTAAATCTAATGTAGAAAATGAATTGCATAAACTCGGTTATGTTTCTAAACTTGATGTTTGGGTTTTTCATTAAAAAAAAAACACGAACGAACATTTTGGCCAACCCAATATATATGGTCCGGTTTATCGCCATGGGTTATGTTTTTACAGAACGGGTGTGTCAGAAATGGTTTGCTCGATTCCGAAAAGTAAAATTTTCAGTGATATATGCTCCTCATGCTGGCCGGCCAAAGATGATCGACAGTGACCAAGTGAGAGCTGTAGTTGAAAAAGATTGCCGTTTGACAACCAGACAAATCACAGACATTCTCAAGATTTCTAAATCAAGCTGGAAAATGAATTGCATTAATATAACTTAAAAAAAAAAAAAAAAGAACAAACTTCGGCCAACCCAATATATGCAGTACGCCAAACGTGCATATAGTCTCTGGTACTCCACTAACTGTAGCAGTTATACCTCCCCATTGTGAAATGTACATGATTATCTGCAAAGCGATGCTGTTCTCAGGTGTTGTTGATGATGATGAGCGCAACTGAAACTACCGCTACCATGATTTGCTCATCTAGATCCGCACTGTTCTGTCTTGGCCCCTCATGCATATTAACAGGGGTAAACTTGGCGGATGTTGCTCCTCACTATGTGCACAAACAGTTATTCTTTATAGAGAGGCTATATTTTGTGCATCGCATAGTGCCGGAATGCATGGATACCAATTAAAGCCATTAATATATATATATATATTTTTTTTTTTCATGGAAATGGAGGAGGAGGTTGAAAACAATAGTTTTTAATTAATAATTTTTGACGCTATTAAAAATTAAGAAACATTCGTATGATGTACGTACCCATGACAGAAAGAAAATATCCGTACACCAAAAATTTTCGTAAATTTTTTCTTTACAAAGGAAAATAAAATTTTCTGTAGAAAACGACAAGCGTCGATCTATTGACGTCATGTTTAAAATAGTTTCAATGAAAAAAAGGGAGATAACTTAAACTTTAAAAAAAAATATTTGAAAAAAAATTCAAACTTTTGCGAACTCTTCAAAAATAGAGTCTAGAATAAGCCTTGTACATAATGGTAATCTCTACGAATTACCATTAATCGCATAAAAATGATTTTCTTTTGTAAAAAAAACAACTTGATCAATTTATGAGATTTTTGGTGTACGATATTTTCTTTCCGTCACGGGTCCGTACATCAGACAAATGTTTCTTGATTCTTTAGTTTTCATAGCATAGGAATTGCCAATAAGAACCTAATTTTACTTTTAAAAGGCAAAACGAAAATTATGAACCTCAATGAATTTAAAAATAAATAACATTCATCCCCGCATTCAATGGTTTCATATCAACCAGATTATGAAGCTCTAATTGATATAATCTATTATCTATTGAGCTTATATGTACTGCAGTATTGAAACAATGCATGAATATGAAATAATATATATATATATATATATATATATAGAACAGTTATTTATTATATTCCAATAACCATGGTTTGTTTTATTACTTTTATTTTTGTTTTTATTTTTTTCACATTTCCAAAAATTCCAAATTTCGGTCCGTTTCATTTGTTTTGTGCCAAACATATATATATATATATATACACACACAAGAGGATTTATTGAATTAGAACATTTCAAAGAATTAGAACAACAAGTCTAGTATGGCATACGGTCGTTTCCAAAACATTCTGGAAATACTTTATTTTTTAATTTTAAAATCTTTAGAAAATTAACAAAACCACTCAAAAAAAATTCAAGGAAAAAATAACAAGTTCGTCGTAGAGGAACATCTATTGACAGGAGGGGACACAGAGACAAATATTAGAGAAAAGAATAAGTTACAAATATAAAATAAAAATATAAAGATAAACTGATAATAATAATAATAAAACATCAAAATTATAAAGATAAAATGAAAATAAAAATAAGAGCAAGAATAATATAAAAAAAATAATGATAGAATATATAAAGAAAAAATAAAATAAACGGATAAGAAATAAAAAATAAAACATGGGAGGAAGTTATAAAAATGGACCTGAGGGAAAGAAGGATAAATAAAGCCCCTGGCCAGAGATAAGTTACTTTGGAAGTATTGGGCGACAAATTATTTATCAGTTTAAGCATTTTATTATCCATCTAGTAGTAGCAGGCCTTTTGAAGAATTTTAGAATTCTCAGCTTGACTCAAAGCACCTTTACGTCCCATCTTGCATATAAAGTTGGCACGCTGAAAGAGGCTGCTAGTCACCAAAATGGCTGCCATTTGATTTCTATTGCACAGATTAGCTTAGGATCTGTGCATGTGTTAGTGTTGCCATATAACGTGCCAAGTTTCGCTAATTTTTATCAAAAACTATCGAAGTTGGAACAAAAAAAAATCGATTTACATATAATTCTGGCACACAGTGTAAACTCTGATCTGGTGAATTGCAAAGAAAAAAAAATGTTCTAAATAATAATTAATTTTTCAGAGATTTTAATTCATTAAATATTTTTCAAAATATTTGAATATAATATAAACCTAACCATTAAAAATCGTAAAAGACCGACATCTACTTTGACTGATTCATTTGTGCTTTTTTATAGAATGTTTATTTGATCGAGATAAGCAAAAGTTTGTTGAATTCCTGACATTGTCAAACTATGGAAGATCATAATAGACTTTATTAGCGTCAACTCGTAAGGAGAAAGTTATAGCTTTAGCAAACGCACATGTGTTAATAATCTTATTGGTCCCCCAATTTATAAAATCGGGGGACTTATGTTTTGAGACATGTCCGTCCGTCCGGATTTTTCTCCCCAACCATCCATTGAATTTCTCTGAAATTTTGCATGAAGTTGTAACTTTGGTCAGGTTAGAAAGTGACATTCTCCGATTTTTGAAAAAAAATCTGGTTAGCACCCCAGGGGGTCAAAAGGCCCCGAAATGGCAAAAAATGACATTTTTTTGCCCCATAACTTTTCATCCATCCATTCAATTTCTCTGAAACTTGGCCAAAATGTGGAGGCAATTGTTCCTAATAGAAAATACGTATCGCTGACCTTGGAAAAAATCTGGTTCGCGCCCTCAGGGGCTCAAAAGCCCCCTAAAATGGCAACAAATGACCCTTTTCTCCCATAACGTTTGATCCATCCATTCAATTTTTCTGAAACTTGGCCAAAATGTAGAGGCAATTGTTCTGGATATAAAATGAGCATCCTTGACCTCAGAAATATTCTGGTTCGCGACCCCAGGGGGCATTTTTTACAGTCACATACAGAGGGGAACCACGCACACGCGGCTTGTTTTAGTTATAAGTGTAGTATTAAATGTAAGTAATTTGTTTCCCTTTTGCTCATCCATACATATTTAACATTGATGACGTCATTTTATGGTGCACTTTGGAGGTCCCTACTGCACAATCTTATTTTCAGCTAACACGTAAGTACATAAAGTTTATACATTTCTTTAAATTTTAAACTTCAAGAAAGACGCAAAATGCCTTAAAAAACATGTGTTAGATGCAGATATTTTTTATTAAAATCAAAATAAAAAATAAAAACAAATTTTTTTTTTTTCATCTTGACTTTTTTTTTATCTAATAATTTCGCTTGATATAACAAGCCTCATTTGAGCTTTAGAAAAATAAAAGGTATTAACCTTTTTTATTTTATTTTTTTGTAACAATCTTTTCTTGTAGAAGTGACGTCCGATGTTGTGTGGACTTAAATATCTCTTTTAAATTTGAACTTAAATCGCGCATGGTCGCTGGTAGGTATACATGTGGGGAAAGTTCATTTTTTTTTTATCATCTTAAAAAAAATTTTTTTTTAATTTTGTTAATTTTTAAATTTTTAAAATTTCTTTAAATATTTTCATGTGATTGTGAAACGAAAGAAGCATCAAATTCAACGTAAAATGATCTCCCATTTCCAGGCCACTAACGTTTTATAGTAGTTAACCATTTTTTTGTTGCTATGGGAGATAAATCCTGTGCATATATATATATTTTTTTTCATTGATTCTGACTTTTTGTTCATGGTTTTAAAAATACTTTTTAGTAAACATTTATTTTTTTTAAGAGAATCAGTAAAATAATCGATAATACTAAACATAACAGCTTTTTCACTGCACTTCAATAACGATTGAAAATATAGACCGGCTTGCAAAATAAGTTATTGCACCAGGAACAGCAAAATAGCTTATTAATTATTTAAACTTATTTTTACAACTAAACAATTAAAAATAAACCGGCGCTCTTGTATAAGCAGTAACCGATCTGAGGGAGATAACTCTATTTTTCTTAGCCGCCGCTATTCCGAATTCGCTTATACTTTGGCAAGGGAGATAACTTTATTTATTGCAGCATGAAAGAAAATAACTTCTTTTTATGTTTATATAAAGTGTATACAGTTTGTGGCATGTAAATAAAAGTGCTTAAAAGTTATTTTGAATGGGTTAGGGTTAGGGTTTTTAACGCATTTCAAAACCGTAACATGTTTTTTTAAAATTAATAAACAAAGTTATCTCCCTTGCCAAAGTATAAGCGAATTCGGAATAGCGGCGGCTAAGAAAAATAGAGTTATCTCCCTCAGATCGATTACTGCTTATGCAAGAGCGCCAATAACCCTATACTAATACGAGACCGGTATTGTTCAGGGGAGACAACTCAATTTTCTTAGGTCTAAATTTCTTATGTAAGGGAAGTAACTCAAATATGAGAGTGAAAGTCATCATAATATTTGGTTTAACGTCCGTTTTACACGTTGGCATGTGTTGGACGGCTTTCAGAAATTGTTTTTCCAAACTAACTTATCTCTACAAGATTGTCATCTCTCAATTCCATTTTGGGCACATGTTCGTCTTTGTCCACTGTTCGTTTTTCACAACTTTTTACTGACCATTTTTCTTTTCTTTTTTCGGTGTACACTTATCTATCAGGCTGCTAGAGAATTCTGGGTCTTTTGGAAAAAAAATTCAAATAATTTACATTTTAGGAGGGGGGATCAGTTTCCAATGTTAATTCAACGTAGACTGATCCCCATCTTTTTGACCATCTCAAATTTTAAAAATTATTCTTCTGTTTACAATTACCTATCATGTCGCGAGAGAATTCCGGGGTTTTTGGAAAGAAATTTTTAAAAATTGAGATTTTAAGACGGGGGATCAGTCTTGTTCGTCTTTTACCATAGTCCGTTTTTCACAACTTTTTACGTCTTAAAATCTCAATTTTTAAAAATTTATTTCCAAAACCCCCGGAATTCTATCGCGACATGATAGGTAATTGTAAACAGAAGAAGAATTTGAAAAATTTGAGATGGTCAAAAAGAGGGGGATCAGTCTACGTGGAATTTACATTGAAAACTGATCCCCTGTCTTAAAATCTCAATGTTTTGAAATTTCTTTCCAAAAACCCCGAAATTCTCTACTGACATGATAGGTAATTGTACACCGAAAAAGATTTTTTTTAAAAATTGAGATGGTCAAAAAGAGGGGGATCAGTCTACGTTGAATTAACATTGGAAACTGATCCCCCCTCCTAAAATGTAAAATATTTGAAAATTTTTTCCAAAAACCCCAGAATTCTCTAGCAGCCTGATAGATAAGTGTACACCGAAAAAAGAAAAGAAAAATGGTCAGTAAAATGTTGTGAAAAACGGACAGTGGACAAAGACGAACATGTGCCCCATTTTGTTACCTTTTTTTTCGTTCTGTTGATTATAGTAAAATATTCCCCCACATTCTTTACTGGTCCCAAACCGCGAAAAGTGTTGCAGAAACAATGAAGATGCAAGGGGGACACGATTCTGGCTCAAAACATCAACCGAAATTTAAATCTACCTTTCGAGGAGTTTTTCACCCTAGCTCCAAATTATAGTCTTTATGGACTATAAGCGCTTTCGTCTCATCAAACACAAATGCGACGATAGTTGCAGAGGAATTGGAATTGTTATTAAAAAAAAAACTGCCGACTTTTTTCTTTTTAAATGTAACAAAAAATAACAAAATTAATAACAAAAACAATGTCTTTCTTTTTTGTAATGTTAAATGCATTAACTTATTTGTTATTAAACTTTGTTACATAAAAAAATGCCGTAGCAGTTTCTTTAATAAATAATTCCCGTTATTGGGTATATGTTACGAGACTCAGCAGAGGCGCGAACGGGGTCCAAAAAAAGAACGAGAAAGGGTTTAAAAACATAAATTTGCAACAAGTGAAGTTGACCTACGACGAGAATAGATATTTTTCTACTTACCTATGTAATTTGTTTTTATTTTTACATATTATAAATGGGTTTTCATTAGATGTAAAAAAAAAAATGTCTTTTTTTTTTTCCAACGTTTTCACAAAAACAATATGGTCGCTCCTAGTGATTTCGTTAGTAATCCCCCCCCCCCAAATCGGCCATGTTGTTTTTCGAAATTACGGTGTCAAAACTATTGATTTCTAATAAATAGCACTTCAAACGGGTTTAAAATACAAACAAATATCACATGCAAGTTTGAAACTAACTTTTACAGCTTACAGTTACTTTTATTTGTTGTAATTTGTTTTTTTTTGCGTTTTTACTCTGCTGAGTCTCGTAAAAGATTCCCTTGTTATTTTTTGTTACATTTAAAAAGAAAAAGTCGGCAGTTTTTTCTTTTAATAACAATTCCAATTCGTCTGCAACTATCGTCGCATTTTCAACATTTTAATAAAAAGTACAATTCCTCTAAGATGCGTTGGTTTTAGCGTCCCAAATTCTCTTCGGAAAAAAAGAAAGATAAATCTCTTAGTCAACGAGAGTTATTTCCCTTGCATCGGTGCCATACCGTGGCTGAACGCCGTGCTTCATTTTGACACTGGCCGTAGTGTCTATCAGGTGGTCTTAGTCACTGCTGTAAGAAAATGATTTTCCTTTCAAACCAAATCTTAACTGAAGTTTAAAACAACCAACAATGTTTGCAAATGGGAGGCCATCACCTACAGGTGGTGTTTCGATAAACGTACTGGTGGCTATCACTTAACTGGTTGGCGTCAGGAAGGACATCCGGATTAATAATAAAAATAAATTAAATAAATCCTGCATCAACTAAGGAAATGCCTTCCAAAGAAAATCTGTCACATTTCAGGTCATGTAGCTTATTGTTCGGGCCTTTAGGTCTGAATTTACGCCGGTCTATTGGGGTTGCCGGTCCTGTGCAGTTCTAGGAGGTCCACCCTCCCAGGCTTTGCCTCCTCTATTTGGGGAGGAGTAAGTTTATTGCTTACTGTCTGAGGCGCCCCTACCGGGAATGCTGACGGGGCTGCTCAGGCAATTTTTAAATGGCCAGAATGCTCACCTCTTGAGCGCTGGCTTATCTAATCCCACTTTCCCCGACCTTGTGTCACATCTTACCTTGTGGGAGGTAGATAAATAAATTGGAAGTCAATTTCTAAAAGCCGCTCAACACATGCCAGCATGTAAAACGGACGTTAAACTTAATATTATGATGATGAAAACAAATAACTAACAAAAAACAAACAAACAAAAAAAAAAACTTTTTATTAATCCTAACACTGACCCCTAAGTCCGGGTGGTAATACGAAAAACAATGAAAAATATACAAGTTCTGGAAAGAAAAAGAAACAATTATATCAAACTTCATTTTTAATATGCGAGTGCCAATCTTCGGAAATAAAGGAAGAAAATGTACGCACAGGGGGTGCGGGCATAATCATAGATACAAAAAGTGACTTACTCTATCGCTAACCCTAATTCTTGGGGTGGCAACTCGGACTTAGTGTTAGTGGTAGGATTTTAGCAATCATAAATAAAGACTTATTTTCTCTCTCTTATTAAAATGGGTACTGATATCGATCCTGACCCAGTTTTCATGAGGTTCGACTCGGAAGCGTTCGGCTGTCCTACGCAAACGCCCGAGTGTTGACGAGCCGATTTGTACCAGACGACAATTTTGATAAGGTGCTGCGTCCTGTGATTGTAAGTTATATTTTCAAGAAATTTTCTAAAAGAAACAAAAAAAAACAAGCAAAACATAGCGAAGTTACTGTTATCAAATAAAAAATTTTTATATTTTGATACGTTGCTGCGTCCTATAATTTTTAGTTATATTTGCAAGAAATTTTTTAAACAACAAAACAAATAAAACAAGCAAAACAGAGCGAAATTACTGTTATCAAATAAATATGTTTGACCCTAACCCCAACAACAACAAAAAAACACAACAAGCAAAACATTATTATCATAGGACGCAGCACCGTATCAAAATCGTACAAGGTACAAATCGGCTCGTCAACTCTCGGGCGTTTGCGTAGGACAGTCGAACCTCACGAAAACTGGATCAGGATCGATATCAGTACCTTAAAATGTTTTAATCTATTGGTTGTTACTTCCTGTGGATTATCTGCTCCTGTTTACTAAATTGCACAAGTGCCGAACTTTCTACTTGTTCCTTTCTTTACTCGGACACTGTCCAACTTTCTTCCACCTATACCAAACGGTATAGGTAATTGAATAAACCCTTTCGTTGTTGTTATAAAAAAAAGGGGTTTGTTTTTTCCTTTCGTGCAACTGTTTTCGTTACTTACTAATAATATATAGGTCAGAGAGTATTGAGAATTTGTGAGGTATCCTGAACTTGGCACCCAACTCCATTGAGAGTGGATCTCCTAACCGCTCTCCAAGCAGATCCGAAGTGGAACTCTCCACAAAATCCTTATATGGTACATTTTTAGACCATGGAAGATCACTGGGAACAAGAGTACAATAAGGACCCCAGTTCATTAACACAACATGTGGAACATATTCCGGAAGTCACCGGCATCTTCCGGTTGGTCTTCCGGTTGACCTCGCAATACACCTGGTCGCTATTTACAAAACAACTTGTAAATAAAAAATTATTTACTTTAATAAATGCAGTAAATTCTATATTTCGGAATTTTTTTGTTCTTAAAAAAAAAAATTAAAACGTATTGTAAAAAAAAAAGACATTAGGATACATTCCCTCCCAAATAAAATATAAATATTAACATGTTTTAAAAGAAAACGTTTCAATGTTTTATTTGCCACCCAAATAAAATATTAACATGTTTTAAAAGAAAACGGTAAATATTTTATTTGTTTTTTTAGTAAATAAAAGGAAAAAAGAAAATGGACCCTACATTTTTAAAAATACATACCTCCCCCCCCCCCCCAAAAAAAATTAACATGTTTAAAGAAAAAAATAAATTTTCCGATATATAGAATGTACTGCGTTTATTGAAAACAAAACTTTGCTATTTACTCGCCTCCCTACAAAAAGAAAAAAAAGTATTTTCATATAGCCCTCTACTTTTTCTTAAAATACACAACACGAAATATAGAATGTTCTGCTTTAAATTTTTTTTTTTTTTCAGTAAATAAAAGTAAAACAAAAAAAACGATAAATTGTTTTGTTTATTGCAAAATGAAAGATTACAAGTCAGCCGACACATGTATTGCGAGGTCAACCGGAAGACGCCGGTGACTTCCGGAACATGTTTCGCGTGTTGTGTTAATGAACTGGGATCCTTATTGTACTCTTGCTCCGGTCACTGGACCATACTACACTTTGATCGTAATCCGAAAGCTGGATTTCGTATTTGATTCTTACCCTTCTTCCAATAAAGGTCGTTACATGGGTAATCCTGCTCCCCCTCCCCCAAAGGGCACACTCTGGAAGTTTACAAAAACAGCTTGGATAAGACTCATTAGCATTCTAGGGTAGGGGTGCCTCAGGCAATACCCCTACTCCAAAGGAGGAGGTAATGCCTGGGTTGACATGATACTTTTTCTCATCAACCCATCATGTCAACCCAATATTTTGATGTACTTGCATGACATTTTTCTTAAAATTATCATCCTGAGGAAGTCTTACAAATAAAGACGAAACGTTGATGAATATACAGAAAATATCTCTTGGTTTTTCCTTTTTCATTTTCCATTATGTCGGATTACTCTCATCCTTCCTTTCTCATATATATATATATATATATATATATATATATATATATTCGACCATAATGCATCAGTAACCGTTTAAATGAAACCAAGTGACGGCCGGCCATCTTGTATCTTGCATCAGTAAACTATAAATAATATACAACGTTCCTTTTTCTTTTCAATAAAGCATCAGAACGACGGATCACTTTCGTATATGTGTGTGTGTGTGAGAGAGAGATAGATAGATAGAAAGATAGATAGAAAGATATATATATATATATAGAGAGAGATAGATAGATAGATAGATAAATATATATATATATATAGAGATAGAGATAGATACATCTAGTTACATTGTGCGTGCCCACCTCTTACTGAGGACGGCACCCCGAACACATCTTTCTCACTGTAAATCTCGCTAGCCAAGAGACAGCTAATCTTCCACCTAAAGTCACATGGTTTCATCGACTTCTGTCTGGGGTCACCTCTCACCCTTAAGTGTCACTCAAACTTTTCCATTTAAACATGGTCCCTGTTATGTAAGAGGAACTAAAAATCCCATTCTTGAATCCATATAATATTTTGGGATGAGGAGGAATATTTGGAGAGAAGGGAGAAGTTTAATTAATAGTTCACTTCAAGAAAGATACTATGCTGAAAACACTGGAAGGAAGGTACTATTTTATAAGATTCTTTGTTTTTTGTAAATAAAATAACTTTTCTTGTTAGTATTTGTAAGAAGTTCAGCATGAGATAGAAATATATTGACAAGGATTGTTTATTATCTAGAAACAGAAGAAAATTTTTATTTGTTTGTTAGTGTTTAACGACTTTTCACCCCAGATCAAAAGTTTTTGCTTCAAGAATCAGACAGTTTTTACAATGTTTCTCTTTTACGAAGGTGTTTTTAGAGTGTGGGATCTGACTATTCATAATGTGTGATTGATTTTGTTTGATTTTTAGATTTTGGGCTCGTTTTTTGCTTCTTTTAAGTTATTGTTGGTATTATTTGGGCCGTTCTTTTGAAGAGTATTTTTTTTCAAATTGTTGGATTGGTGACAAAATAATTAACATTTCTATGCAGGTTAATTGGTATTTGTTTTCTTGTCGGATGTTTTTGTTTTAATATTGGATTTTTTTAAAAAATTTAAATGTTTGTAC
Organism: Sepiola atlantica; assembly: GCA_963556195.1. Taxonomy (NCBI): domain Eukaryota; kingdom Metazoa; phylum Mollusca; class Cephalopoda; order Sepiida; family Sepiolidae; genus Sepiola; species Sepiola atlantica. The sequence continues at coordinate 9,908,829 of OY744546.1, forward strand.
AAAGTAGTTTCTTTAAGAAACCCTATTAGTATTTGAGAAAAAGTTATATTTTGAAATAAATCAAAGAAAGTGACAATAATATTCTGAAGAACTGCCATAGAACAGACAGCCTAATTCACATCTAACTCGACCCGCAAATGCAGGTTCCAAAAAAAGATTAATTAGAAAAATAAGTTGAACTTAGTTTTATATAATACATGCATTTGGAGGGACGTTAAGAGCCAGGATACGAACATATAAGTCACAGAGTACACGAGCGAGTAAAGAAAGGATTTAAAAGGTCAAGTGGTTACATTCAGGCTCATGCATGAAAATTGCACTTGATGGTGAGTGTGGTGGTGGTGGTGTTGATGGTGATGGTGGTGGTGGTGGTGATGGTGGTGATGGTGGTGGTGGTGATGGTGATCGGTTTAATGTCTGTTTTACATGCTGGCATGTGTTGGACGGCTTTAAGAAATTAACTTCCAAACTAACCAATCTCTGGTCAGGTCTTTATTTATCCCTCTTTCTCTCAAGTCCATTTTTATCACTTCTTCCCATATTTTCCTTGGCCTTCCCCTCTGAACTAGACCTGCTACCGTAACTGTTCTACATATACTGACCCAAGAACTCTCATTAATTCTTTCAACATGGTCATACCATCAAAGCCCCTTGTTCTGCACATATCTCCCTATATTGTCAAGATTTAATCTTCCTCTGAGGTCATCAGATCTAAGCTTGTCTTTAAGACTCACATTACACATCCATCGTATCATTCTCATGTAATTTTTTCTATGCAACGCATGTCCTCAACCCTCACTGCCCAGGTTTCACTTTCGTACATCATCACATTGTGTACGCATGCCTGATAGACTCTTCTCTTGGTCGACAATAATAATAATAATAATAATAATAATAATAATAATACTCCCCACCCCACTCCCCAAAAAAAATTAAAAATTAAAATAAATTTTTAAAAATTAAAAAGTAAAAAGAATTTTTTTTTTTAATTTTTAAATAAAAAAAACATTTTTTTTACAAAAATTTAAAAAGGAAAGAAAAAAAATTAATTTAAAAATTAAATTTAAAAAAATTTAAATTAAAATTTTTAAATTTTTAATTTATTTTTTAAATTAAACATTTTAAAAAAATTTTTTGTTTTTAAATGGTGCCGGCCTAGGCTGACACCAGACAAAATATTTGTAGAGGGTTGAGGAGGATGAGAAGACCAGGGAGGGACAGCACAAACCAGACCTCCACTGGAAAAGTGCAGAGAATGCTGGGACCTTGGGGAGGCTTATTGCCACCCAAATCCCAGAGAAGACCAATTGTGACTACCAGCGAGAAATCAATGGTAAGAGGCTGTTGCGATACTGCATCGTTATCGAAAAGAGGTGAAGAATACTGGAAATTTGGGGAGGCTTGTTGTCACTTAGACTCCAGGAAATACCACTGGTCGTTGGCGGTGATCAATCACTGACGATGATCTTTGTAAAAACTCCTAGTGGGTACAAATATTAATAAAATTGATAATAAAAAAGGCATCAGCCTCGGCTGATACAACACAAAACAGTCGTGAAGGGTCAAGGAGGATGGAAAGACTGAGGAGGGAGAGCACTAACCAGACCTTCACTGAAAGAGTGCGAAGAGTACTGAGACCTTGGGGAGGCTTATTGCCACCCAAATCCCAGAGAAGAATAATTGCCGTTGCCAGCGAGAAATCAATGGTAAGCGGCTGTTGTGATAACACAAAATCATTTGCAATAGTCATCGAAAGAGGTGGAGAATATTGAAAATCTGTGGAGACTTGTTGTCACTCAGACTCCAGGGAACACCACCGGTTATTATCAGTGATTAATCACTGATGATGACCTGTGTGAGAACTCCTAGTAAGTAATAAGATTTTAAAAACTAATGAAAGTGATTCCTGCTCGTTTGAAATGATAAACTTGGTGAGCCGGTGTGAAATACCAATTTCTAATAAAAACAGCCAGAAACAAGACAGAAAGTGGCACAATATTATGCACCCTCCCTCCGATGGTAAATGAATTCTGAACTAACACACACATATTCACACACTGACAGAGGCCACATATGCAGAATGTCTCCTGAACTCACACATGCATATTGGTCTCAGCAACGACAAGAAGTGCCGGTTCTGCCACACAGAAGTAGAGAGTGTGAGCCACCTGACATCCAGTTGTAAGGTTCTGCTAAGGGACGGCTTCTAAACAATTCGACGCAATGGAGTGTGTAAATATCTCTACTGACCCATCTGTAAAAAGTTGAATATTTAGTGTAGCAGTAAGTCCTGGGAATATATACGAGAAACAACAGTTGAAAATAAGTCATACACCATCCACTATGACTGTGAGATTCCTACAGCTACATACATAGAACACGAAGCTGTTAAACCTGACATAGTGATATGGAACAAAAGGGGGTTGATGTATCAAAACCAAACAATATTGTAAGGTCGTTTTGATATATGAACTTTTAAAGGTTAAGTATGAGGCACTCCGCTTATAGTTTGTTGGATTGGTCATGTAATGTGCGGGGGGGGGGGGGGTTGTATGAAGGTATTTTTCAGGTGGAAAGACAATAGCTGACTGGAAGTGCAATAAAACACTGAAAGATGTAAAATTTGAATTTCTAAGCCTATCTTATATTATAGTTAAGTAATGGACCCACAGTGTTAGTTACAATAAAGTAAAGTTATATTTTTAAAGACAAAAATATTTTTATCATTTTTGTATGCAAACATTGATTCTAGATTGTTTGCACACAACCTGATGGACATAGTGTAGCAGTAAGTCCTGGGAGCATATCCCAGAAAGAACAATTGGAAATAAGTCATACACCATCCACTATGACTATGCAAACAACTACATACCTAGAAAACAGAGCTATTCAACCTGACATAGTGATATGGGACAAAAGGGAGAAAGTAGCAACCCTAGTTAAAGTCAGTGTCCCTAATGATGCTGGCTTAAAAAGGACTGAGAGGGAAAAGATAACTAAATACCAAGGTCTTATGTACGACATGAAAAGAAACTGGAATCTCGGGAAGATCTCCATCATTCCGGTAATCATAGGAGCAACCGGACTCATGAAAAAGAATTTCCAAAAACTACCTGGCGAATATACCCGGTGAATCAAGTGCAAGAGAGATACAAAAAATTGCACTTAAACGGACAATTTGAATCTTAAAAAGATCTCTCGGCTGGAGTGTCTGAAATAGCGGTTGAATGTCTGGCATCTGGTAGGATACCCCATCCCCAGCAAACACAATAAAAGAAAATTGATCCCCCCCCTCAGAAGCTAAACATATAGACATCCATATTTCTAACACTCGCGTCTTCTTCCACACTGCGAGCATTCTACGAACACGAGAACTTTTAACTTTTCTAACGAACAATTTAATCACTCAAATCATCATTCACACCACTGTAAATTTGTATCAATATGTTTGTTTGTTAACCACACTTTTTTTTATCTTTCACAACACTCTTTGGGTGAATTTAGCACTTGCTAAATGGCGACCCATTAATAAAATGCATGTTCTTGTCCATCTTTCTCTCTCGTGCTATCAGATCACTGTCTGAAGATACCGGCTTCCTGACCAAAAATGCACCAAACATTGATGTTATTGTTTTTTTCCTTTCCCTTTGCAAAACTCAATCATGTTCTACAAAGCCAAAAACAAAAACAACATGTTTCCTCTAAAAAACAACTAAACCAAACACCATGAATAAATACTTGAACATATAAAGAACTTGAAGCATAAAAACTTTTACCAAAATAACCAGATTCGGCATTAAATAACCCGAAAAGAGTTGATGTGCCGTAAAACAAAACAACCAAACCAATTCATCTTTTCCATCTCAACGCATATAACCTTATTAATTATTAGGGTGGGTCTTGGTACATCACAAAGACGTGACTGTCGTCTATATCCTGTCCAAGCCAGGATCCACGCTACAAATGTCAGCCTTAGGAGGTTATCAAAATGAGGGGCTTCCTAGGAACAATTTAATCAATTTTCTTTCAAAATGAATAATTCCTCTGCATGAATGAAAAGAAGCGGGAGCCATTCAACCGGAAAACACTTGAAACTTTGTTAAAGATAAAAGATGCACCGGAAAGCCTCCCCCCCCCCCCATTCATCGCTCAGCTCTATTGACTCAAGCGACTAAAGATTTCACAAAATTTATTTAGTTTTATTTATTTTTTATTTGGTTTTATTTTTTTTTTATTTTTGTAAAAAAAGAATCTGTTTTTTTTTTTTAATTTTAATTTTTTTTTTTATAAAAGAATCTGTGTTTTTATTTTTTATTTTTTATTTTTTAAATTTAAAATATTTTTTTTATAAAAGAACCTTTTATTTTCTTTTTCTTTTTTAAATTTTCTTTTG
>OY744546.1:9920721-9998221 GCA_963556195.1 Sepiola atlantica
GTGTTTCTGTGTGTAGATGCGGTGTTGCTGTGTGTAGATGCATATGCTTCCCCCCTACCGCTTTTAGCCTCATCCGCCAACTTGTCCATGGACGAAAAGGTAGCCGAGTGCATAAGTCTTCACTGCTGGTATATAACCTCTCTAGACTCTGGCCAAACCTCCCCGTCGTACATCATGAATTGTGTTCTCCATGCAGTCCAAGGCAGGAAATCTCGGAGTAGATTGGAGCCCTAGAGGTGCAGTGTTCAGGGCTCACTGATATGTGGACATGTCCCGACATTCACCAATCCAATCCTCGGCCACAAGTGATAAGAGCACAAATACATTTGAAGAGTTACGTAAAACAGGGGAGATAAGTCAGTCCCTCATTTTGCCAAGTCACAATCAATGGAGGATCGGAAAAGTACAATAAAACATATTTTTAATTGAAATTCTACTCGATAATTTTCTCTAATTTTTTGTGTAGATACCTACTTTTGCCTTATACGTAAGTATATTCAAAGCGTTTTCATGTTAATTTATTTGGAACTACCATATTTCATGTACAAGCACCTAGATTTTTTTCTGCCGTCTTTTTTATGACGTTATCACTGCAGACCGCAGAATGTTGTGCTTCTATGCTTCCATATTTTTCAATTTTCAATTCAAGCAATTTTCAATTCAAGCAATTTTCAATTCAAGCAATGCTTCTAAAATGAACAAAATATTCTTTATTATTGTTTCAGCATGCCGAACGCTCTGTTCACAAACTCGTGGATTTATTCAAACCAGCAATTGCACAACATCATGCGGTCTGTAGCGATAACATTATAAAAAAAGACTGCAGAAAAAAATATATATCTCTGAAGATGAGATTCTACTCCAGAAAATTAAAATTAAAATATATAAAAAATATGCATTGTAACGGCTTCTATGCTTCCATATTTTTTTCAATTTAAGCAACGCTTCTAAAATGAACCAAATCTTCTTTATTATTGAATATGACAGTATTTTCTTTTACTATAACAAAGTCGAGTTCAAAGTGAATCTGACGATGTAAGGTTTCTAAGTGTATCTTGTGTAGTTTCTGACTTTTTAGCCCTGTAGGGAGAGAGAGAGAGAGAGAGAGAGAGAGAGAGAGGGGGAGGCAGAAGACTTTCCTTTCTTGACCTTCAGACTGGGATCAAAGTTTAGTAGAATGACCTCTCGAGTAGATGTGGTATTGTGGCGACTGCAATCATTCTAGCTAAGAATAGGATAGACAAATATGACCAACGACCCCCATTTTCCCCACACTTTTGATGTCCTTGTGCCTAATTTGTCAAAATGTAGGTTTTATATTTTTTGCAAATAAATTATTCAAAGTGTAGTATCTATTCTGTCCTCGGTCAGAGGAGGAGAGGTAATTCCTGATTTGGCAAATTTTTATTTTTGTTCCATCTAGAGTACCCCATTTTGGGGAGATGGATATCCCTGAAACATAAAAAAATCGACCCTGTATTTGAATTTGCCCTCGTAGGAAGGCAAGTAAATAGGGGCTTTTTTTTCTTCTTTTTTCTATTATATATATATATATATATATATATATATATATATATATATATATATATATATATATATATAAGGATAAAGGGGAAAAAAGGTGTCGAACAGAGTTATCGTACTTAGTTGTTGCCACCTGTCGCCAGGTGGCGTAGCTCATCAATAACAATCGTTCACCTGGTGGCATGGCGTCGACCCTGACTGACAGTTGGGACGACTATCAAATAACGATGGTGACTGTCACCAAGAAGGGGAAACGTTGTATTTTTGGCTTTTATTTACTATGGCGGCGCTGTCACCCATTTCCCAGCCTTCACCCCTCGTTCTGTTAAGTGTTGCTCGCGATTGCAATCCGCCTTCTTTTTCTTTAACTCTCCAACCCTGGAAGGAAGACGTTCTTCATCCAATCATTATGATTACTGTTGCACATCCGTAGAAAAGCGAATCGGGTAACGTTATTGACATTTTTTGTTTGTTTGTATTTTTGGCAATTTTATAGAATCACACCGGTCTCCAATCGGGTGTTTATTAAGGGCCAGGGTTGGGGGTTAGAACTCGTTCCAAGGAAATCAGAAAATTCATAAAACCACCAAGAAAGCACCCGATTAGAGACGGGAGTGATTCTATAAAATGATTGTATTTTTAAAAACGAAATCACGAATGTAACAGTTTTTCTTGTTAATTAGTTTTTTTATTTTTTATTTTTTATTATTTATTGGTTAATTCGACGTTTTTAAAGATGCTATACATCTCTGTAATTCTTTAAATAAAATAAAAACAAAGGTACCTATGCAGTTTACGGACCGGGCTGAACTAACATTATAATTTAGAAACCTATTCTTAACATGGGGGGGGGGGGGGCGTGATTAACGATGCTGTATTTTCACGTAACAATTTAATAAACAAAAGATACCGTAATGATTATATTTAACTCGAAAATCCCGTCTAAAAAAAATAGCCCAGTCCGTAAACTGCATAAGCACCAAAACAAATTATTTAAAAATTATTATGACGACTGTTGCGCATCCGTAGAAAAATGTATTTTTTTGTTGTTGTTGTTTTTAAAAGCGAAGACACAAACAAAACTATTTTCTTTTTAATTATTTAATTTTCATTGTTTGTTTTTAATCAGAAAAGTTTAAGATTCAAATTTTGATCACGTTCGTATTTTTAATTTTTGCTCTAACGTAGCAAGATCGTTATTTTATTAAAAAAAAAAAAAATGACGCATCGTCTATCATCAGTCCCCCCCCCCCGCCACCCTTAAAACCACGTTTTTGTTTTTTTTTGCCGATTAAAAACAAACAAACAAACAATTCTGCAGAAAAAATGGTGCTTCTACAGAATTTGAACCAAACCAAATCGACTTTTGCCGAAGTAAACCTTAAACTTAGATTAGAGTTGGGTTAGAATAAAAACAAAACAGTTCGGTTCAAATTCTGTACAATTACAAAAAAATGCTAAAACTTACAGTTATCTCCCTTCCGTATTTATATCGGCCATGTTTCTTTTCCCGGTCGCCTTGTTTTGTCCACGTTTCGCGTTTACTGGCTACAAATTATTGTTTGTAATATTGTTATAATAACAATATTACAAACAATAATTTGTATTTTACTAAAAATTTGGGTTTTAAGTAAAAATTAATTTGGGTGCTTTGTTGCTCACTTTGACCCCGTCGTTAGGGTTAGGGTCAAAGTGGGGGTTAGAGTTAGCTATAGGGTTAGGGTCCAAGTTAGCGTGGGTCCTAATGTAACAAAGTACCTTAATTTGTTTGAGAGAAATGCCGAAATTTGATTTAATTCCAAATAATAAGCGACCACTACTAGTCATCAAAATATTACCAAATAAATTACGCAATCATAGATTACCAAATAAATAATATTATTAACTAAATAATAAATATTATTTACCAAACAAATAATAAATATTATTTACCAAATAAATTATTACGCGTCGACTACTGTTGCGTTTCCGTATCCAAACAAATTAGGGATTTTACATTTTTTTATAACCCGAAATAAGGATTTAAAAAAATCTTTGCTCTCTTTTTAAATTATTTATTTGTGATTATTTAACGTAAATAAAAATGCATTATTTTTTTCATTTATTTCGAAACGAAATCTCATTACTTAGCAACCCAATCTAACCCCAAACCCCCGTTTATTTCGTGAATGTTCTTTTTTAAAAACAAAACAAACAAATCGGTAAATTAGTCGTTTCCAAACCGAAATGGCGGACAACGAATCGTCTGCTTCTTTAAAAAAAAAAAAAATCCGATCTCACAAATGAGTAAGTAAACCCAAATAAATTGTTGTATTTCCTTTAAAAAAAAATTAAGGTAAATTTGAAATTAGTCCAAAACAATTTGAGTTTACTTACTCATTTGTGAGGTCGGAAAAAATAAGCAGCCGATTCGTTGTCTGCCATTTCGTTTGGGAAACGACTAATTTACCGATTTGTTGTTTTTTTTGTTGGGAAACGATAAATTTACCAACAAATCTCTATATTAATAACATTGTGTGACCACTTCTTGTGTGTGTTTCTCGCTTCTACGCGACTTCCACATTATTATTTTTATTTGCTACTATTATTTATTGTAATAACGCAATAGCATAAAATAAAACGAAATTTAAAAAATCTTATTAAATTTAAAAAAATTAAATCCACCATAATGCTTTTTGGTTTCTTCGTAAACAAGTTAGCCATGGGAAAGAGCGTAAACCACTCGTATATACTAACTTTCAATGTTTATTATATACAAAAAAGTCTCTTAACATAGTAAATGAGAGGTTTTATTTACATAAGGAAGAATTAAAAAAACAAAAACTTGTTTTGATAAATAATTGATTGAATTCTAATTTAATTATTTCCTCTGCATATAAAGCAACAGTTTTTAAAATAAATTTTGTAAGAACTATCTATATTAATAAAATTGTGTGACCACTTCATGTGTGTGTGTGTGTTTCTCGCCTCTAGGTGGCTTACACATTTTTTTAATTTGATATTAATCGAATATTTGTACGAATGTGCGTGAGTTGAGAATTTATTGAAATAAAAATCCAATAGCATAAAATAAAACGAATTAAAAAAAAAAAAATTAATTACGAAATTAAATCTATCGTAATGCATTTCGATTTCTTGTAAACAAATCAGCTATTTTAACAGTTTGTTAATAGTTGAAAAAGAAAAACAAATGTATTATTTCGTGACACTTCGAAATTTGAAAGCATTTAAACTGTCGAATGGAAAGTCATCTAAACTGGCGATAAAATTCTTTGCAAATTTCTGGTGCTACCAGATCAGGCTGTCTGAAAATACTGGCTTCCTGACTTAAAATACACCAAACATTGATGTTATTGTTTATTTCCTTTCCCTTTGCAAAACCCAATCATATTCTGCAAAGCCAAAAACAAAAACAACACCTTTCCTCTACAAAATAGTCAAACCAAACACAATAAATAGAGAGAATGGTAATTTGCTTGAAGCATTGCTGGGAATTGTAATAAAGGTATTAAGAAGGCTGAAGGCAATGCAGAGAGCCGGATTGATGAGAAGCTTAAAAGAACTAAAATAAATAATCGAAAGTGAGATCTTACAATTATTTATTTCTTTTTCTTTTCAATCTTACATAATAAACGTGTCCGGATGATTGGAAATCGTTTGATATTTCGGGAGACGTCTCCCCTTGTCAAAAATAGACACAAAAAAAAAGTTTGACTGTCAGGAATTCAGCAAGATGGCCGGATTTGGCATTAAATAACCCGAAAAGGGTTGATATGCCATAATATAAAACAACCAAACCGTAGCAAATTCTCGTGTATTTAAAAAAAATTTTTTTTTAATGGAAATCGCTTCAGACAAGGCATGAAGCCACTTGATCTAAAGAGCTAAAAAAAGAAAAATGCTACTTTAAGGTAAAGAAACTAGCCAACGTTAGATGGATAGATTCTGACCCAGAAAACAGCAATTCTCCCCCCTTTGTCAGAAACATCGCTCATGGAAGGTGAGGACTAAAGGACAAAATAGGGGAAGCGAGAGTACGAGACTGCCGAAAGTAAATCCAATTAGTCACTTTCTACTCGCTCAAAATCTTAAAAGATTTTTAAAAATTTAAATAATTTTGTAGCACGTGAACCCTAACTTGTTAAGAAGTTGAGTCTTAGAGAAAATGCTAAGATCCACGCAAAAAATGTTTAAAACCGAGAAACATGGATGAAAGTTGAAACAAAGAAAGAATGGAAAAAGAAAACATTATTTAAAGATATATATATATATATATATATATATAAATAAATAATGAAGAGTCTGAATGCCAAACGAGATAAATGCCATTTGCAAAATCACGAAACTGTCCCTACAAAAGGTGTTGCATTTCAACACTCGACGACACACCAAAACTATGTATTACATAATATGATACCGAAATAATTACTTTTTGATTTCAATTAAAATCAGGTTTCATTCGAAGTCTAGATTTAATATATTCGTGTTTTTACTGTGTAAGGTCTCAATTTAAACGAATTGGATTTATCGCGTTTTGCGTTCGAACTCTTCATATATATATATATATATATATATACAAAATGCAACACATTAATTATTCATTTGAAATGCTCAGTTGGAGAAGTAATAAAATGTTTATGCCTGTAATTTATGAGTGCGTATGTGGGTGCGACGGTGTAAGCATTTGTGTTATTCTTTGTGTGTCGCCTTTTGTCAGGGTTCATAGTTATAGAGAGTGTGCGTGAGTTGAGAATTGATAGGACGTGTAGGCACTTGTGTGTGTGTGTCGCTTTTTGTCAGCATGGTGCATAAGCATGTATTTGTGAGTTGAATATGAAAAATAGTCGCCCGAGCCCCAAAGCGACGAGAGAGGTGTAAACGTTGTCATCTGGTTCCGTGTGCAGATTTTTTCTACCCTGTTTCTCGAGGAAAACCTTACCATATTTAAAGGTTTTGATCGGCTCCAGGCAACACCTTGAGTTTGGGCACGAAAATGTTTGTGTGGCGGACATAGTGGGAAGCATACCACATGACAGCCATTTTGGGTTTTTCGTTAACTAATCCTTGTGGGGAGCCGATTTCTGAAACAAAAATCTAATTTTGTTTTGGATGGAATTTTTGGGGGGGCGTGGAGGGGAGGCATGGCTTGTATGTGTTTTCGCCCACGTCGTCGGTCAGTCAAAATTAGAGAATGAGAGATACATGTCAATCCCATAATTTTATAGGCGATTTCTAAATAGATATTAAAACAATATTAACATAACACACATTAGTTGAAGTTTTATAACAACTTAATAGGTCCCTCACTATCCACCAAGCTCCAGCCGCTATCCCACCGCCGCAATGTTGCTTCCTTGTGTCTGTTTTACAAGTACTTCAATGGACTGTGCTCTGGTGCCCCCACGACGCAAATTCACTAGACCAACCCGACAATCTGCCAAATCCCATCCATTCACTGTGGCGGTCCCCAGATGCCGAAGAGCTTTCTACTCCAAAAGCTTCTTTCCTCGTGCTGCTGGACTCTGGAACTCCCTCCCTGCTCCCTGTTTTCCTGACGATACTGACATGCAGAAATTTAAAACTAATGTATACAGACATCTCACTGCACAGCTCCCAATTTAGGTTGACCCCTCCCCCCCCCTCTAAAAAAAAAAACAACAAAAAGACTCTCACCCTTTTTCTCAGTAGCCCCTTATGTCTACAGTGGCGGTCTGCCTTGTTTGGGGTGAACTATATTAAAATAAAATAAAGATTTGGTTCAATTAATAATTTAATCACAAAACGATATCGCAATTCATTCGTTTCGTATAAATCAGATGATTCTATTATTTGCATTAGTTTCCCCGATATCTTTCTAGAAAGAAATCGGAGGGACCACGTGAAGGTTGCCAACATCCTAAATGAAAGTGTTTCTGTGGAAGGAACTGGATTCGAACTTGGCACACCCAGGTTGTCAGTCCGTGTCGTTTACGACTAAGCCACAGTCATCTCCCAATATCGCAATAATCAAATTAAATCTTAAAATCGTATTTAAAAAAAATAATAATTTGGGGTAGCTTGTTCTTGTTCCGTCATCCATGTCCGGATAAAAGTCTTAAGTAATTCGTAATTGTATTCTTAGCATCACCCGCACTGAGGATTGAACCTTTAACCGCTAGAAGACTGTCACTTAGAACTGATTGATCTAGCAATTTATCCGTTACACCATGGGATGAGATGAGATCAGACGTCCGAATAATCCAAATATAAAGTATCAATCCACATCTAAAAAATTCAGAAACATAAAAAATATTTTGGTAAAATTGTTGTTTCCCAACCAAAAATGGTGAACAATAAATCGTCTGCAGTTTTCCGACCTCAGAGTAAGTAAACCCAAATAAATTGTTTGGGACTAATTAAAAATTTATATTAAATTATTTTAAAGGAAATACAGTTTGGGGAAAGTAGTCCAAAACAATTTATTTGGGTTTACTCACTCATTTGTGAGGTCGGAAAAAATCAAAAAACTGCAGACGATTTATTGTCCGCCATTTTGGTTGGGAAACGACTATTTTACCAGTATTTTTTTTGTCACATTAGAAATACTAAGTCGTTTTCTTTTTATTTCTTGATCTTATATCCACAAATCTTCTCTCTCTCTCTATGAAACTCAATGTCTGTGTGTTCCCTATAGAAAGAAAGGTTAGAGAATCTACATAAAATCTAAAAGTGTATTCTTATGTAAAATTGACCAAGGAAGACAATGGAAGTTTTTCCGAATCTCTAAATACACCGCTATGTGAAAGACAGTGATAATTTGCCAATATAAAAATGTAAGTATATATATATATATATATATATATATATATATTATTCCCACTCTGAATTCTAAAATAATTGTTTTCTTTTCTGCCAAGTTTTTCAGAATATTTACACATAATCCCCTAAAAAAGTAGAATCTCATTTTAGAGGGGGGAGATTTAGTTGAGGGTGTTATTAATTATGTGTGGTCCTATTTAATTGTCTCCCCACAAGGGCAGGGTTATATGCAATGTCGGTTTTTAATGTGGGGAATCCAGCTCTCCTAAAAAGGGCACTTTGAATTGGGACAAAAAGTAAAATTGCCTCATTCTAGAAAGATTTCTCCTTAGGACAGAAACGATAAAGTGTAGTATCAGAACAGATACTACACTTTGAATTATTTATTTGTTAAAAAAAATATAACATATTTTGACAAATGAGGCATAAGGATGTTGTTTTGTTAAAAAGATTTTGTACAAAGGAAATTCTTGCCGATAACAGAAATAAAAGGAAAGATTCTGTGATTTAATTGAGAACATTTATAATTAAACCTAACTAATTATACAATTAAACAATTATAATTAAACCTAACTAATTATACATTAAAACAATTATAATTAAACCTAACTAATTATACAATTAAACAATTATAATTAAACCTAACTAATTATACAATTAAACAATTATAATTAAATTTAACTAATTATACAATTAAACAATTATAATTAAACCTAACTAATTATACAATTAAACAATTATAATTAAACCTAACTAATTATACAATTAAACAATTATAATTAAACCTAACTAATTATACAATTAAACTATTATAATTAAACCTAACTAATTATACAATTAAACAATTATAATTAAACCTAACTAATTATACAATTAAACAATTATAATTAAACCTAACTAATTATACAATTAAACAATTATAATAAAACCTAACTAATTATTCAATTAAACAATAATAATTAAACCTAATTATACAATTAAACAATTATAATTAAACCTAACTAATTATAAAATTAAACAATTATAATTAAACCTAACTAATTATACAATTAAACAATTATAATTAAACCTAACTAATTATACAATTAAACAATTATAATTAAACCTAACTAATTATACAATTAAACAATTATAATTAAACCTAACTAATTATACAATTAAACAATTATAATTAAACCTAACTAATTATACAATTAAACAATTATAATTAAACCTAACTAATTATACAATTAAACAATTATAATTAAACCTAACTAATTATACAATTAAACAATTATAATTAAACCTAACTAATTATACAATTAAACAATTATAATTAAACCTAACTAATTATACAATTAAACAATTATAATTAAACCTAACTAATTATACAATTAAACAATTATAATTAAACCTAACTAATTATACAATTAAACAATTATAATTAAACCTAACTAATTATACAATTAAACAATTATAATTAAACCTAACTAATTATACAATTAAACAATTATAATTAAACCTAACTAATTATACAATTAAACAATTATAATTAAACCTAACTAATTATTCAATTAAACAATAATAATTAAACCTAACTAATTATACAATTAAACAATTATAATTAAACCTAACTAATTATACAATTAAACAATTATAATTAAACCTAACTAATTATACAATTAAACAATTATAATTAAACCTAACTAATTATACAATTAAACAATTATAATTAAACCTAACTAATTATACAATTAAACAATTATAATAAAACCTAACTAATTATACAATTAAACAATTATAATAAAACCTAACTAATTATACAATTAAACAATTATAATTAAACCTAACTAATTATACATTAAAACAATTATAATTAAACCTAACTAATTATACAATTAAACAATTATAATTAAACCTAACTAATTATACAATTAAACAATTATAATTAAACCTAACTAATTATACAATTACACAATTATAATTAAACCTAACTAATTATACAATTGAACAATTATAATTAAACCTAACTAATTATACAATTAAACAATTATAATTAAACCTAACTAATTATACAATTAAACAATTATAATTAAACCTAACTGATTATACAATTAAACAATTATAATTAAACCTAACTAATTATACAATTAAACAATTATAATTAAACCTAACTAATTATACAATTACACAATTATAATTAAACCTAACTAATTAAACAATTATAATTAAACCTAACTAATTATACAATTAAACAATTATAATTAAACCTAACTAATTATACAATTAAACAATTATAATTAAACCTAACTAATTATACAATTAAACAATTATAATTAAACCTAACTAATTATACAATTAAACAATTATAATTAAACCTAACTAATTATACAATTAAACAATTATAATTAAACCTAACTAATTATACAATTAAACAATTATAATTAAACCTAACTAATTATACAATTACACAATTATAATTAAACCTAACTAATTAAACAATTATAATTAAACCTAACTAATTATACAATTAAACAATTATAATTAAACCTAACTAATTATACAATTAAACAATTATAATTAAACCTAACTAATTATACAATTAAACAATTATAATTAAACCTAACTAATTATACAATTAAACAATTATAATTAAACCTAACTAATTATACAATTAAACAATTATAATTAAACCTAACTAATTATACAATTAAACAATTATAATTAAACCTAACTAATTATACAATTAAACAATTATAATTAAACCTAACTAATTATACAATTATAATTAAACCTAACTAATTATACAATTAAACAATTATAATTAAACCTAACTAATTATACAATTAAACAATTATAATTAAACCTAACTAATTATACAATTAAACAATTATAATTAAACCTAACTAATTATACAATTAAACAATTATAATTAAACCTAACTAATTATACAATTAAACAATTATAATTAAACCTAACTAATTATACAATTATAATTAAACCTAACTAATTATACAATTAAACAATTATAATTAAACCTAACTAATTATACAATTAAACAATTATAATTAAACCTAACTAATTATACAATTAAACAATTATAATTAAACCTAACTAATTATACAATTAAACAGTTATAATTAAACCTAACTAATTATACAATTAAACAATTATAATTAAACCTAACTAATTATACAATTAAACAATTATAATTAAACCTAACTAATTAAACAATTATAATTAAACCTAACTAATTAAACAATTATAATTAAACCTAACTAATTATACAATTATAATTAAACCTAACTAATTATACAATTAAACAATTATAATTAAACCTAACTAATTATACAATTAAACAATTATAATTAAACCTAACTAATTATACAATTAAACAATTATAATTAAACCTAACTAATTATACAATTAAACAATTATAATTACACCTTACTAATTATACAATTAAACAATTATAATTACACCTAACTAATTATACAATTAAACAATTATAATTAAACCTAACTAATTATACAATTAAACAATTATAATTACACCTAACTAATTATACAATTAAACAATTATAATTACACCTAACTAATTATACAATTAAACAATTATAATTAAACCTAACTAATTATACAATTAAACAATTATAATTACACCTAACTAATTATACAATTAAACAATTATAATTACACCTAACTAATTATACAATTAAACAATTATAATTAAACCTAACTAATTATACAATTAAACAATTATAATTAAACCTAACTAATTATACAATTAAACAATTATAATTAAACCTAACTAATTATACAATTAAACAATTATAATTAAACCTAACTAATTATACAATTAAACAATTATAATTAAACCTAACTAATTATACAATTAAACAATTATAATTAAACCTAACTAATTATACAATTAAACAATTATAATTAAACCTAACTAATTATACAATTAAACAATTATAATTAAACCTAACTAATTATACAATTAAACAATTATAATTACACCTAACTAATTATACAATTAAACAATTATAATTAAACCTAACTAATTATACAATTAAACAATTATAATTAAACCTAACTAATTATACAATTAAACAATTATAATTAAACCTAACTAATTATACAATTAAACAATTATAATTACACCTAACTAATTATACAATTAAACAATTATAATTAAACCTAACTTATTATACAATTAAACAATTATAATTAAACCTAACTAATTATACAATTAAACAATCATAATTAAACCTAACTAATTATACAATTAAACAATTATAATTAAACCTAACTAATTATACAATTAAACAATTGTAATTAAACCTAACTAATTATACAATTAAACAATCATAATTAAACCTAACTAATTATACAATTAAACAATCATAATTAAACCTAACTAATTATACAATTAAACAATCATAATTAAACCTAACTAATTATACAATTAAACAATTATAATTAAACCTAACTAATTATACAATTAAACAATTATAATTAAACCTAACTAATTATACAATTAAACAATTGTAATTAAACCTAACTAATTATACAATTAAACAATCATAATTAAACCTAACTAATTATACAATTAAACAATCATAATTAAACCTAACTAATTATACAATTAAACAATCATAATTAAACCTAACTAATTATACAATTAAACAATTATAATTAAACCTAACTAATTATACAATTAAACAATTATAATTAAACCTAACTAATTATACAATTAAATAATTATAATTAAACCTAAACTGTGTCTGATATATAAAATTTGTATTTTGTTGATTTGTTTTTTCTAGATTGCTCTGTAATTGTTTTCTTTATAATTGAGATATCCTTATTGTCATTACTTGTGAAATAATACGTACAATATAATTAAGTCCGTAAAAAAATTCTAAACAAAAACAAACACGCTTTTCTTAATGTTTAGTTAGCTAAAAGAATTTGTATTTCTTTTCAAACAAATATTTTTTAATTTAAGCATTATAATCTTGTTTCTCCTCCCCTTGAAAATAGTTAAGTAAATTAATTTTGAAGAAATGTTTGTTTCTTTTAAAATGAAAATAAACATTTATTAATTAAAAGGGAAATTTTGAAAAGTCACACATTGGAAACGTTGGCAGAATGGCAATAATAAAGAGAATATTTTTTTTATAAAATATTTAGAAAACCTTCACAACGCAAATTATTTGTTTTTAAAATAAATTATTTATTTACTTTAAAAACATTTTTTTTTTGAACTTGAGTACTTTCGGTAGATGGTATATATTACCGAAAGTACTCAAGTTAAAAAAAAAAAAAAAAATTTTTTTACGGTAAATAAATAATTTATTTTAAAAACAAATAATTTGCGTTGTGAAGGTTTTTTAAATATTTTATAAAAAAAATATTCTCTTTATTATTTATTAAATAATTTTTTTTTTTGAATCCATAAAAAGTTTACCAATGTTTTTTTGTTTTTTTAATAACTTATCGGTGAGATACCAAAAAATTATCATATCCGTTTTTTTTATAGATTTAGTTCCAGTGCAATATTAAACTAAAAAAAACTGACGTAAACAAATTGTTAGTTAATTTTTTTAACATAACTTAGGTATATTTATCGAAACTAGTAATTGTATCAGAATCTGCAACGATAGTTGCCTACGATGAATCATAGATAAAACATCTTTTCTAGTCATCTATAATGAAAAATCTATGAAATCATGTCGAATGTATCGTTTACAGTGAATTGTCGACAATATTTATGCTTATATTCAACTGAAAAACAAAATGGGTTGATATGCCAAAAAACACATTGAACACAAGTTGGGAAAAATAAATAAATATGCATCAAATTCTTTGTTAATTCCATTTCCGATCGATGATTCATTACCTTTTATTATTTTGAGTGGGTAAAAATAAAATGTAGATTTATTTAAGTATAAATGCTCACCTGTTCGTGATATTTTCACCTGCATACCAACGTGTTTTTGCTTGGAATTTGGTCTACCTCTTTCTAACTGTATCTACTTGATACCATCTCATTGTGTATGTAATATATATATATATATGTTATAGTGAAATAAATTCCAGAAGGAAATACGGGTATGAGAGCTCAATGTAATAAACAGAGCAAGAATAAAATAAAATAAAGTAACACAGAATCACATAATCATCGGTGCAATAATTTATTTCAACCCTCAGGTATTGTCAAGCATCCAAGTGAGGTGATTACATTTTTTGAGAAAAGAGAAATTCACACTCACCAATTACATATACATATAGAGAGAGCGACAACATATCTAACACATATTTAGAGAGAGGGTGAAATGAGCTATTTAAGACGTAAATTGAGAAGGAGGAGCGTGAAAACATATTTAATATATATATATTTTTAGAGAGGGGGTGATTGCACGATTTATAATGGAAGGCAATGGATTTATAATGAGGGGGAAAGAGAGCAATATATATATATAGAGAGGGGGAAATTGTATAATTTACCACGGACGTTGTGTAGGGGGTTGGGAAGTTAGTCAAGGTATCTCAAAAAAGAGGTCGGCTTGTTTAAGTCCCCCTCCAACCAACCGCCCAACCCCAAGCAGTCTCTGAAAGCTGGAAATCAGAGTCAACTGTTAAAACCGCTCGGAGTTGGGAGGATATAAGAAAGGAAAGATTCGAAAATAGATAATTAGACAACCAAGGTCTGAGACCATGTCATATATATATATATATATAACGGTAGCAGCATGGGAAAATAATCTGAGGAACACGGTTTTGAACTGGTGAAAGAATATTTATTTCTAAAACAAACCAATAATAATTTTGAGTTGAATACGGATTAATTTAATAGAATTTGCACGTTCATCTTTTCTTTTTTGTTTTCCTAACTATTAGCAGAGACACAGAGCATCATCTTTCAACCAGCATGTCCGTCGTTTCAGTGTCCAGGCAGAAAGTTCCTCTCGTTAATTAGTACCGGAAGATGAATGTCCATTTTGTGAATTAGTTCTGGTCAAACGCAAAGGGGAATAACTCTCACCCATTTACAACATATATATATATATATGTGTGTGTGTGTGAAAAAAACCTAAAACTCAACGTTTCGGTGCTTTATCAAGAGCGAAAAAGCTAAAAATGGCAAAAAAAAAAAACGAGAAGATCTGTAATTTTTGGGGAAGATATATAGTGATAGGATTTTGGCTGAGATCAAAGTGTAGTATCTGTTCCGATGGATACTACACCCTATAGACTGGTATCGTCTTGGCCTTCGGGTCTTGATTCCGCCGGTCTGTGGGTTTGTCCTGTGCAGTTCTAGGAGGTCCACCCTCTCAGGCTTTGCCTCCCCTCTTTGGGGGGGAGTAAGTTTATCGCTTACTGCCTGAGGCGCCCCTACCGGAGAATGCCGACGGGGCTGCCCAGGCATTCTTTTGTAGGCCAGAGTGCTCATCTTCTCGGGCGCTGGCTTTTCAAATCCCACTTTCCCGACCTTGTGTCACATCTTACCGCTGTGGGAGGAAGATAAATTTAAATATATAGTGATAGGGTATAATAAAATTTAAATCTATGAAGAGAGGGGAGATATACAAATATGTGTGTGTATATATGTATATATATATATATATATATATATATATATATGTAAAATTTAAAAAAAAAACATATGTACTCGAAATATATATACATAGATGTCATATTAGCAAAAGGAAAGAAGATAGCAACAAAACAGAAAACAAAAGGGAATCCAAAGGACCCTAATTTAAAAACGGAATCATCCGGTGTCTAAGTTTATATTGTTTCCATTGATAATAGCCTTAGATAGGTTGGGGGCACATAATAGTAGTTCATTCTTTGTTTAATTGTATTTGTTGAGTTGGCTATGCGAGCTGATTCAATTAATCGCTGTGTAGATGTGTTTTGTATAGGTTTTATTAAAGTGACGTTTTTGAAGTCAAAACAATGATCATATTCCATAGTATGAGAACATAAGGCGTTGAGTGCGTTGGTAGTTTTGATGGCTCTTTTGTGCTCATAAATTCTCTTGTCTAGATTGCGTTGGGTCTCACCAATGTAGACCCTATCAAGACAAGGGATGTATATATGCAAACTTTGACTGTGGGTGTAGTTTTGAATTTAGTAGATTTTCGGACTGTATCCATAATAGTTGAAGTTATTTGGGCTATATTAATACTTAGTTTATTCAGTTTTGTGTAAATGGAGTTAGTAGGTAAAGTTAAATGTTTAGTTATTATAGGGCTAACTTGTGAATTGTTTTGTTTACAGTTTGAGTGAATCTGTAGAGCTTTTCTTTTTGAGTTTTGTATATGTTATGTAGGGTATTGTAATATTTTGAGGGTGTGTTCGATGTATTTGAATTCCTCGTTTAGATATTCGTTGATGCATATCTTCAGCGCTCTGAAGTGTGTGTGTATATATATATATATATATATAATCCGATGGACCTCTAGACTTATAACGGTGAAGATACCAAATTGAATAACATTACTTACGGTAAACCCCCCCCCCCATAATATTTATAATAATATCTGTGATAGACACAGATTTACTGACTTGGTGATATATAGTATTTGTGGATACGCGGATATTTATTATTTACTTAAAATAAGATAGTGGTATGAAAATTTTTTCTGCAGGTAATACACTAGTTTTTGAATTAATATAAGTATAAATGTCAAATATTACCAATAGACATTATTAGACTTGAATTAGTAATCCGATGGGCCTCTAGAATTACAACGGTGAAGATACCAAATTGAATAACATTAGGTACGATAACCCCCCCCCCCCCGCATGATATTTATAATAATAGATTATCAAATTAATCTAAAATATAAATAAGGTAAGACTAATTTTTAGAACTCATATTACATCAGTAAGAATATAGAGTGTTATGTAAATATTGTGTGTAGGTGTGTGGATATATATGTATGTGTGCGTACGTATATGTGTGTATATGTGCGTATATGTATATATGTGTGTGTGTATGTATGTGTATGTATGTTTACATGTGTGAACAACTACATGCGTATGCATTTGGTCAATATTTCAAATAGATTCAGAGATATATATAGGTGTATTCATGTATGTATATGTATGTATATATATATATATATATATGTATATATGTGTGTATATGTATGTGTGTATAGATATGTATATGTGTGGGTGTGTATGTGTATATATGTGTGTGTATGTGCGTATGGATTTGTATGTATACATATATGTATGTGCGTGTAATCTTATTTCAACCCAGACGGACTGAGAATTTATGACACGCGGTCTGTCTATATATTCTCTGTGCCTGTTAATTGTTTCTTTCTTTCTTTTCTCTAACCGAATTTGAGAACACGAGTTTCGCCGGACGCATTCTGGCTGGAGATGAATAAAAGTTGTGTATGTGATTATGCTTAGTTATGATAATGTGCGAGTGAGATTAGGTATGTGAGTGTGCATATGATGTGTGCGTATTTAGTTTTGTGTATGCGCGTGAGTAAAATTGCCTATATGGTTGATATCGCCAAGTCGTATGTGTCATAATTTTGACATGGCAGTTTTTAGTTGATTAACTTAAAGATCCCTCCCCTTCGCCCGCCATAGTTAAATATAAGTTTTAAATTTTCCCCCTCTCTATAAAAGATGTATCAAATTGGTTGCTACTACTACCATCTATGATTGTATTGGAACTGTGGTAGGGAAATTCAATTTTCTATCAGTCTCAAAAATGTAATTGTCTGAGTGATGCTTGAAAAAACCGAACGGTTGAAATAAATTATTGCATCGACAATTATGTGATTTCGTGTTATTATATTTTATATATATATATATATATATATAATTATTAATAATAAATATTTAATTATCTACGTAAGTATACGTTTCATCCTTGTGGAATCATCAGTGTAGAAATAACTGTTCAAACCAGTCGCACGATTCGAACCTCGTAACAAGAGTCACCGTAAACTCAATTCCGAACGCTCTAACCAATGAGGCCAATTCCAACCGTTACACAACGAGATGAGAAATAAATCCTATTTATGACACGTAGGCGGACAACCATAGTCAGCCGTCATAACAGTGTTCAGCAGAAAAAAACTTGCATTTATAGCTTAGATTAGACGGCTTATATTATTTCTCATTAAAGTGGCTGGCTGAAAGGTGGCTACAGCAATTATTAATAATAAATATTTAACGAAGATATTTTTTTATAAAATATTTAGAAAACCTTGCACAACGCAGATTATTTGTTTTTAAAAATAAATTATTTATTCATCTTAAAAACATTTTTTTTTTTATAAACTTGAGTACTTTCGGTAAATCTACCATCTTCAGAAGAATATTTCTTCTTTTTCTTTTTTCCTCTTGGTTGAGACATTCTCGTGGTCAAGTTGAAAATCCGTCTAGGTGTTTTGACGAAGAAAGAAAAATGTTCACACAGCCATATCAACATTTTTCTTTCTTCGTCAAAACACCTAGACGGATTTTCAACTTGACCACGAGAATGTCTCAACCAAGAGGAAAAAAGAAAAAGAAGAAATATTCTTCTGAAGATGGTAGATTTACCGAAAGTACTCAAGTTTATAAAAAAAAAAATGTTTTTAAGATGAATAAATAATTTATTTTTAAAAACAAATAATCTGCGTTGTGCAAGGTTTTCTAAATATTTTATAAAAAAATATCTTCGTTATTATTGCCACCCACCCAACGCTTCAAATTGTGTGACTTTTCAATATAATAAATATTTAGTTATTGTCTACATACATATACGTTTCATATTACTAGTGAACACCTTCCTTCAAAAATTACCCAAAAATAAATATTTAGTTATTGTCTACATACGTATACGTTTCATATTACTACTGAACACCTTCCTTCAAAAATTACCCAAAAATAAATATTTAGTTATTGTCTACATACGTATACGTTTCATATTACTACTGAACACCTTCCTTCAAAAATTACCCAAAAATAAATATTTAGTTATTGTCTACATACGTATACGTTTCATATTCCTACTGAACACCTTCCTTCAAAAATTACCCAAAAATAAATATTTAGTTATTGTCTACATACGTATACGTTTCATATTACTAGTGTACACCTTCTTTCAAAAATTACCCAAAAATAAATATTTAGTTATTGTCTACATACGTATACGTTTCATATTACTAGTGAACACCTTCCTTCAAAAATTACCCAAAAATAAATATTTAGTTATTGTCTACATACGTATACGTTTCATATTACTAGTGAACACCTTCCTTCAAAAATTACCCAAAAATAAATATTTAGTTATTGTCTACATACGTATACGTTTCATATTACTACTGAACACCTTCCTTCAAAAATTACCCAAAAATAAATATTTAGTTATTGTCTACATACGTATACGTTTCATATTACTAGTGAACACCTTCCTTCAAAAATTACCCAAAAATAAATATTTAGTTATTGTCTACATACGTATACGTTTCATATTACTAGTGAACACCTTCCTTCAAAAATTACCCAAAAATAAATATTTAGTTATTGTCTACATACGTATACGTTTCATATTACTAGTGAACACCTTCCTTCAAAAATTACCCAAAAATAAATATTTAGTTATTGTCTACATACGTATACGTTTCATATTACTACTGAACACCTTCCTTCAAAAATTACCCAAAAATAAATATTTAGTTATTGTCTACATACGTATACGTTTCATATTACTAGTGAACACCTTCCTTCAAAAATTACCCAAAAATAAATATTTAGTTATTGTCTACATACGTATACGTTTCATATTACTAGTGAACACCTTCCTTCAAAAATTACCCCAAAATAAATATTTAGTTATTGTCTACATACGTATACGTTTCATATTACTAGTGAACACCTTCCTTCAAAAATTACCCAAAAATAAATATTTAGTTATTGTCTACATACGTATACGTTTCATATTACTAGTGAACACCTTCTTTCAAAAATTACCCAAAAATAAATATTTAGTTATTGTCTACATACGTATACGTTTCATATTACTAGTGAACACCTTCCTTCAAAAATTACCCAAAAATAAATATTTAGTTATTGTCTACATACGTATACGTTTCATATTACTAGTGAACACCTTCCTTCAAAAATTACCCAAAAATAAATATTTAGTTATTGTCTACATACGTATACGTTTCATATTACTACTGAACACCTTCCTTCAAAAATTACCCAAAAATAAATATTTAGTTATTGTCTACATACGTATACGTTTCATATTACTAGTGAACACCTTCCTTCAAAAATTACCCAAAAATAAATATTTAGTTATTGTCTACATACGTATACGTTTCATATTACTAGTGAACACCTTCCTTCAAAAATTACCCAAAAATAAATATTTAGTTATTGTCTACATACGTATACGTTTCATATTACTACTGAACACCTTCCTTCAAAAATTACCCAAAAATAAATATTTAGTTATTGTCTACATACGTATACGTTTCATATTACTAGTGAACACCTTCCTTCAAAAATTACCCAAAAATAAATATTTAGTTATTGTCTACATACGTATACGTTTCATATTACTAGTGAACACCTTCCTTCAAAAATTACCCAAAAATAAATATTTAGTTATTGTCTACATACGTATACGTTTCATATTACTAGTGAACACCTTCCTTCAAAAATTACCCAAAAATAAATATTTAGTTATTGTCTACATACGTATACGTTTCATATTACTAGTGAACACCTTCCTTCAAAAATTACCCAAAAATAAATATTTAGTTATTGTCTACATACGTATACGTTTCATATTACTAGTGAACACCTTCCTTCAAAAATTACCCCAAAATAAATATTTAGTTATTGTCTACATACGTATACGTTTCATATTACTAGTGAACACCTTCCTTCAAAAATTACCCAAAAATAAATATTTAGTTATTGTCTACATACGTATACGTTTCATATTACTAGTGAACACCTTCCTTCAAAAATTACCCAAAAATAAATATTTAGTTATTGTCTACATACGTATACGTTTCATATTACTAGTGAACACCTTCCTTCAAAAATTACCCAAAAATAAATATTTAGTTATTGTCTACATACGTATACGTTTCATATTACTAGTGTACACCTTCCTTCAAAAATTACCCAAAAATAAATATTTAGTTATTGTCTACATACGTATACGTTTCATATTACTAGTGAACACCTTCCTTCAAAAATTACCCAAAAATAAATATTTAGTTATTGTCTACATACGTATACGTTTCATATTACTAGTGAACACCTTCCTTCAAAAATTACCCAAAAATAAATATTTAGTTATTGTCTACATACGTATACGTTTCATATTACTAGTGAACACCTTCCTTCAAAAATTACCCAAAAATAAATATTTAGTTATTGTCTACATACGTATACGTTTCATATTACTAGTGAACACCTTCCTTCAAAAATTACCCAAAAATAAATATTTAGTTATTGTCTACATACGTATACGTTTCATATTACTAGTGAACACCTTCCTTCAAAAATTACCCAAAAATAAATATTTAGTTATTGTCTACATACGTATACGTTTCATATTACTAGTGAACACCTTCCTTCAAAAATTACCCCAAAATAAATATTTAGTTATTGTCTACATACGTATACGTTTCATATTACTAGTGAACACCTTCCTTCAAAAATTACCCAAAAATAAATATTTAGTTATTGTCTACATACGTATACGTTTCATATTACTAGTGAACACCTTCCTTCAAAAATTACCCAAAAATAAATATTTAGTTATTGTCTACATACGTATACGTTTCATATTACTAGTGAACACCTTCCTTCAAAAATTACCCAAAAATAAATATTTAGTTATTGTCGCATACGTATACGTTTCATATTACTAGTGAACACCTTCCTTCAAAAATTACCCAAAAATAAATATTTAGTTATTGTCGCATACGTATACGTTTCATATTACTAGTGAACACCTTCCTTCAAAAATTACCCAAAAATAAATATTTAGTTATTGTCTACATACGTATACGTTTCATATTACTAGTGAACACCTTCCTTCAAAAATTACCCAAAAATAAATATTTAGTTATTGTCTACATACGTATACGTTTCATATTACTAGTGAACACCTTCCTTCAAAAATTACCCAAAAATAAATATTTAGTTATTGTCTACATACGTATACGTTTCATATTACTAGTGAACACCTTCCTTCAAAAATTACCCAAAAATAAATATTTAGTTATTGTCTACATACGTATACGTTTCATATTACTAGTGAACACCTTCCTTCAAAAATTACCCAAAAATAAATATTTAGTTATTGTCTACATACGTATACGTTTCATATTACTAGTGAACACCTTCCTTCAAAAATTACCCAAAAATAAATATTTAGTTATTGTCTACATACGTATACGTTTCATATTACTAGTGAACACCTTCCTTCAAAAATTACCCAAAAATAAATATTTAGTTATTGTCGCATACGTATACGTTTCATATTACTAGTGAACACCTTCCTTCAAAAATTACCCAAAAATAAATATTTAGTTATTGTCTACATACGTATACGTTTCATATTACTAGTGAACACCTTCCTTCAAAAATTACCCAAAAATAAATATTTAGTTATTGTCTACATACGTATACGTTTCATATTACTAGTGAACACCTTCCTTCAAAAATTACCCAAAAATAAATATTTAGTTATTGTCTACATACGTATACGTTTCATATTACTACTGAACACCTTCCTTCAAAAATTACCCCCCAAAAAACAATGTTTCTCCAGTGTTCACACTTGCTATTTACCCAGATGTGTATTTTTTTTTTTTTTTTTCATATTACAAATGTAATACAAATGAAGGGCAAGTGAAGTGCTCTTTAGCATTTAGAGTAAATGTCTCGATAAAAACGCTGGTCCCCATCACCTCACTAGGGTGGCATCAGGAAGAAATCTGACCAGAGATAAGTTTGGAAGTCAATTTCTAAAAGCCGCCCAACACGTGCCAGCATGTAAAACTGACGTTAAACTGAATATGAAGATGGTATTACTTAAATATTTATATGAAATCATAGAATTTCATTAATTATTTAATTTTTCATATATAAATTATCATTTCTGATGACCTAAAGGTAAAAAACAAAAGCGCCATTTTTTAAATTTTATTTATTTATTTATTTATTTTTTCTATAGTGGAGGATTTCTTTCCAAATTAATTTCGGGTAGCAGGGTATGTATGTCTGAGGTGGTTGTCTGACTTGCTATTTGCTTTCTTGCTTCCCCTCATCACTTGAAATGGTTTCGTCCGGAGGCTAGAAAAAAGCACATGTTTCACACGCTAACTTTAGCACGACCAGATAGAAGTACATATATTTATTTATATACAAATAAATACACATTGGACTTTATTATAGAGGGCAGGATTTGAGATTGGTAGTTCTACTGAAAAAGCATAATTTTTTAGGTTTCACTTTTATACCAGAAATTGCGTCCACATTTCCTTTCAAAATCGAAACCATTCGGTGTAGTACTATTACTACCAAATGGCCAAATCCCAGGCAACACGGAGGAAAAGACGTCAATTTTATCGACACTTGTACTATCCGTAAGAGGAAAAATTGAACAAAGAATTATATAAACATTTATTTGGAAGAATTACAATAGTAAATAATAAATCTCAAATGACTATAAAATCATTACTCATATAAATGTCAAAATTTCGGCTAAAAGAGAAACAGACTACTTGGTGATGGCTTTCGGTTTTGAATTCGGAAATTGACAGGCGGTGTTTATCAGAAAACTGTTACCATTATATTTTATCTCGGATGTTTTTTTTTCTTTCTTTTCTTTTTTTTGCTAAAGAATCACCACTTATCAAGGCCCAAAGGCCACTCAAGGATAAGTTTTTTTTTTGTTGTTTTTTTTAAATAAGAAATTTAAACTGCTTTTTATAATTTGAAATTTTTTATTTTATTAAAAATAATCAAATAAAACGTTTTTTTTAATGTTTTTATTTTTTTTGTTTGAAAATATTTTTTAAATAGTTTATTTACTATTTTTTATAATGGAAATTTTTTCTTGTATTAAAAATAATCAAATAAAACTTTTTTAATAATTAAAATGTTTTTTTTTGTTTGAAAATATTTTTTAAATAGTTTATTTACTATTTTTTATAATGGAAATTTTTTATTTTATTAAAAATAATCAAATAAAACTTTTTTGTAATAATTAAAATGTTTTTTTTTTTGTTTGAAAATATTTTTTAAACAGTTTATTTACTATTTTTTATAATGGAAATTTTTTATTTCATTAAAAATAATCAAATAAAACTTTTTTTTAATTAATAAAAATGTTTTTTTAATTTTTGTTTGAAAATATTTTTTAAATAGTTTATTTACTATTTTTTTATAATGGAAATTTTTCTTTTGTATAAATACTTGTTAAATAGCTTATATTTATTCTCGCTTGTGAAATTAGAAAATTACGTCAAACTCTGAGCGGACGAAAATGATGAGGGACTGCTTTCTGATAAACACTGCTTGTCAATTTCCGATTTAAAAACCGGAAGTCATCATCAAGTAGACTGTTTCTCTTTTACCAGATTTCTTGTTATTTTGCAATATCATGTTCTGCCATCACACAATGTAAAATTTATTTATTAGCCTAGAAACCCATGGGAAATTCATGGAAAGAAACTCTGTTCATGGAAGTTCCAGTTTATGTTAGGTACACAGAGGATGAAAGGAAAGTTCTTTGCAGTTGTGGTAGAAAGAGAAGTTCTGGCTGTGAATGTCTTACAAGGAGGAATCAGAAATTGAAGCTCAGCCGAACACCTTTCATTAAAATATACTGAATTCGAGAAGATATCAGGCACCACTCTCAAAGTCCGTTAAAGAGGAATTCTTTGTTTCTGTGAATGATGGTTCTTTCTAGACCCAGAATTTTGATGCTCACACCGTAAATATGCTAATTTTTTTGATCCTTTAACCCCTAAATCATTTCTACCATAGCTTACATGTCTTTTAACAGATCCTTATGTGGATATCACAATCATTGTTTATTTAAAAAATTATATAGTCCCACCCATACAACTGGTAATATGAAAAAATTTTCAATTATGACCGAAAAATCTAAATCAACAAAAGGAATAATTCATATATTTATTTTCATCATCATCTTCTTCATCATCTTCATCTTGTTCTTCTTCATCATCTTCATCTTCATCATCTTCATCTTTATCTTCTTCATCTTCATCTTTATCATCTTCTTCATCATCTTCATCTTCTTCATCATCTTCTTCATCTTCATCTTTATCTTCATCATCTTCATCTCTATCTTCTTCATCATCTTCATCTCTATCTTCTTCATCATCTTCATCTTTTTCATCATCTTCATCTTTATCTTCTTCGTCATCTTCATCTTTATCTTCTTCGTCATCTTCATCTTTATCTTCTTCGTCATCTTCATCTTTATCTTCTTCGTCATCTTCATCTTTATCTTCTTCGTCATCTTTATCTTTTTCATCATCTTCATCTTTTTCATCATCTTCATCTTCTTCATCATCTTCATCATCATCTTCTTCATCATCTTCATCTTTATCTTCTTCATCTTTATCTTCTTCGTCATCTTCATCTTTTTCATCATCTTCATCATCTTCATCATCTTCATCTTTATCTTCATCATCTTCATCTTCATCATTTTTATCTGTATCTTCTTTTTCATCTTTTTTCATCATTTTTTTCATATTCTTTTTCATCTTCTTCTTTACATACTGGCATGTGTTGGACAACTTTTAGAAATTGACTTCTAAACTAACCTATCTCTGGCCAGGTCTTTATTCAAACTACATAACTAGAAATGCAACAGATTTTCTTTAGAAGTTATTTCCTTAGTTGAAGCAAGATTTTTATCGGCCGGATGCTCTTCCTGACGCCAACCCAGTGAGGTGATGGGGACCAGTGCTTTTATGAAGACAACATCTTGTGTACCAAGGCTTCACCCGCTTTAATTGACAAATAAAAAAAAAAGTTGTCTCCCTTACAACCAAAATTTTCAAGGTCAAAATAAGATGCAGGACTTCATTGGATACAACATGGACCAACTAGTGAGTCTCTATGATCAACAGAACTCAAGTGACTTTTTCCGTCACTTTGACGTAGATATTCCGAAATTAAATCAGTTCTAACTTAGACCATGATCAATATTTTCACCAGGTTTGGTGATGATTAATCAAATGATGGGGATGCTAGGTTGTACGCAAACATGGTGTCAAACTCGACTTAAAAAAAAACATCCGCCTTGGCGGACGTAACAAAATGCTCAGTGAAAAGTGCACAAATCTCTCTCTCATCTGTTCACTTCCACCTCTGTTTTCCCTCTACCTCGCTGTCGTTGTATCTCACCTTTTAAAAACGGGTCTGTATGCACGCCTACAAATTACTGGCACCTACAAAATTTCACAGGACTCGGCATGCGCTTTTGACCTCTTGCAAATGGCTACCCGACAAGCAAGACATTTGAGTGTTTTGAATCTGGTAAATGTGAATCCCTATCGGCACATAGACAAGAGTCCAAAAAAGAGTCGCCAACCTAATAGGTCCTTAACTGTCAACCAAGCTCCAGCCCCTGTCCCATCGCCGCAATGTAGCATCCTTATGTTTGTTTTATAAGTACTTCAATGGATTATGCTCTGATGAATTGGCTACACTGGTGCCCCCTCGACATAAATTCACTCGACTAATTCGACAATCAACTAGATGCCGGAGAGCCTTCTACTCAAATAGCTTCTTTCCTCGTGCTGCTGGCCTCTGGAACTCTCTCCCTGCCCCCTGTTTCCCCGACAGTACTGACATGCAGAAATTTAAAACTAATGTAAACAGATATCTTGCTGCGCAGATCATGCTTTAGGCTGACCCCCCCCCCCCCTCCCCACCTTCTCCCCTTTTCTTTTCTTTTTTTCTCAATAGCCCCTTACGTCTACAGTGGCGGCCTGCCTTGTTTGGGGTGAACCATGTTAAAAAAAAAAAGAAAAAAAAAGAAGCATCCACCTATTCACGAATAAGGTACTAATAGAGCGTACAACCGATGATTTTATAACAATTACATTATTAAACGCTATTTTCTTTTGCATTCGCGTAGTGATTGGTACGTGGTTCGGTCAGATATCATAGGCATGTTCAGACTCGTGTAGTAATACATCGGACGATTAGAACATTTTGAGCATGTGCACCTTTCTGCCCAGATTTCTTTTACGCCTTTTCCAAACAGTTCCTCGAAAGATGCCACTACAACCAGATGCCAGAAATCTCTTTGCGTTATACATTTGTAATTTTATTGTACCATTTTGTCTATATATATGTAATAATTTCGTCAGTATTAACAACAATTAATTAAAATGGTTTGATAAAAAATGAATAACTTCCTAAAAACCTTTCCTCTTAAATCCCTCCCTAGAATTCTTACCGACAGGTAAGAGAAAAGGGAAGGGTTGCGGGACGAGATGGAATTCAAAGACTAAATTACCTGTCTATAGTACATGTCTTATATTCCGATGTGCCTAACTTTTTTAGGACCCTATTCTGTGTTGACGAAACTTGATATAAACAAGCCGCACATGTGTGGTCCCCCCTCTGTATGTGACTCGATGTGGCGAGTGTAAAATGCAATAAATTTGGGCAGTTTGGGGCATTTTTGACCCCCAGGGGGGGGGGGAGAATCAGAATTTTTCTGAGGTCAAGGATGCTCATTTTATATACAGAACAATTGCCTCTACATTTTGGCCAAGTTTCAGAAAAATTGAATGGACGGATCAAACGTTATGGGAGAAAAGGGTCATTTTTTGCCATTTTGGGTGCTTTTGACCCCCTGGGGGCGCGAACCAGATTTTTTCCAAGGTCAGAGATAGTTATTTTCTATTAGGAACAATTGCCTCCACATTTTGGTCAAGTTTCAGAGAAATTGAATGGATGGATGAAAAGTTATGGGGCAAAAAATTACATTTTTTGCCATTTCGGGACCTTTTGACCCCGTGGGGGGCTAACCAGATTTTTTTTTCAAAAATCGGAGAATGTCACTTTCTAACCTGACCAAAGTTACAACTTCATGAAAAATTTCAGAGAAATTCCATGGATGGTTGCGGAGAAAAATCCGGACGGACGGACACACGGACGGACGGAAATGCCTCAAAACATAGGTGTCCCGATTTTATAAATCGGGGGACCAATTATAGAGAAGATGTTTGTCTTTTCAATTGAAGCCTTTTCTTCTTATCAAACAAGGCTCGTCAAATCGATACAGATGCAGTGCCCCGACTACAAAATGGCTATCTTTGACATCTCATCAGCACAATCACTATAACTTATATTTTTTTAGGGTTATTTGTCGAAGACCAGAAAGACGTTTTGTTCTCAGAATTTTGGAAACTAACAACCGCTGTACAAGCAACATTATCCTTGTCTATACGGTGACTGTATATATAGTAGTGATGGGACGATTCTAATATTTTTCCTGATTTCGATACCGATTCTGTTCTAAATTCCCGATTCTGATTTTTTTTTAAACCTCTAAATATTTAGTTATAGAGATTTTGTTTTATTTATTTATATTTTTTTTTTTTTGGGGGGGGGGATTACTGTAAAAACTCATGTAATATGTACATATATTTTCGGAAACGTAAAAAAATACACTTGTGTGTGTGTGTGTGTGTGTGTGGGGGGGGTTATTTATAGATTTTAGTTTCACTGGTAGTCTAAAATCATTCCATGAAAAATGCCAGTATACTGAAATCATATGCCCTTAATAGGGTTAAGATGAAAATTCCTATACACTAAATGTACAAAAGCAAGGAAATTCCCAAATTTTTACACTTTTATTGTCATTAAGGGTATGCGAGCACAACAGGGCTATGTATTTTACTGGTAGGAATTTTTCTTCAGCGCACCTCACACACTTCATCCACTCATGCATAGAGATTTATACTGTAGTGATGTGATAATGAAATGGTTTGGTTGTATACTGGCATATTTCATGGAATGTCACTACTTTTGTAAAGGCTATGCCTCAATACAATACCTTCTCATAAGTTTTTCAAAAATTTTCTGGAAAACTAAGGTATATGGTAAACTAAAAATTAAAATGCCATCAACTAGACCCTAGAACCTCTATCTCTGCCAAAAATCAGCTGAATCCATCAAATAGTTGATGAGATACAGGGTTGCACATACGCACGTACGTACACACATACGTACAGATAACATGATTTCATGATTGAACTTTCTGGATCTCTGGGTTGCCTTGACTAATGATGCTGAAATTCTACACACTTATAGAACCTATCAAATAAAACTTTTTGTGCAAAGTTTTAACTAATTTGGTTTATTGGTTTTTGAGTTATGATTGATCAAAGAAATGAGATTTCCAGCATAGGCCATTCTTGAAGTCTATTAAGGGATAGAGCGCTCTCGCGCCTCTCTTGATTAAACATTTATCGTTTTATCATTCGTATAAGCAATGGAAATTTAAATTTTAAACAAAAAAAAAAATAATTAAAAGAATCGTTGTTGGCATCGGAAAATAGGCGTAAATTTTTCCGATTCCGATACCGATTCCAATAACTCAAAACGTTCCGATTTTTTCCGATTCCTGATTCCGATTCTGCTTAACCGTTCCAACACTAAAATACAAAGTCGTAGCCTTTTATTTATGAGCCCTTGTCGCTAACCATTTACATTTATCTTCTCACTGTTGGTCTGATTTCTGATTTCTTTACAATCGCGCTATCTCCAAGTTGAACTTTTTGACCTCAAAATAACTTTATATTGGTTTGTAGATCACTGACGCGTTTTTTATGTGATATATGCAAGAAACAAACGATGCATGCTAAATTATCTCGGTTCGTCAGTTTATAGATATATATCTTTCTTTTTTTTCTTTTTCTTTTTTTTCTCACACCTGTGTGAAGAAATCTCTTATTAGCACCTGTTGTGTCGTTGCCATAACGACCAAGTGAATGACAAAGGCTTATGGTGCTATTTTTAATAGATTTAGAAATAGACTTGGGGGGGGGGGGTGTTACTGTTTCTATTTCTGTCCCTTCGTCTTTCCAACGAGTGGCATTAGTACAAGTATCGGTACTTCCATAGGAGGGGACCCATATTGACCCGAATGTTTCCGATTGTGATTTACAGAACAAACCGGAAATAGCTGAGCTGTTGCTGAGAACAGCCAATTAGTACCGACATTAAATGAAACAATTTAAAAAAAGATTTTTTCGGCCCTAGTGCAGTTTAGCGATTCGAGCGAATTTATTTGTTTTCGTTTTGGAAGAAGTACATTCGCGACAAGGGCAGACAATTTATTGAAGTAAATCAAACATGAAACATTACGAATACATTAAAGTAACACAAAATAATTTATTAATTAATTAATAGAACATTTATTGAAATTAATTAAAATTTTGAAATGGAATAATGCAGTCATTATGTGAAAATGTGTGTGTGTGTTTTTTTTTGGGTGGGGGGGTCTTGTAAACGAAAAGTTTCTTTTCAATAAATTTTTTTTTTTTTTGAAAAATAGATTCTAGGATTGTCTGCCCTTGTCATGAATGTAATTCTTCCAAAATGAAAACAATTAAATTCGTTCGAATCGCTAAACTGCACTAGTGCCATTTTTTTTTTTAATTTTTAATTTTTTTTTTTTTTCCTTCGGGTCAATTTAGGGTCAATTACCCTCTCCCTTCTGGATTAAGAATGAGTTTAATAATTTTCTTCAAATCATTAGAAGAATCAACTTTATTTCTTCTAGAAAGTTTTTTTTTTTCAATTTTATTTATTTATTTATTTATTTATTTATTTATTTATTACTAAAAACACTAAAAAAAAAGAAAATTAATCTCTAACCATAACCTAACCTATTTGTACGTTTGTAGACTTTTTGCATTTGTAGACTTTGATGTTGTCTACCTTTTTACATTTTTTTCACAGATTTCAAATCGTAAAATGCTTAGGCCATTTCCGGTTTGTTCCATAAGTCATAATCTGAAACATTCAGATCGATATGGCTCCTCTCCTATAGAAGCACCCAAGTATCTTCCCCAACCGATACAGAATTACTTTTTATTTTATTTTATTTTTTTATTATTTTTGTTTATGGAAGTGAAACTTGGCCAGTGAGGGTTGCAGACATATGTTGCATGGAAAGAAATGATATAAGAATGATACGATGAATGTGTAATGTGAATCTTAAAGACATGCTTAGTTCTGATGACCTCAGAGGAAGAATAAATCTGGATAGTATAGGGAGATCTGTGCAGAACAGGAGACTTTGATGGTATGGCCACGTTGAAAGAATGGATGAAAGTTTTTGGGTTAGTAGATGTAGAAAAGTTAAGGTAGCAGGTTCAGTTGGCAGGGGAAGGCCAAGGAAAACGTGGGATGAAGTGATAAAAATGGACTTGAGAGAAAGAGGGATAAATAAAGAGCTGGCCAGAGATAGGTTAGTTTGGAAGTAAATTTCTAAAAGCTGTCCAACACATGCCAGCATGTAAAACAGACGTTAAACTGAATATGATGATGATGATGATGAGTCAAGAAATGCACCATTGATATCCTACCTCCCCCCAAAAATATTTTGAAAAATATTTATGTATTATTGTGATTATTCGGACTACTATTCTCATCTTGGATGTTATTCTCACAACGTTTCGGCCGATGTAACCTCCGACCTTTTTGCAGGTGCATCTTGTCGAACTCGGAAATCTGTATGGAATTTGGAACGGAACCCTTTATTTAATCCACGGGGGTAGCTTGTTCGCGTTTCGTCATCCATGACCGGGTAGAAGTTTCAAGTAATTCGTAATTGTATTCGTCGTATCGCCCGTACTGAGGATTGAACCTTCAACCTCCTGAAGACTGTCACTTAAAACTGATTGTTACTTAGCACTTTATCCGTTACGTCACAGGTGCTTGCGTGCAATTCATTCCTCAGTTCGGACGATACTATGAATACAATTACAAACAACTTAGTTACAGAAATACAGATTCCCGAGTTCGACAGAAAGATTCCCAAGTTCGACCAGATACACCTAAAGAAGATCGGAGGTTACATCGGCCGAAACGTTGTGAGAATAGCATCCAAGATGAGAACGGTAGTCTGAATAATCCAAATAATACAATGCATGTCATATTGTTAACTAATTTTGTTAACCAACGCTTTTAACCATTAAGCCATACATTAACACTTCTACCCGGTAAAATATAACATTGTGAATATAACATGGACCTATGGTGCAATGGATAAAGTGCTGAGTAATAATCTGTTCTAAGTGACAGGTTGAAGGTTCAATCCTGAGTACAGGTGATACTAAGAATATAATTATGAATTACTTCTATCCGTTCGTGGCTGATGGAATGAGGTATAATTTGGGTATTATGTTCTGTATGTGTATATATAGGTGCGGAAAAGGGTGGTTTCCGAGTTATAGATAATGCGGAGTCAGACGAAGTTTTATTTCAGGGTTTTTCTTCTTTGAGATTAGTTTTTCTACCAAGGTTTGAAAGTCTAGTCTGCACCCATAGCTGGAGAGAGGAGAAAGAGATTCATACATTTCCATACCGAACCACAACCCCAACCCCAACTTAAGGTGTAGGAGATGCCTGAGACAGGCATGCCCTATTGCCTGGTGCTACCAGATCAGGCTGTCTGAAGATATTGACTTCCTGACCCAAAATGCGCCAAACATTGATGTTATTGCTTTTTCCTTTGCAAAACTCAATCATGTTCTGCAAAGCCAAAGACAACAATTTTCTTTGACAAAACAACCAAACTAAACACTATGAATAAATATTTGAAGATATATAGAACTTGAAGCATAAAAACTTTTATCAAAATGACCGGATTTGGCATTAAATAACCCGAAAAGGGTTGATATGCCGTAAAACAAAACAACCAACCAAATACCATGAATAAATATTTGAAGATATAAAGAACTTGAAGCATAAAAACTTTGACCAAAATGACCGGATTCGGCATTAAATAACCGGAAAAGGGTTGATATATCGTAAAACAAAACAACCATGCCCTATTGATAGTCGCCATCACAAAGAGATGGTACTAGATGACACCACGCTGGGAGAAATAGACTCACTCTATCCGCTACCTGGGAGAGATGCTGAGCACAAGTAGTGGATGTGAACTCAATACAACCACCAGGGTGAAATTTCATGAGTTCTTGATGATATTGTGAGTTGTCTCCCCTCTATATCTGGGTTAAGTTGTATAGCAGCTGTGTCAGAAGCGTCATGTTATATGGCAGCGAGTGTTGGGCCCTTAACCAGTTCTTCCCAAATAATACAAATTATCAATCCTCAGATAAAAAATTCTTAAACAAAGATCTCATAATTTGAACACACACACACACCCACAAATAAGATCCCCTCAGCACAGCTATACACTTGCTCATACGAGGAATAGTGCATCTTCTCCTAGTGATGTTATCTCAAGTAACACCACGTAGCTGGATACTCCACCAGACTAGATGAATTCTTGTCCTGGAATCCGGTAAGACCAACAGACCACAAGAAAGATATACTATGACATACTTGACTGGTCAGTTGGGGAGAGAATAAATTTATTATTCTTAACTTTTTTACTAACTCAATGTTTGAGAAATAAAGGAGAATTTTAATAGAATATTCGGGTATCTATGTATCTCATATAGAGATCAAGTGTTAGCCCTAGGAAGGAGCCCCTTGATTTCTGAGAACTTCGACTAAAGTAAAATTAAACATTTTGACAGTCCCTGACCTAAGAATGGGAAGGGAGAGTTTGAATTTCCTGAAGAAGTTCTTTAGAGTTACAAGAAGAAAAAGGGAAGATGCAACCGGTTAGAAGATTGGCTGGTATGGGGCAGGGGATACATAGAATTGACGGGAAGTTTCAAAATTACCAGAGAGTGACCCCTTCAGGGTGATGTCCTTTGACTGACGTCTTTGTACCTGCAGCTATTACCGGTGTTTCAATATTTTAGCTGTAAGCTAAGAATAAGGAAAACCGATATTAGATGTACCTTTTTTTTTTTCTGTAACAGTTGTTATTATTAGACTGGGATAG
Source organism: Sepiola atlantica (assembly GCA_963556195.1). Lineage (NCBI taxonomy): Eukaryota > Metazoa > Mollusca > Cephalopoda > Sepiida > Sepiolidae > Sepiola > Sepiola atlantica. Next base: position 9,955,177 of record OY744546.1, read on the forward strand.
TGTTCAGGAGTGCCGGAGAAATGTACACTATTATAAGCTACTAGCTGTACCTATCTGGCGTTGCCCAGGATTTTAAAAAGTCTTCATTTTGTTTCTCTCTCTTATTTTTTTGCTATTTTTTTTTTTTTTTTTACACAAATAATTTTTTTTTTTTTTACACAAATGATTTTTTTTTTTTTTTACACAAATGATTTTTTTTTTTTTTTTTTTTACACAAATAATTTTTTTTTTTTTTACACAAATAATTTTTTTTTTTTTTACACAAATAATTTTTTTTTTTTTTACGCAAATAATTTTTTTTTTTTTTTACACAAATGATTTAAAAAAAAAATTATTACACTATCGTTTGGTCATTAAATTATTAAAGTGGATTTCACGATATTATAAAGTGGACTTTGAGTTACTTGTAACTGTCGCTTTCCTTATTTTGTCCTTTAGTCTTCACATTCCATGAGCGATGTTTCTGACAAAGGGGGAAGAATTGCTGTTTTCTGGGTTAAAATCTATCCATCTAACACTTATTGTGCGCTTGTTTTGACCTTGAAGTAATTTTTTTTTTTTTTAGCTCCTAACATCAAGTGGCTTCATGCTTTGTCTGGAGCGACTTCCATTAAAAACAAATTGAATCGAATTATTAAAAAAACTATAACTAATTTTGTCATAAAGAGAATATTCTTTTAATCTCTATTTATAAAATTATAAGATGTAAATAGCATTTAAAACTTTCGATCATTTTTTTGAATAAGGATTTGCTAAGAATTTAAACGCCGGAAATGACTTTTCATCCGACAGTTTAAAGGCTTCCAAATTCCTTTCTAATTTAAAAAGATGAAAAGGTAATTCATTTTCTTTTTTTCTTTTTTTTCTTTTTTTTTTTTAACTTTTTCCCTTTTTTTTCCTTATTCTTTTTTTTTCTTTTTCTTTTTTTCTTTTTTTTCTCTTTCTTTTCTTTTTTTTCTATTTTTTTTTCTTTTTTTCTCTTTTTTCTTTTTTTTTCTCTTTTTTCTTTTTGTTCTCTTTTCTTTTTTCTCTTTTTTCTTTTTTTTCTTTTTTCTTTTTTCTTTTTTTCAAAATATCGACAAAAGATTAAAGTGGCTGACTTTTTTTACGGAGAAACTTGAATGCATTCTGGTGGATTTAATTTTGTAATTACACTTTTATTACATACTGTTGAAAAAAAAAATGTTTTAATATTTTACACGATTGCATTTTTTGTTTCACTAAATAAGCGATTGATAGTAAATAAAAAGAAATAATCATGTGCAAGTTACATAGAGGCGAGAAATATGTGCGCACACAAGAAGTGGTCACAATTTTATTGATATAGAGATTATTGCCATCCATAAATAAAATAAAAAATTTGACTGAGTAAGAAAAAAGAAACCATGGCTTAAACATAAGAGAGTTGCACAGGTGTTGTTCAAGAGATAGATGTGGTTTCACAGGTGTTACTACCAAGGTGGGAATTAAAAAGCAATTAAGCTGAAAATGTCCAAATCTATTTATATATTACATATCCCTACAATAGCAAGTGAGGAAATATATATATAATTTAAATTAATTTTAACCAGATTCTTCATTTCACAGTTACCTCCCCTTGACCGTTCATTTTATAGTTACATTAACGGCTCAAATTTATCAAATTTAAAATTTAAATTGAATTAAAAAATAATATATAAATAAATAAATTAAAAACAATAATAAATAATAAAAAAATGAATAAACAAATATTAATAAGATGACAAGCTTTAAGCTGAATAATTATACAATTAAATTATGATAGGAATAATTAATATTGATATCCAATTAGCTTGCCTAAACCCATTTTCTGCTTATCTACCATCTATTCTCTGCGGTATTTCGTCAACAGTTGTGTCCATCTTGTCTTTCGACCACTCGGTCATAGTTTTGTTCTTTTGATAATGAGAGGTACTGCTCTTGAAAATTGAAGTTTACCTTTGCCGGAACCTTTTTAAATTGCTTGACAGTAAACTTTTTTCTATTTACTGCTCTGGTATTTAATCTGTTTTAACGTGAAATATTAATAAATTGATTTGAGATTCCATTCATATTTTCTCTTCTCATTTATTTTTGTTCATCTGTTCCACCTTCCGGTACCTATATCACATTGCTCCTGCCTCTGATTACCAACTCACATTTATATTTACCAGCAATGCTTCAAGCAAACTACAATTTCCTTTTATATATATATATATATATATATATATAATAGAATTAACAATAAGTGAAGTATCGTAAAGTGATCTATCGTGATAAAGTAAAGCTCAATACGTTGAGTAGAGCAATCAATTTTAAAGAAGGAAAGATGAAGATAAAAAATTGCATAAAATTATATAAAATTGATACAAATTTTATTACATCGAAAGTTCAGATGCAAGGAGTTACATTAATCCTTAAACCATGGTTTTTCAAAGATAAAACTCTTCTCGTCAGAGGATAAAATTTGATAATGTGGTATTTATAATAAATAAATATTACCTGTTCCATTTCACTTTGAAAATTGAAAAAGTGAACAGGTAATATTTATTTATTATAAATACCACATTACCGAATTTTATCCTCTGACGAGAAGTGCTCAAGTTTTTAAAGTAAATAATTTATTTATTTAAAAAAAACATAAATAAATGCGTTGTCCAGGTTTTCAAAATATTTTTCAAAATATTCTCCTTATTATTGCCATTTCATCAACGCTTCCATGTGTGACTTTCATACTACCTTATTCACGTAACCGCGTGCTACACACAGCGGCATATCAACATTAATCGTCGATAACATCAAGACGAATTTCAACTTGACTGTGATAAATATGTCTCGATCAAGGAGGATCAAACGAAGAAAGAAGAGGGGAAAAAATATCTTATACTTTTGACAAGGGTGTATATCACCGAAAGTGCTCAAGTTTTTAAAGTAAATAAATAATTTATTTTAAAAAACATAAGTAAATGTGTTGTCCAGGTTTTCAAAATATTTTTCTAAAATATTCTCCATATTCTCTATATTGTGCTTCAGTGTATGTTGAAAAGAAATCAATAAAGTGCTCGATCGCAAAAATATGAGAGCTAATATACATATGATTTATTCAAAAACTATACCTTACAGACTTCAGAGACGTACCATGGTTTCATTGAGATCGGCTGATCGTTTATTTTTGTTAAAAAGGTCGTTAGAGCCCATTCAAATCATCAGCAACTCACGAAATGAAAACAAATCGAAGAATGGAATTAAGAGTTACGGTGATCTTTGAACTCCATTCTTCGATTTGCTTTCATATTGTGAGTTGCTGATGATTTGAATGGGCTTAACGACCTTTTTTTTAACAAAACGAAAAGGTCAGCCCATCTCAATGAAACCATGGTACGTCTCTGAAGTATGTAACATAGTTTGTAAATAAATATGTATATATGTGTGTATATATATATATATATATATATATATATATATATATATATATAAATATTTTTATTGATACAGACATGTGCAAATGCCGCTACACTGGCATGTCGATGCTTCGACCTTTAATTATTAGAAACTAAGATTTCCTCAAGCGGGGGGGGGGGGGAGTCTGTTCTTTCACTTAGGTGTTCATGTTGAAAAAGGTGTTCATATCGCACCCTCCAAAAAAACCTTTTAAAATAAATGAGATACAAAAAAAATAATAGAGAAAAGAATGGCTCTACATCAAATTTTGAGTTATGTTATATACAAATATTTTAACCGGACCAATGTGTGCGTCAGCATAAAAAATAATGAGCTTATCATTATGAATTATGGGATACATATTCTAAGCAATATGTGGAGTGTCTCCTCAAAACCACACATTAAAAAAAAAGAAAGAAAAGATTAAAATTAAAAACTAACGCTATACATATTGCTTATACTCATCCTGAGATGGCCATTTTGTGAGTTAATTATAAATTTAAAGAATTAAAAATCACAGGTTTGAACATAATTTTTCAAAGATGTCCAATAAATTTCAATATCATAATATTTAGTTGAAAAAAAAAGAAGAAAAAAAGGCAAATACTCTCGAGCAATTCCGGATCTGGTCAGCTAGTAAAGAGTATCTGAAAAGACTTTCTCATTGTATTGTCTGTGTTAATAGCTATGATGATGTAACTTGCGCCTCCCTGCTGAAACTTGAAACCATTTCCGAAATATAGATAACTGCCATCAACCAATTCTTGTTTGCAAAAAAAGTCATTATTTTCCTCTTATCAACAATTCTTATGATTAATAATAAACCTGATTTTATTTCATTCGACAAATCACTTATTAATTTGATAAAGAAATGTATTTTGGCATGGCACAGAAAGCTCGAACATGATACGATTACAAAACAGATTTTTTCTTTCCCTCTCTTTTTCCCCTCTCTTCCCTCTCTTTTCCCCCTCTCTTCTTTCTCTTTTCCCCCTCTCTTCTTTCTCTTTTTCCCCCTCTCTTCTTTCTCTTTTTCCCCCTCTCTTCTTTCTCTTTTTCCCCCTCTCTTCTTTCTCTTTTCCCCCCTCTCTTCTTTCTCTTTTTCCCCTCTCTTCTTTCTCTTTTTCCCCTCTCTTCTTTCTCTTTTTCCCCTCTCTTCTCTCTCTTCTTTCCTTCCCCCTCTCTTCTTTCCTTCCCCCTCTCTTCTTTCCTTCCCCTTCTCTTCTTTCCTTCCACTTCTCTTCTTTCCTTCCCCTCTCTTCTTTCTCTTTTTCCCCTCTCTTCTTTCTCTTTTTCCCCTCTCTTCTTTCTCTTTTCCCCTCTCTTCTTTCTCTTTTTCCCCTCTCTTCTTTCTCTCCCCCTCTCTTCTTTCCTTCCCCCTCTCTTCTTTCCTTCCCCCTCTCTTCTTTCCTTCCCCCCTCTCTTCTTTCCTTCATTCCCCCTTTTTCTCCTCTCCTTCCCCCCTCTCTCCTTCATTCCCTCTCTGTCTCCTCTCCTTCATTCCCTCTCTGCCTTCTTTCCCTCTCGCTCTTCTTTTCTGCGCCTCTCCTTTTCTCTTCTCTGTCTCCTAGATGCCAGCTGCAATGTGTCATACAGTATGATTGATGGGGTATGGCCTTAGGGTCAGTTTAATCATGTGACATGGAAGGGTTTGAAGTTGGATTTGCATTGCTGTAGAATCTTAGCCTAAAAAGATTATCTTGTAAGGTTTGGAAAAATAGAGGCACTTAGACCCATCACCCCCCCCCCCCCCGTTTCTAAAGAAAGTCCAGAAGCAACTCCTAATTAAGGAAATGGACATCCACGAGTTAAGCTGAATAATTATAGTTTAACATTAATGAATGTACCAGCGTCTCGAAGAAATTATCAGGAGAATATCTTCAACATAGGCCTTCAAAAAGGTGGACAACAACTAATGCCCTTTAAGTATGTTTAGCATGCCTAAAATATTAAGGTGCATTTATTTTTAGTAATCATATCTGTTACTAATGGAGATTTCGTATCTGTCTGTCTGAAGCTGAAACTATACTATTACTTCTGTTACTAATGGAGATTTCGTATCTGTCTGTCTGAAGCTGAAACAATACTATTACTTCTGTTACTAATAGAGATTTCGTATCTGTCTGTCTGAAGCTGAAACTATACTATTACTTCTGTTACTAATGGAGATTTCGTATCTGTCTGTCTGAAGCTGAAACTATACTATTAAGTCTATTAATAATGGAGATTTGGTATCTGTCTGTCTGAAGCCAAAACTATACTATTAAGTCTATTAATAATGGAGATTTCGTATCTGTCTGTCTGAAGTCAAAACTATACTATTAAGTCTATTAATAATGGAGATTTCGTATCTGTCTGTCTGAAGCTGAAACTATACTATTAAGTCTATTAATATGGAGATTTGGTATTTGTCTGTCTGAAGCCAAAACTATACTATTAAGTCTATTAATAATGGAGATTTCGTATCTGTCTGTCTGAAGCCAAAACTATACTATTAAGTCTATTAATAATGGAGATTTCGTATCTGTCTGTCTGAAGCTGAAACTATACTATTAAGTCTATTAATATGGAGATTTGGTATTTGTCTGTCTGAAGCCAAAACTATACTATTAAGTCTATTAATAATGGAGATTTCGTATCTGTCTGTCTGAAGCCAAAACTATACTATTAAGTCTATTAATAATGGAGATTTCGTATCTGTCTGTCTGAAGCTGAAACTATACTATTAAGTCTATTAATATGGAGATTTGGTATTTGTCTGTCTGAAGCCAAAACTATACTATTAAGTCTATTAATAATGGAGATTTCGTATCTGTCTGTCTGAAGCCAAAACTATACTATTAAGTCTATTAATAATGGAGATTTCGTATCTGTCTGTCTGAAGCTGAAACTATACTATTAAGTCTATTAATATGGAGATTTGGTATTTGTCTGTCTGAAGCCAAAACTATACTATTAAGTCTATTAATAATGGAGATTTCGTATCTGTCTGTCTGAAGCCAAAACTATACTATTAAGTCTATTAATAATGGAGATTTCGTATCTGTCTGTCTGAAGCTGAAACTATACTATTAAGTCTATTAATATGGAGATTTGGTATTTGTCTGTCTGAAGCCAAAACTATACTATTAAGTCTATTAATAATGGAGATTTCGTATCTGTCTGTCTGAAGCCAAAACTATACTATTAAGTCTATTAATAATGGAGATTTCGTATCTGTCTGTCTGAAGCTGAAACTATACTATTAAGTCTATTAATATGGAGATTTGGTATTTGTCTGTCTGAAGCCAAAACTATACTATTAAGTCTATTAATAATGGAGATTTCGTATCTGTCTGTCTGAAGCCCAAACTATACTATTAAGTCTATTAATAATGGAGATTTGGTATCTGTCTGAAGCCGAAACTATGCTATTACTTCTATACTTGAAGCCGAAACTACTATTACTATCTTTTAATGCGCAATTAAGGGGATGGTGGTGGTGAGAGTGTAGTATCTGTTCTGTTGTCATGATATCATCCTTCCAGACATTACCGTCTTTTTTTTTGGGGGGGGGGGCGGGCGAAGATAGTGTGGTATCTGTTCTGTGGTTATACTAACCTCCCAGACATTAACTCCTCTTGTTAAGTGATGGGTGGGTTAGTGTAGTATATGTTCATTCATCATGATACGATTCTCACAGCTATTACCTCCTCCTTTGGGAGGGGAGGGCAATGTAGTGTGTTCGTTCGTCATATATACTAGCAAAAATATGCGACCGAAGAAGGTATATTATTGCTAGTATGTTATTTATCTACCTCCCACAGCGATAAGATGTGACACAAGGTTGGCAAAGTGGGATTTGAAAAGCCAGCGCCCGAGAAGGTGAGCACTCTGGCCTACAAAAAATGCCTGTGCAGCCCCGTCGGCATTCCCCGGTAGGGGCGCCTCAGGCAGTAAGCAATAAACTTACTCCTCCCCAAAGAGGAGAGGCCAAGCCTGGGAGGGTGGAGCTCCTAGAACTGCACAGGACAGACCCATAGACAGGCGTAAATCAAGCCCCGAAGGCCAAGACAATACCAGTCTATGGGGTGCAGTATCCATCGGAACAGATACTACACTTTGATCTTGGCCAAAAGGCCGAGCAATTGAACTTGTGCCGGCATTCACGCTGGGTCTGTTGAGCTGGCTCCTTTGAATGAAATGACCGAGTACTGAATGGGGGCTGATCAAGCACGCTGGTTCATTACCAACGTTGAGACGAGCGACAGCAAGTCTTGATTCTATCGGAAAACACCCGATACGCGAACCGGTGATGAGTTCTGCAGCCTGTTTCTTTTTTTTTTTTAAATTTTTTATTTTACTTTTATTCGCCTCAAACAATGTCTATTGCAAATAAGATGTAACTTTGATTAGGAACTAGATTTATAGGGGGGGATCCTGAGTGGGGAATTGGGCAGCAAGATGTTTGTTCACATTACATTTAAAATTCTACATGTTTGTACAGTCGTGGAAACAGGGAGCAGGGAAGGAATTTCAAAGGCAAACGGTCTGAAGAAATAAGCTATTATAGTAGACAGTTTTCTGGCATCTTCAAGAGCCCAATAGGGAAGGAAGGAGTTACAAGGTTAGCTGAACAAAAAGTCAACCCCTAAATTATACTGGTTTGAATTGGGTTGGATGGATGTTTTGTTTTACGGCATATCAACCCTTTTCAGGTCATTTTGGTAGAAGTTTTTATGTTTCAAGTTCTTTATATCTTCAAATATTTATTCATGGTGTTTGGTTTGATTGTTTTGTAAAGGAAAATTGTTGTTTTTGTTTTTGACTTTGCAGAACATGATTGAGTTTTGCAAAGGGGAAGGAAAAAAGATAATAACATCAAGGTTTGGTTTGTTTTACGACATAACAACCATCTATGGGTTATTTAATGCCGAATAAAGTTGTCAAATGAAATTCCAAGGTAGGTTAATTATTTTATATTTTGAAAAAAAAAAAAAAAAAATGAGATTAAATATTTTTGAAGGGTCCAACTTCTTTGATGAAGTCTAAGATTTTGGTCGGATTTGTGTCTTTAAACAGGTTCTTTTAGATTTTTCGAGTTGTAGTATTTCCTTCGGCTTTGTTGTAGATCTTGACAGTCTATTAATGTTTGACTGTAAAAGGTTCTTGACATGATATACACATTGGAGATTATTCACCTTTCAATAAATGTTTGTGAGTAAGATATGTATGTACTATACGAAGTCAGGTTACTACAACCTCTTCTCTTCTTGCCTTTCTGTAGCCTAATGGCCACTCATCAATAGTTGTCCAAATCTTGTGTAATTTATTACTTTGGCCTTCATCTCAATATTCTTGCCATTTTTCTTTGATTATCCTGTATATAGAAGGTCGAAGATCAATGGAATCTTAGTATTGAAAGGTTCGAGTATTGGTAGATATCATGTTTAGCGATTCTTTTGCTGCTCTATACGCTTTTTCATTTCCACGAATGCCGAGATGACTCGGTATCTAGCGTAATTTCATTTTACACTGCTTCTTGTTATAGATAGAGGTGATCTTGTTTAAGATTTTTGTGATTATGGAGTTATCCATAATTTTGTTCTTCAGTGCTATGAGCACCGATTGGAAGTCGGAGAAGATGATGCATTTATCAGTTCTACTATCTTCTATTATTTTTAGAGCCAAGTATATGGCTGCAGCTTCTACACTAAAAATTGACGCTTTGTCAGGTAATCTATTTTGCATTTTTGTCTTTTTTAAGATAGCAGTGCATCTGACTCTGTCTGCACAACCGGTTTTTTTAACGCCATTAGAGCCATTAGTGTAGATGTATTTGTATTCCATGAAAAATGCCAATATACTGAAATCATATGCCCTTAATAGGGTTAAGATGAAAATTCATATACACTAAATGTACAAAAGCAAGGAAATTCCCAAATTTATACACTTTTATTGTCATTAAGGGTATGCGAGCACAACAGGGCTATGTATTTTACTGGTAGGAATTTTTCTTCAGCGCACCTCACACACTTCATCCACTCATGCATAGAGATTTATACTGTAGTGATGTGATAATGAAATGGTTTGGTTGATATGTAGTCATACCCTTAATTAATGACAATAAAAGTGTAAAAATTTGGGAATTTCCTTGCTTTTGTACATTTAGTGTATATGAATTTTAATCTTAACCCTATTAAGGGCATATGATTTCAGTATACTGGCATTTTTCATGGAATGTCACTACTTTTGTAAAGGCTATGCCTCAGTACAATGCCTTCTCATAAGGTTTTTTGGAATTTTCTGGAAAACTAAGGTATATGGTAAACTGAAATTAAAATACCATCAACTAGACCCTAGAACCTCTATCTCTGCCAAAAATCAGTTGAATCCATCAAATAGTTGACGAGATACAGGGTGGCACATACGTACGTACGTACAGATAACATGATTTCATGATTGATCTTTCTGGATCTCTGGGTTGCCTTGACTAATGATGCTGAAATTCTACACACTTATAGAACCTATCAAATAAAAATTTTGTGCAAAGTTTTAACTAATTTGGTTTATTGGTTTTTGAGTTATGATTGATCAAAGAAATGAGATTTCCAGCATAGGCCATCCGTGAAGTCTATTAAGGGATAGAGCGCTCTCGCGCCTCCCTTGATTCAGGGTACTTCTTCAGGATCTTTTGGTTCTTCTTGGTAAGTAGATGGATGGGTATTTGTCTTGTGTAGGTTGTTTAGTGTTAGAATCACTTCTGGGGGTCTGATAATCCAAGGTTCAGTTTCAGACAAAGTGCAAATGTTGGGGTTTAGATTCTTTTATAATGGGTTCCATTCTAAGACCCAAAGGTTTTATCATTTTTCTTTTTTGTTCAAAAAAAGGTCCTAAGATTTTGGTTAAATATACAGTCGTATGCTGGGTTGGTTGGGCATGATTTTAATTTTATTATGTACTGCAGTGTTAATATTTCACTTCTAATCTGAAGGGGTGCTTCGTGGGCTGCTGCATATAGGCTCTCAACTGTATGCACCTAATATCAGTCCCAAGCTTTCATGGTGGATGGTGTTCTTTTAGATGGGACTTTCTGGCTGACCTATAGATAAGGCTGCCGTAGTGGAAGCGGTTTGAATTTGGGTTAGGGTTATTTAATTTTACTTGTGACGGCATTCATCTTGGGTTGGATGAGCTGGTTCCTTCCAATGAATTCACTGAACCGCAAATGAAGGCCAATCAAATATGGCAGTCCATTGCCAATGTTGAGACGAACAACAGCCAGTTATGATTTCACCGGCTAGGAACAAAGTGTAGTATCTGTTCTGATGCTACACTTAGTATATTCTTTTCTCGGTTGGTGAAGGAGAAATCCTTCTTGATTGAGGCAATTTTTAATTTTTTGTTCCAATCCAGAGTGCGCATTAAAAACCGACCTTTTGTCTAACTCTGCCCTCGTGGGGAGGCAAGTAAATAGAGACCAACTAAGAACTTGCAATTGAACTCTGTCTTGTCGAAACCCGTTTTTAATGCAAAAAAAAAAAAAATGTGCCTCCTTAATTGGAAAGGATTACATTCTATGTTTTGGCAATTGACGGCTTAAGTGACATGTCTGATTGAAGAGACAATTAGTAGAAATAAAACTAACAAAATACAAATAGATAAAAGAAATTTCAGTTGAATTTTATGCCCCCCCCCCCTCCCCCGCATCTAAATTTTTTTTAAAGTAAAAAAACTAAAAAAACAAAGACAAAAAAAACAACAAAAAACTCTTTGGATTACTATCAATAAAGTCCACATTTTCATATAGGATTATAAAAAACAAATTTCTTTTATACTAAGGAACCATCGTTGAAACCGGGAATGGCTGAAGTATGCCAAGGACTTATCTGCCGATCAACATGAGTGTACTTCTTTGATGCAGGACGTGGTGAACCGTTACAAGTTAATCGATAATAATAGGGGTGGGACGTAATTGGTGAAAATTTCAGATTCATGCGAGTAGTATTTTTTTGTGTTCATTTATACATAAATAACACTAAACAATCAAACACTTTGAAAATTTTGCAAAATTCAGAAGGTGCAGGTCAAAAATAGCTGTTAGGGCTCCACGGGACTCAAAACCCATCATTTTTTGGTGAAAAAGTGGTTTCATGCAACATTGCAGGTCCTAAAACATCCTCAAAAGCTATGAATGGATATAGATGGTTAAATCTGATATAGTACTTTAATTTAGGACCATTTTCAGGCTGTGAAAGGGTTTTCATGAATGTAAAATAGGCAAATACTAGTGGCCTGCACTTTCTGAATTTTGCAAAATTTTCAAAATGTTTGATTGTTTAGTGTTATTTATGTATAAATGAACACAAAAAAATACTACTCGCATGAATCTGAAATTTTCACCCATTACGTCCCACCCCTAATAATAATCTAAAGATTTCTTTCAAAATAACTGAAGCGCAAAATTTTTAGAGAGGGGCTCGTTGTTATTTAATCCTGCTGGAACTTCTTTACAATAAAGTATCTCTATTTATCCGGCGTTACCTGGTTGGAGACATATTGCTGGATGGAGGGCTTAGAGGAAAAAATAATTCAAAATATAGTCATGTTTTCATTTTTTTAATTTTTTTTTTTAAATAGGATTTATAAAAATTCGTTTTACTTTTCTCTTATTGAAAAAAATTTGTTTTATTTCTATAAATATTCCATTAATGGTAAATTAAAAAAAACAATTCAATGTGTAGTGATCAAAAGTCACATATAGGCGAGAAACACACACACACACACACATATCTCGTCTGATAGTTTTATTAATACAGATATAAAAAAAAAAAAAAAATGCATTGTTAAACTAGAACCGACACTTCTAAAAATACTCTGAAGCCAAAATCGATAATTAATTACCACAAAAAAGTGATGTAAATATTTATTGATTTTTAAAGACAATAAATAAGATTCTATTATTGAATCATAGGTAATCCTTAACTTTAATTAATCAGATACGTATCCGGGCGTAATGATTGATTATAATAGGTATTACAAACAGTTTCTTTTTAGGGTGTAAAAACGGATAAATATAATGAAATTCGATTAAATTTTCACTCGCTATATCTCGATATTTAAAATAAAAATTATTTTGATAAAATCGGTGACAAATTTTGTTCACGTAGCAGCCTTAGTGGAGGACTGTGATGAACGTGATGAAGCGCAACCAGGGTTTTTAACCCACCTAATAAACTGGTATTGTCCTGGCCTTTGGGTCTGGATTTACGCCGGTCTATTGGGGGTTGTTGGTCCTGTGCAGTTCTAGGAGGTGCACCCTCCCAGGCTTCGCCTTCCCTCTTTGGGGAGGAGTAAGTTTATTGCTTACTGTCTGAGGCGCCCTACCGGGAATGCCGACGGGGCTGCCCAGGCAATTTTTAAATGGCCAGAATACTCACCTCGAGCCCTGGCTTATCTAATCCCACTTTCTCGACCTTGTGTCACATCTTGCCTTGTGGGAGGTAGATAAATATAGATACTGAACCAGGATCGAGCGGTGGAAGTCTTGCCTCATCCCCGTCATAAGAGCCCGTCTTTGCCTGCCGTGCAATTTAAAAGTTAAAGAAATGTTTGAAATGTCGAGTGAAGATTCGAACACTGCTTGATGGATTACGAATGCTGACTTATTTTTATTTTAACATTCAGGGCAGCAAATCCATGGGTAGTTACGACGATAGAGTTGGTTTTAATGTGTCTGATTTAACTCAATAAAAGAAGGAAGAGAAATCGCATTTGTCGTCGGCAATTAATTTCTAAACTTGAGGTTGTGAAGAGCAGAAAGGAAAGAAAGAAAAGAAAAGAGGAGAAAGGAGAGAAAGAAAAGAAAAGAGAAAGGAGAGAAAGAAAAGAGGAGAAAGGAGAGAAAGAAAAGGAAAGAGGCGAAAGAAAAGAGGAGAAAGAAAAGAAAAGAGGAGAAAGGAGAGAAAGAAAAGAAAAGAGAAAGGAGAGAAAGAAAAGAGGAGAAAGGGGAGAAAAAACAGAAAAGGAGAAAGGAGAGAAAAAAACAGAAAAGGAGAAAGGAGAGAAAGAAAAGAAAAGGAGAAAGGAGAGAAAGAAAAGGAAAGAGGGGAAAGGCGAGAAAGAAAAGAGGAAAGAAAGAAAAGGAAAGAGGAGACGGGAGAGAAAGAAAAGAGGAGACAGGAGAGAAAGAAAAGAGGAGAAAGGAGAGAAAGAAAAGAGGAGAAAGGAGAGAAAGAAAAGGAAACAGGGGAAAGGCGAGAAAGAAAAGAGGAGAAAGGAGAGAAAGAAAAGAGGAGAAAAGAGAAAACGTTGAGTGAGTGGTGAGACGTTTTTTTTTGTTGTTTTTTTGACTTGGCCAACAAGTGGAATTAATTTTATTTAATTCCGTGACATTTACTTTTAACGGTCCCTTTGGAGTTGGTGAAAAGTCTTCCCTGATAGACTTCCAAATCCCTTCTTTCAGACTGCAAGTGATCAAAATATTCTGATCTTCTCAACAGATCTGTATTTCAACCGATCGCCGTGGAGCCATTGGTCCCAGCGTGCGGGACTTCCTCAACCACCTCGATCTATTAATGACATGCAACAGTGGGGACCATCGTAAATTTAATTGGCTCTACAAGCGCCTCTATATCATCATTATTTGAGGGAACGTCTTGAGCCTGCTCTCGGCCTGCCAAGCCAACAGGATATCCGATGAAACTTCCTGATGGTCTGAATGTCGGTGGCTTACATTTTGGCAGCTGAAAATGATTATTTAGAATAGAACTTTTAAATTTAAATCTACTATTCATATTTTGTCGATGTTGAATTAGATATTAGCTTCTGACTAACACTTCTGCCATCAAGTTTAAAGCCGTCCTTCCAAAGCTGCCTCTGGTGCTACCAGATCAGGCTGTCTGAAGATACTAGCTTCTTGACCAAAAATGCACCAAACATTGATGTTATTGTTTTTTTTTTCTTTTGCAAAACTCAATCATGTTCTGCAAAGCCCAGAACAAAAGCAACAATTTTCTTCTACAAAACAAGCAAACCATTAATAAATATTTGAAGATATATAGAACTTGAAACATAAAAACTTTTACCAAAATGGGCGTACTCAGCATTAAATAACCCGAAAAGGGTTGATATGCCTTTAAACAAAATAACCGTACAACCATCAATGTTGAATTATGCATTTATTGAATAAATTTTTTGATCAAATTTGGATGTAAACAAAATTTAACTTTTTCTCTTTATAAATGTACAATTCGTTCTTTTGTGTCATGAACAGTCTTTTTTTCAGGCTACTTCAAATTAATGGCGAAAGGAATGGAGCAGGCAGACAAACAATAAACTCCATAATATCCAGCCAGACATCAAAGAATGGCAAAATGGGTACAGAAAAGTGAGGAAAGAGGAATCGGTGCTGGCCCGACTTAGACTTGGCCACACACTTATCACACACGGATACATATTGAAGGGGGAAGACCCACCTATGTGCTGCGCATGTGATACAAGAATTACAGTAGAACATATACTAGTGAAATGTATGGATTTTGACCTAATCCGTAAAAAATACTATCAAATAGACAATGTAAACAAATTATTTAGCAAGATCGATCCAAATAAAATAATTAAATTTCTTAAGGAGATTAAGATATACACCAAAATATAGTTGAAAAAAAACAAAACTTTTGAATAAAATCTCTAACTAAACTCTGTGAAGGCATCTTAAAACCACTGTTCAATCAAAATTGTATTGGCATAAAATGACCTAAGAAGGGTTGACATGCCGTTAAACCAAACAATCAAATCAAATCAAATTAGATCATTATTTTCGGTTACACGCAATCTCATGCAAGCCAAATTTGAAAGAAAACAAAATAGTCCCATCTTAAAGAAAAATGGCCAATTCGATATGGTGGGCTTAAATATAGGGTTTTAAGTTGTCTTTTGCAAACAAAAAAAAATTCCAAGTTGAAAACTTTAGTGAATAAAATATTCAAGAAATTTTTGCCCTATTATCAAATTTTGTTTCCGTCTGTTTTTACAAGGGTCACATCTGAAGTATTTTTATTTTTTTTGATTTACTATTAAAAGAAAAATCTAGCTTGATCTCTACTATGCTATGAATCGTATTAAGAAGAGTCAATGTGTTAACTGTTAAAATAAAACAAAATTCTGCTTCTGTGTCATTTCACATTTTTTTTTTCTTGGTGTAATGGGATTTTTCCTAATGTTTAGGTTGGTATGATCTAATAATTATTGCTACCATTATGATTATTTTTCATTTACCACAAGATGACATTAATGACATTACAATTGTAAAGATTTTTTTACTTGTTTAAAGTCTGCATTTTTAGTTGTACATTGTGAAAATTGACTTCAAGTCCAGTAGCAAACAGGATGGCAAATTTTCTAATTTCCAACCAACTTTGAATGGACAGAATTTTACGTTGTAACTCTCCTTTATTTTAACTTTGAATACGTTGTATTTGATCTCTCCTTTATTGTAACTTTGAATACGTTGTATTTGATCTCTCCTTTATTGTAACTTTGAATACGTTGTATTTGATCTCTCATTTATTGTAACTTTGAATACGTTGTATTTGATCTCTCCTTTATTGTAACTTTGAATACGTTGTATTTGATCTCTCCTTAATTCTAACTTTAAATACGTTGTATTTGATCTCTCCTTTACTGTAACTTTGAATACGTTGTATTTGATCTCTCCTTTATTCTAACTTTGAATACGTTGTATTTGATCTCTCCTTTATTGTAACTTTGAATACGTTGTATTTGATCTCTCCTTTATTCTAACTTTGAATACGTTGTATTTGATCTCTCCTTTATTCTAACTTTGAATACGTTGTATTTGATATCTCCTTTATTCTAACTTTGAATACGTTGTATTTGATCTCTCCTTAATTCTAACTTTGAATACGTTGTATTTGATCTCTCCTTTACTGTAACTTTGAATACGTTGTATTTGATCTCTCCTTTATTGTAACTTTGAATACGTTGTATTTGATCTCTCCTTTATTGTAACTTTGAATACGTTGTATTTGATCTCTCCTTTATTGTAACTTTGAATACG
Source organism: Sepiola atlantica (assembly GCA_963556195.1). Classification (NCBI taxonomy): domain Eukaryota; kingdom Metazoa; phylum Mollusca; class Cephalopoda; order Sepiida; family Sepiolidae; genus Sepiola; species Sepiola atlantica. Next base: position 9,971,675 of record OY744546.1, read on the forward strand.
TTGTATTTGATCTCTCCTTTATTGTAACTTTGAATACGTTGTATTTGATCTCTCCTTTATTGTAACTTTGAATACGTTGTATTTGATCTCTCCTTTATTGTAACTTTGAATACGTTGTATTTGATCTCTCCTTAATTCTAACTTTGAATACGTTGTATTTAATCTCTCCTTTACTGTAACTTTGAATACGTTGTATTTGATCTCTCCTTTACTGTAACTTTGAATACGTTGTATTTGATCTCTCCTTTATTGTAACTTTGAATACGTTGTATTTGATCTCTCCTTTATTGTAACTTTGAATACGTTGTATTTGATCTCTCCTTTACTGTAACTTTGAATACGTTGTATTTGATCTCTCCTTTATTGTAACTTTGAATACGTTGTATTTGATCTCTCCTTTATTGTAACTTTGAATACGTTGTATTTGATCTCTCCTTTATTGTAACTTTGAATACGTTGTATTTTATCTCTCCTTTATTGTAACTTTGAATACGTTGTATTTGATCTTTCCTTCATTCTAACTTTGAATACGTTGTATTTGATCTCTCCTTCATTCTAACCTTGAATACGTTGTATTTGATCTCTCCTTCATTCTAACTTTGAATACGTTGTATTTGATCTCTCCTTCATTCTAACTTTGAATACCTTGTATTTGATTTCTCTTTTATTCTAACTTTGAATACGTTGTATTTGATCTCTCTTTTATTCTAACTTTGATTGTATTTGATCTCTCCTTTATTCTAATCAGTGAATTATTTTCTCTTTCCACAGGTTTCTTCCGCTTATCTTTAACAATGGTGATGTGACCCGCTCCTGAAACTGATTTCTTCCTCACCCTGTTACCCATATTTGGATCTAACCTGAAAGAGCTGCTGACAGAAATTCGCATTTTTAATCTTCTATCATGATCGTCATTGATGACATTTCATGAAAAACAAAAACAAAAACAAGCAGAAAAAAAAAATACTTTTAAAATTTCGGAATTTTGTTTTAGTTTTATCTATAATTTTTCTCTCACAAAGTGTTGATTCTTAACAAAAAAAAAAATTTCGGTAAAATATGGTGCTTTGATTTTTGAAGAATTAAAAACAAAAAAAATTTTTTTTATGCATTTTTGAAGAATTTTGCCAATGTCTTTCATTGCCTGCAAAATCTAAACTTAGTAAATTGATAAATGAACTCTTTCGATAATCAAAGACGTTCCTGATTTTTATATTTATTTTTTTTGAAGTTGCTAAATTTTCGAAAATAGCGATATTGCATGATATGAACTAGAATTTTATTTCCTAAGAAAGAAAAACGTATATAAACAAAAAAAAATCATTTTTACTTGAAAGGTGGGGAAAAATAAACTTTCTTTTCGTCTTGTGATATAACTTTGCCTTACTTTCCGAAACGAGTCATGGACTCTGAAGAAACCAATAATCAGTCGTCGGTAATGACCAGCACAATCAACATGGCTATCTCCGTGCCAAGCAGTAGTCCAAAGCCAGGAGCAGATCCACCACGAAGTTTAACATTCGACTCTTCCCATGAGGAAATTCCAACAGATCACAAGTCCTATCATCGAGCGAGTTATTCCCTTGATGTGAGTGCGAACTCTCACTCGCGGCAGGGCTCGGAGGATCCTGAGGAACTGACCAGACGTGGCGTGATGGTTACCGATATAGACGAAGCAATAATTGAACATGATAATAAGATGATGGCCCGTATGAACAGTCTGAAGTCCCAAAAGCTTGACGCTTCTCTCACCACGGCACCAACAGCTGTTGTCTCGCCTCTGACGCCAGACGATTTGAATGATTACGGTGAGGCGTTCCCCAGTGTTACAACGCCATCCAATCAAAATATAGACTCTTCTGGTTCCAGTTATAAAAAAATGCTGCACGGCAATGGTTTGAATGGTTCAGATGACGCGTTTGCAAATGGTGAACGTGCAGAACTCAATGGCGTGATGTCTAATGGTACTGGGACGTCTAATGTTCAATTAGCACGTTTGAATCTAAAAGACTACATCCATTGGCCGACTGAAATTCCTGATAAATTGAATTTCAGTCATTTGGAAGTGTTTCAGGGTAAGGCCACTTCTTTGCATCATTCATAAGTATCGTTTCCGTTAACTTATCAGTCGTGTGGACGTAGTGTGAGGTATGGAAGTGAAACCTGAGGACATGTGTTGCATGGAAAGAAATGCTATGATGTGGGATGTAAGTCTTAAAGACAGGCTTAGATCTGATAACTTTAAAAAAAATTTTTTTCTTATTTCTGTTTTCGTTAGCATAGGGACGGGGCATTCTTCCAAATGCCAGACTATCACCTGCTATTTAGAGGCTCCAACCGAGTGCTCTTTTAAGGATTTTGGCCATTCCCTTAAGTGCAATTATTTGGATTTCTTTTGCACTTGGGTTTTCTGGGAATACTTTCCAGATACTTTTTGAAATTTTTCTTCATAAAACCTTTAGCTCTTATTATAACTGGGATAATGTTGATGTTTTTGAGGTTCCAGTTTCTCTTCATATCATACATTAGGCCTTGGTATTTTGTCACCTTCTCCCTTTCTGCTCTGTTTAAGCCACTGTCATTTAGAACACTCACCTCAATCAGTGTTGCCTCTCTTTCTGCCTTATCTAATATGACTATGTCCGGTTTTACTGCTGCATTTTCCAGGTAGGTCGATGTAGGAACCACATAATCATAATGTATAGTATACTTATCGTTTCCCACAGTCCTCTCCGGTGTGCGTGTGTGTGTGCGTGCATGCGTGCGAGCGCAAGAAGTGTAAGACAATGGAGATGGATGAGAATTCAGACATAGATTAGTTTGTTTTGTTTTACAGCATATCGACCTCTTATGGGTCATTTAATGCCGAAACATTAGTTTTTAATATTTATGTATTTAAATATCATTTTTGGTGTTTGGTTTGGTTGTTTTGTGGCATATCAACTCTTTTCGGGTTATTTAATTCCGAATCTGGTCATTTTGGTAAAAGTTTTAATGCTTCAAGTTTTTTATGTTTAGATATTTATTCCTGGTGTTTGGTTTGGTTGTTTTGTAGGGGAAACTGTTGTTTTTGCTTTTTGGCTTTGCACAACATGATTGAGTTGCAAAACGAATAGAAAAAAACCCAACAACATCAATGTTTGGTGCATTTTTTGGCAGGAAGCTAGTATCTCAGATGTGGAGAAAGTATATCTGGATGGTGAAGCTATTGAAGTTGTTCAGAAGTTCTATTACCTTGTTGATACCATTGGAGCACAGGGAGGATCAGGTGCTCATGTGATTGCAAGAGTGAGGAGTCGATGTACTCAGCTTTCTTCCTCTTGCTTGCTTTTTATTTAATTCTCTTTCTCTCTTTAGGAGTGGATGGAGTAAGTTCAGGGAACTTCTGTTATTACTAACCAGCAGAGCGTTACCATTGTTGATCAAGGGACGGGTCTATCAGGCATGTGTAGGCAGTGTGATAATATATGGAATTGAAACTTAGTCAGTGAGTATTGAGGATATGCGTTGCATGGAAAGAAATGATACAATGGATGTGTAATGTGAATCTTAAAGACAGGCTTAGATCTGATGACCTCAGAGGAAGATTAAATCTGGACAGTATAGGGAGATGTGTGCAGAACAAGAGACTTCGATGGTATGGTTACATTGAAAGAATCGATGAGAGTTCTTGGATCAGTAGATGTAGAACAGTTGAGGTAGCAGGTGCAGTTCCCAGAAGAAGACCAAGGAAAACATGGGAGGAAGTGATAAGAATGGACTTGAGAGAAAGAGGGATAAATAAAGACCTGGCCAGAAATAGGTTAATTTGGAAATTAATTTTTTAAAGACGTCCAACACATGCCAGCATGTAAAACGAACGTTAACCAAATATGATGATAATGATTACTTTATTTTACCAAAATTTGAGCACTTAATAATCTTTTATTGTTTGTGTGTGTTTTTTTTTGCCGTTAGAAAAGTGTGGCATATTATGTGTAGATTTATAAAGTTGGACTTTTTATTGCACTGACAGTGAGATTAAAACATCAAATTCATAGTCACAATAGGAGAACAAAAGCTTTCTAATATACTGATCATGTGTATGTGATCAACGTTACAAGGTTAACTAATTTGTATATTTTTTTGCAAAATGACATCTCATTAGTTAACTATTTATGATTTTTTTTGTCAACGATTGTAAATACTTGAAACAGCATTCACCCGGGGTGATTTCAGCTGGCTCAAAATGAGTTCACTGCATCCCGTGTCAAGGCAATCCACGCCGACTGGCAGCCGAGTCTTTAACATACTTCAGCCATTCCCGATTCTAGAGACGAATACCAAAAACATGGGGTCCAGCTACCAGCTCCTCCATGTTTGTCTTCAGTGGGTCGCCTTTGCACTTCCTCCATTTTTACTTTTTATTTTAATATAACACATTGTTCTGTTTATGTATATTTTTGACATCATCGATACAGGCGTAGAATTTTGGTTGGAAAGAGTTTTTTCCGGTCCTTTCCGGTCTTTTCCGGTCTGTCTACCCACACCCTTGACCCACGTCTCGTTATCATCTTAATTCTTATTCTAATTTATTAATCATTGAATAAAACAATTAAAAAAACAAAAAACAAAATAATTTGTTTTCTTCACTTCCTCTGTGGGAAGCAGCGAATCAACACCTTCTGTGTATTCTAGTTCGATCCTGCTTAACTTGGAAATTAAGGCAATCTTCTATCTCTCTCTCCCTCCCTCCCTTTTCTCTTTCTCTCTCTCTTCCCCCCCCCCCTCTCTCTCTCTCTTTCTTTCTCTCTCTCTCTCTTTCTCTCTTTCTCTCTTTCTCTCTTTCTTTCTCTCTCTTTCTCCTTCTTTCTCCCTCTCTCTCAATCTTTCTCTCTTTTCTTCCTCTCTTTTCTCCTCTCTCTCTTCCTTTTTTCCTCTCTCTCTTCCTTTCTTCCTCTCTCTCTTCCTTTCTTCCTCTCTCTCTTCCTTTTTTCCTCTCTCTCTTCCTTTCTTCCTCTTTCTCTTCCTTTCTTCCTCCTTCTTCCTTTCTTCCTTTCTTTCTACCCTCTCTCTATCCTTTCTTCCATCTCTCTCTCTTCTTTTCTTCCATCTCTCTCTCTTCTTTTCTTCCATCTCTCTCTCTTCTTTTCTTCCATCTCTCTCTCTTCTTTTCTTCCATCTCTCTCTCTTCTTTTCTTCCATCTCTCTCTCTTCTTTTCTTCCATCTCTCTTCTTTTCTTCCATCTCTCTCTCTTCCTTTCTTCCATCTCTCTCTTCCTTTCTTCCTCCTTCTTCCTTTCTTCCTTTTTACCCTCTCTCTCTCTTCCTTTCTTCCATCTCTCTCTTCATTTCTTCCTCTCTCTCTTCCTCTCTCTCTTCCTTTCTTCCTCTCTCTCTCTTCCTTTCTTTCTCTCTCTTCCTTTCTTTCTCTCTCTTCCTTTCTTTCTCTCTCTTCCTTTCTTTCTCTCTCTTCCTTTCTTCCTCTCTCTCTTCCTTTCTTCCTCTCTCTCTCTCTTCCTTTCTTCCTCTCTCTCTCTTCCTCTCTTCCTTTCTTCCTCTCTTCCTTTCTTCCTCGCTTCCTTTCTCTCTTCTCCCTTTCTCCCTTTTCCCATTCCCCCCCCCCCTTTCTAATATTCTTAACCCCTCATCTCTCTCTTCTTTCTTTCATTGCTTCTTCCTTATCCCTCTCTTTCTTTATCTTCATTTTTTCTTTTTCTTTCTCTCTGCCTCTTCATACCGCTCCTTCTCTCCCCATCCCCCCCCCCTATCTTCTGGCGCTTACCAGGCTTAACCTCCCCTAACTTTGCTGATCTAACAAGACCCTTTGTGTCAATGTGATTATTCCGTATGTAAAACAATTACGCTACCACAATTACATAACATTAACTCTTGGTGATCCTTATAGATTTCTATGTCTCAATTTATTTGTATTACTCATCTTTGTCTTTTCTTCTTTTCTGTCTTATACAGGACAGATGTTACTCCAGTGGCTGAGTTCTGGCCTTCAAGATGACAATGGTGAGAAAAGACGTGGTACATTATTGCCTCTTTCCCAATGTTTGAGCAAGACAGAGCAGCGATTACTGACCACACAGATTTGCACCTACCTGATGGCAGCTGGGGTCATTAAACAATTGGACACAACACAAGAGACCAGTACAGTCTTTAAGGTAACCTCGTCTTTTAAAATACTCTCTTTATTATTTTCGATTTTATTTTTCAAATCCTTGTTTTTTTTGTTTCAGACCCTAACACCCTCAAAAGTACCCAAGTTTGCAGTAAAATAAAAAAACATAGCAAATTTATATTGTAGTTGTTGCCTCGCCTTTCCTCCTTAGGTCGCTATCATCTTTAATTATCTCACATGTGACTCTCTGCTATCATGTGTGTTAAAGCCAGGTCGATCATAGATAACACTCAACGTAATTTCATGGTTCAATTCCTTTATTGTTTCTTTAGCAAGAAAAAAACATTTTTTAACCATCATATTAATCTGCCATTTTAGACTTATCGAAATTTCCAACCAGAATATGTTTTTTTTTTAGCTCTAGTAAAACATCAGCTTTGTGTGACGTCTAGCTGGGAAAGAGAACGTTTTAGTTACTCACTTCATGCCCGGGATGTCATAGCTAGATAAAACTTACGCACCCCGTTTCTCAATATGCAACACTAGTTCACACCTGCTCCTTGACCAGCATTAGTCCAGTACCTGGGCATGTCAATTTCCATCTTTACCTAGAGTCTACCACTTTATAGCTAGTATGAAGAAAACTATTTGAAATTTTGTGGGAAAAAATGTTACTTAGTATTTGCATAAGAGAGTAAGTAACTATGATGAATGTATTTACGTATTGTTTTTATTCGCAAAATAGATAAGAAATTGTTTTTTTTTTGTTTTTTTTTAAATTTGTTTTTTTTAATTTGTTTTTTTAAACATAGTTTTTATTGGCAAAATAGATAAGAAATTATGTATGTTTTTTTTTGTTTTTTTTTTAAAATTTTTTTTTTTTAAACATAGTTCACCCCAAATAAGGCAGGCCGCCACTGTAGACGTAAGGGGCTACTGAGAAAAAAGGGTGAAGATTTTGGGGAGGTCAACCTAATTTAGGAGCTGTGCAGCGAGGTGTCTGTTTATATTAGTTTTAAATTTCTGCATGTCAGTAACGTCAGGAAAATGTTTTTTTGTTATGTTATGTTATGCTAATTTCTTTAAATTTTTAAAACACGTGTCCAGTTAAAACAAAAATCCTTTAGACTTACTTGAAGTTCAAACTGACCAATTTACATTGTAAAACTACTGCCTTATAAATGTGTACTCTGCCTACTCCTTTTTTGTCAACTAATCACATGTTTCTATTTGCATACCATGACTTTTTAATATTATATAGATAATGTAAGAATTCAAAATTCCGACATCTTAAGAAACAACTCAACAAATTCTTTAAAATGAAGAAAAAAATGGCGGGCAACTATTCTGGAATGAAAACTTGCACAACAAATTCTTATTAATAAAATCTATTTTAGGATAGCAGGATCTTTGCATCATTCTGGCAACCTAGTGTCTTTCCTGAACTATCAGTCTATTCTTTGCAAGGATGAAGTTTTATCTGGTTCAGTCTTAGGAGGTGTACCCACCCAGGCATTACCTTTGTAGAATCAAATTGACGCTTACTGGCATAAGAACTCCAAATAGTTGATAGAATTTTTTCATGAATGAAGCAATATTTATCATTATCTTCTATTATATAAAAAGCAATGACTTATTTGTTGTTTCATTTTACTTCAGTCGAAGTTCTCAGAATTCCTGGGGCCAACACTTGATCTCTATATGAGATGCATAGGTATTCGAATATTCCATTAAAATTCTCCTTTACCTGTCAAACGTTGAGTTAGTAAAGTAGTTAAGAATATTCATTTTCCTCTCCCCAATTGACCAGTTAATTATGTCACAGTATATCTTTCTTTTGGTCTCTTAGTCTTACTGGATTCCAGGACAAGAATTCATCTTGTCTGGTGGAGTATCCAGCTAATTGCTGTTACTTGAGGTAGCATTACTTAGAGAAGATGCACCATTCCTCGTATGAGCTAGTGTATAGCCATGTCGAGGGGATCTTATTTGGGCTTCGAATACTATGATATTTTGAATATTTGGTCAGGGTTTACTTGTACGTGAAAGTATCCTCATGCCAGGTTATCCTGACAAACCCTTGTACAGAGAGACCGAAGACACTCGAGAATTGTGTCTAGTAGGTAATTCAAACTCCCCAGTTGTCTATCTGTGTGTTTGTATGTCCAGCTAAAAGTAAAAAAATACAAGACAAACACTAACAAATTTGTATTTTTTTTATCGGCGTTGCCCCGGTGGAATAATATCTAAAATTTAGAAAAAAATATTAATTCTTTGACCCTAAACTGGCACAGATTTCGTCAAGGAGGGGGAGGGTCTTTTTTCCAGCTACTAACTAAAGGGAAGTAACTCTGTTTTTTTTTTCAAGGAGTTAATTCCCTTACGACAACTAATCCTCGAGGAATTTATATAAGTGAGAGTGGTGGGGAGAGGTAAAGAGAAAATGGGGGGGAGAGAGAGACTTTTGCCCGGGCAACGCCGGGTAGCCCTGCTAGTATAAATATATTATCCACTTATTTAGTGCCATTAGGGATTCCAACTTACTGTTAAATTTCATAGAATTAGAATCTGGACAGAATATATAGAATGACCTCATTGACCTAATAGTTGGGCAAACATGTATTATAGTTAGCAATGCGAAAAAGGAGAGAAAAAAAATCAAATATACAACAAATAACTTTTACCAAATGCAAGAAAATTTACTTTTCTACCTACACGTATAAGTTTCAAGTGTAGATACTGGTAAGATTCATTATCTATGAATTTGTTATCGTCACTTTTAATCTAAGTCATCTCCAAAATTTTTTTCAAATATAAATTCAATTTTTAGGGCAGTTCACTCAAACTTAGGGTTAGTGTTAAAAACATATTAACTGCCCTAACAATCTAGGCCCTAAAAAGAAGGGAGGGAGGGGGGTATAATTTAGCTGAGGATCTTAATCTACAAATTTATCAAAGTTTATTAAAATTATGTAATTCTCTGAGTAAAAAAACATTTTTTAAATTAATCCCCCCCCCCCTCTCAATTAACTGCTGCCCGGAGAGCGGGTAGGTTTGCTAGTATTTAAATATAGTTTAATGGAAGTGATGAACTCTCAATTGTAAGGGAGAGAACTCTTTCGGTTCTGTAATCTTCCACAACAATCTATGTTACTCATCATTTTATTTATTTTTTTGCAAGAAGTTTGTTTTTGGCCAGCCTCGTGCAATAAATAAATTGTTTAGTGATATTACCCGTGCAAACATTTGCATCAACAAAAAGCAGCATAATACATAACACACACTTTCATATTCCTCATTTCTAATAACCGTTTCCAACGATTTTTATTTTTAAATTTCAATTGCTGAAACAACACAAGAAACACCCGTGTCTGACGTTCTTCAACTTGTTTTTACGGATCTATTTTCCTTCTTCGTCATCACTCGTCCATTTGTGAAACATTGAAACATTTCATATTCCTCATTTAAAAACACCCGATCGGCAGAGAGGAACGTTTGTTTTTTTTTACTCGCAACCATCGCACGAGTATATTTCAAAAGGATTCTTTATTTTGATTAATTCAACAGAAGCGTTGTTCTCCTTCTTTCGCCAGGTAAAAAAAAATATATTTAACGACATTTCGGGCACGTCTACTTCACTTATGTGTCACTATTTTGTTCATACAAGTGGAATTCTTGTTTTATACTTCACCAACAACATCTTGATAAGCAACTCACTGGTAATGTATGACATTTGTACATGCTTAAGTGGAAACGACATCAGCCCTAGTTAGATGGGAACGGTGGAGGTCTTGAACTGCTAAAAGTGTTCAAGTTGGTAAAGGATAGGCATCCAGCCGTAAAATTGCCTTAAATACAATGTCTAGTCGAAATACAGCAGGAAAAAAGAAAGGCAGTGCCAGTAGCACTAATGCTGCTGGTAATGTCTTGGGCTTCGTAGATTCAAGGATGCGTGGATCTTCAGGGCCTATGGATTCCATCAAGCCTTGCCAAAGACAGAAGTGGAGAGGAAGACTTAGATTTCGAGACTAGACAATCAGGCTCCACCCTCATCAGAGGATTAATTGTGGCCTGATTCAACAAATAAACCGGTTGATGATGATGATGATGATGATGATGACACACACACATAGACAGGAAAAAAATATATGCTTGTGCATATACTTTTTAAATTTTTTAATAGGCCAACCGTTTCAAGGTAAAAGCTTGATGATTGTTAACATTTAACAACAGAGCATATATAAATACACAATATAAGGCAAAAAATCCAGTAACCAAGATTTTATTCATTTTGCAGTTAATTTTTTCACATTCAAAACCTTCGTACATTTTTTTTGACGGACCGTTTCGCCTAATATGTCAATTCCGGATCTTTCAACTGTGTGCGATTCAAAAATCCAAAATTCGCCTCAATAAAAATATATTATAAGGCAACAAACAAAACAAACAACTTACATTGAATACATTTTCCCTCGAGGAAAAACATAGACGTTACTACCCATACAGGCAGCCATCTTTTTTTATAAGATGGCTGCTTGTATGGGTAGTAACATCTCTAGGTGAAATGGTGCATCAAAAAAATGTACAGAAGTTTTGAATTGGAAAAAATTAACTGTAAAATGAATAAAATATTGGTCACTAGAATTGAATAGTGAAATGAATATGGAAAGCTTTGAGTGGGTACATTAAGGCAGCAGTGAAAAAGGGGAGGGGTGAGAGTGTTTGTGAATTTGTCTTTCACTCTCTGCTACTGACTGACTTCTCGCAGCCTGGACCCTCGTCCAGCGCTCTTAGTAGCATCGGCTACTACTTTTTCTTATCAACCCATCATGTCAACCCAATATTTCGATGTACTTGCATGACATTTTACGTAAAATTATCATCCTGAGGAAGTCTTACAACAAAGACGAAACGTTGATGAATATATAAAAAATATCTCTTGGCTTTTCCTTTTTCATTTCCCATTACGTCGGATTACTCTCATCCTTCCTTTCTCATATATATATATATATATATGAGAGAGAGAGAATCGTGTCCACGTTTGCTTCATAATTAGATGTATATTTATATGTATATAGATGTAATCAGTCAACAGAAAATATATATATACATATATAATAATAATAATAATAATAATTATAAATAAATATTAAATTATATTTACCTACAGACGACATCGTTTCGAGCTTTTTGCTCTCATCAATGTAGGAGAGAGACAATTTCAGACGTTCATAAGGCACAAACCCGGTTCACAGAGCCACCTTTGACTCCACACGCTTTCGGTCTATCCTCACGGCCATAGGAAATTACCACGTGATATACATATTTATAATCTAGCTATTTATGAAGGCCGATAGCAATGCAGAATACTGGAATGGTGAAAGGGAGTTTGGATGTTTTCATTCCACGAGACGGTTTCACTTTAGTATTTTTTTTTTTTTTTTGAAAAGGGAATGGTTCTCCCGAAATTATTGAAAGATGTTCCACTATCCCGGATATTTTAATATTAATATTTTAACAGTAAATCTCATATTTACTTATATGATATGTGAAAGATGTTTTGAAAAATAAATAGATAATTGTGAAGATTTATTCCCCAAATATTGTCTTTGATTGTTTTTGTTTTTTCATACTCTTTTACCATTTTTCTGCATTGCTATCAGCCTTCATAAATACCTGCATACTTATTTACCAAAAATCCTTCAAACTGCTATTCTCTTATATATATATATATATATATATATATATATATATATATATATTTAGGCAAACATTATTAAATAACATGGAGTGGTTTTGTTTGATGCGACTTTTTTTTTTTTTTTCAATTTTCCGAATTGTCCATCTAATGTGTCGGTCAAATTGATATAAATATGATCCATGGCTTTCTTGTTCCATTCTTTTTTCTTTTTTGCAAGTACTTTCGATTTGAATCGTCAAATCATCTTCAGGCGGTATTGGTTTATGAAAAAAAAAAAAAAAGTCGCATCAAACAAAACCACTCTGTTATTTAATAATGTTTGCCTAAATGAAAATATGCTGCCTAAATACACAATATATATATATATATATATATATATATATATATATATATAAATGGTAGTAAAAACCGTACATATTTCCAGGAAAGTTGTCATGGTTCGGAGGTAAAACACCAGACTATAGACATCAGCATCAAAGGTTCGATCCTTGTCTAAGTTAGCCATGCTGATGATGGCTGTGAGCTAGAAACACGTGTCCATGGATTATTTTTATGTACGCATAAAATTAATTAATTTATATATATATATATATATATATATATATATATATATACCTACATATTTAATGTATTTTATGTAATTGTTTTAATGTGTGATGGTAGCGTTTATTAATTTACTTACTATTTTGATCGTTCACTTCCTCAGTGATACAGATTAATGCAGAAGTTCGCATTATTATATATATATATATATATATATATATAATAAGTAAAAAAAAAATTACATAAAATATATTAAAATATTTATGTGATAAAAACCGTACATATTTTTAGGCAAGGCGTCATGGTCCAGAGGTAAAACGACAGACCATAGACATCAACATCGAAGGTTCGATCCTTGTCCAAGTAATCACCTAAATATTTAATGTATTTTATGTAATTGTTTTTTTTATTGGTGATGGTAGCGTATGTTGCTTTTCTTACTACTGTTTCGATTGTTCACTTCCTAAGTGATACAGAATAATGTAGAAGATTGCATTATTAGTCGCCCTTAACTTTATAGGACATATTTTTTGTTAATATATATATATATTTATTGATTTTATACGTACATAAAAGTAATCTATGGACACGCGTTTCTTGCTCACAGCCGTCATCAGCATATATATAGTCTAAAGAAGCTTTAAGTCATTAAAAAAAAAAAAAAAAAAAAAAAAAAAAAAATGTAAAATGAAGTTTAAATTCCCAGACAAACTAACTAAATCCAAGATATTGCAGACTTAACATATATATATATATATATATATATATATATATATATATATATATATATAAATAATGGAATGATGCCACACACTTTCCTCCAATTCAAATTTACTCTTTTCAACAATTAATATAAATGTCTTGCAAAAAATAAAAAGTTATAAATAAAAACAAAAACAAACCTTTTGCTCGAAGATCCGAATTGTTTTCATTACCTTCTGATATGAAATAAAACATCTCCTTACTTCATATTTGGCATAATCTCGTTGACACACCGGTTCCCATTAGATCACTGAAGTTAAGCGACGTTCAGCCTGGCCTGTACAAGATGGGTGACTATTTGGAAATACTAGGCACTGTATGTCATCTCCCCTAACTGGGATATAAATGCTGACTGGGGACCGCATGTGAATTTGTATTGCCCATAAACTTCGACTTTTCAGTGGAAAGCCGAATGTCCGCCGCTGAGCAAATACCACAAAAAAGTAGTATTACTGGTTATTCGATCTCTTTACTTAAAAAAAAAACTACTATCTGATGTTCTGCGATTGAGGTCCTGCCACACTGTTGATGCACTCTCCCATTGTGGAGTCAGTAATTGCACTTGTAATGACGGGATAGTTACACTTGTTAATTACAGCAAATATCTGTAACCACTCCCTCTCATATTCTATTGTTGTATATTAACATTTCTGACTTGTGTAATGATGTCAAATTATTTTAGAGTTATTTGCCTGAATTATTTAAGCATGTCGGGCCTTGATTGTTGGAATAAACTAGCTTAGAAATTAGAGTGTGCCCGCTCCTTCCTTGTTACCCAGAAAACCTTTTTTTCTTCATCATCCGTTTAAATTTATTTTCTGTGTCAAACATTTATAGACAATTTATGAATATTCTCTTTTTTTTTTTTCCTAACCCCCCCCCCCCCCCCCAATGTATCGTACACAGTGCAAGGATTAACCACCCCGGAGGGGAAGAGGAATTTTTACCGGGGATCCCAGATGTGATGATTTCAGCAGTGTTCTGGAGGCCAACTTAATTTTTTTTTTTGTCTTACTTAAAATCAGAAAAAAATGATGTAGAGTCGCTTTTAACAGTAACAGCATATTAAAAATAGTTACTAAACTTAAATTCTGTAAGTAAGTGTAACAAATATTTAGAGATTTTAGGGAAAATATGTAGATAAAGGTAAACAAAAATTTAAAGGAGAGTGTAAAAAATATGTGGAGAAGTGTAAAAATATTTAAAGGAGTGTAAACAAATATGTGGAGAAGTGTAAAAATATTTAAAGTGTAAACAAATATTTAAAGGAGTGTAAACAAATATGTGGAGAAGTGTAAAAATATTTAAAGTGTAAACAAATATTTAAAGGAGTGTAAACAAATATGTGGAGAAATGTAAACAAATATTTAAAGTGGAAACAAATATTTAAAGGAGTGTAAAAAAATATGTGGAGAAGTGTAAAAATATTTAAAGTGTAAACAAATATTTAAAGGAGTGTAAAAAATATGTGGAGAAGTGTAAAAATATTTAAAGTGGAAACAAATATCTAAAGGAGTGTAAAAAATATGTGGAGAAGTGTAAAAATATTTAAAGGAGTGTAAAAAATATGTGGAGAAGTGTAAAAATACTTAAAGTGGAAACAAATATCTAAAGGAGTGTAAAAAATATGTGGAGAAGTGTAAAAATATTTAAAGGAGTGTAAAAAAATATGTGGAGAAGTGTAAAAATATTTAAAGGAGTGTAAAAAATATGTGGAGAAGTGTAAAAATATTTAAAGGAGTGTAAAAAATATGTGGAGAAGTGTAAAAATATTTAAAGTGGAAACAAATATCTAAAGGAGTGTAAAAAATATGTGGAGAAGTGTAAAAATATTTAAAGGAGTGTAAAAAATATGTGGAGAAGTGTAAAAATATTTAAAGGAGTGTAAAAAATATGTGGAGAAGTGTAAAAATATTTAAAGGAGTGTAAAAAATATGTGGAGAAGTGTAAAAATATTTAAAGTGGAAACAAATATCTAAAGGAGTGTAAAAAATATGTGGAGAAGTGTAAAAATATTTAAAGGAGTGTAAAAAATATGTGGAGAAGTGTAAAAATATTTAAAGTGCAAACAAATATCGAAAGAAGTGCAACAAAAATAGAGAAGTGTAGAAAAAATATGCGGGCTACCTCAACTGTTCTACATCTACTAACCCAGGAATTCTCATCCATTCTTTCAACGATGCCATACTATCGAAATCTCCTTTTCTATACACATCTCTCTATACTGTCCAGATTTAATCTTCCTCTGAAGTAATCGGTTCCCATTAGATCACTGAAGTTAAGCGATGTTCAGACTGGCCTGTACAAGATGGGTGACTATTTGGAAATACTAGGCGCTGTATGTCATCTCCCCTAACTGGGATATAAATGCTGACTGGGGACCGCATGTGAATTTGTATTCCCCATAAACTTCGACTTTTCAGTGGAAGGCTGAATGTCCGCCGCTGAGCGAATACGACAAAAAAGTAGTATTACTGGTTATTCGATCTCTTTACTTTAAAAAAAAACTACTGTCTGATGTTCTGCGATTGAGGTCCTGCCACACTGTTGATGCACTCTCCCATTGTGGAGTCAGTAATTGCACTTGTAATGACGGGATAGTTACACTTGTTAATTACAGCAAATATCTGTAACCACTCCCTCTCATATTCTATTGTTGTATATTAACATTTCTGACTTGTGTAATGATGTCAAATTATTTTAGAGTTATTTGCCTGAATAATTTAAGCATGTCGGGCCTTGATTGTTGGAATAAACTAGCTTAGAAATTAGGGTGTGCCCTCTCCTTCCTTGTTACCCAGAAAACCTTTTTTTCTTCATCATCCGTTTAAATTTATTTTCTGTGTCAAACATTTATAGACAATTTATGAATATTCTCTTTTTTTTTCTACCCCCCCCCCTCCACCCCCAATGTATCGTACACAGTGCAAGGATTAACCACCCCGGAGGGGAAGAGGAATTTTGCTGGGGACCCCAGATGTGATGATTTCAGCAGTGTTCTGGAGGCCTACTTAATTTTTTTTTTTTTTTGTCCTCTTACTTAAAATCAGAAAAAAATTATGTAGAGTCGCTTTTAACAGTAACAGCATATTAAAAATAGTTACTAAACTTAAATTCTGTAAATAAGTGTAACAAATATTTAGAGATTTTAGGGAAAATATGTAGAAAAAGGTAAACAAATATTTAAAGGAGAGTGTAAAAAATATGTAGAGAAGTGTAAAAATATTTAAAGGAGTGTAAACAAATATTTAAAGGAGTGTAAAAAATATGTGGAGAAGTGTAAAAATATTTAAAGTGGAAACAAATATTTAAAGAAGTGTAAACAAATATTTAAAGGAGTGTAAACAAATATTTAAAGGAGTGTAAACAAATATTTAAAGGAGTGTAAACAATTATTTAAAGGAGTGTAAAAAATATGTGGAGAAGTGTAAAAATATTTAAAGTGTAAACAAATATTTAAAGGAGTGCAAAAAAATAGAGAAGTGTAAAAATATTTAAAGGAGTGTAAACAAATATTTAAAGGAGTGTAAACAAATATTTAAAGGAGTGTAAAAAATATGTAGAGAAGTGTAAAAATATTTAAAGGAGTGTAAACAAATATTTAAAGGAGTGTAAAAAATATGTGGAGAAGTGTAAAAATATTTAAAGTGGAAACAAATATTTAAAGAAGTGTAAACAAATATTTAAAGGAGTGTAAACAAATATTTAAAGGAGTGTAAACAAATATTTAAAGGAGTGTAAACAAATATTTAAAGGAGTGTAAACAATTATTTAAAGGAGTGTAAAAAATATGTGGAGAAGTGTAAAAATATTTAAAGTGTAAACAAATATTTAAAGGAGTGCAAAAAAATAGAGAAGTGTAAAAATATTTAAAGGAGTGTAAACAAATATTTAAAGGAGTGTAAACAAATATTTAAAGGAGAGTGTAAAAAATATGTAGAGAAGTGTAAAAATATTTAAAGGAGTGTAAACAAATATTTAAAGGAGTGTAAAAAATATGTGGAGAAGTGTAAAAATATTTAAAGTGGAAACAAATATTTAAAGAAGTGTAAACAAATATTTAAAGGAGTGTAAACAAATATTTAAAGGAGTGTAAACAAATATTTAAAGGAGTGTAAACAATTATTTAAAGGAGTGTAAAAAATATGTGGAGAAGTGTAAAAATATTTAAAGTGTAAACAAATATTTAAAGGAGTGCAAAAAAATAGAGAAGTGTAAAAATATTTAAAGGAGTGTAAACAAATATTTAAAGGAGTGTAAACAAATATTTAAAGGAGTGTAAAAAATATGTAGAGAAGTGTAAAAATATTTAAAGTGTAAACAAATATTTAAAGGAGTGCAAAAAAATAGAGAAGTGTAAAAATATTTAAAGGAGTGTAAACAAATATTTAAAGGAGTGTAAACAAATATGTGGAGAAGTGTAAAAATATTTAAAGTGTAAACAAATATATATATATATATAAATATATATATATATAAGAGGATTTAATGAATTAGAACATTCCAATTGTTCAAAGAATTAGAACAACAAGTCTAGTATGGCGTACGATCATTTCCAAAACATTCTGGAAATACTTTATTTTTAATTTTTTAATTTTTCAATTTAAAAAAAAGAATTTACAAAGCCACTCCAAAATGTCTTCATCAGCGCCTTTAGCACCACATCTTACAAAAAATTCAAGGAAAAAATAACGAGTTCGTCGTAGAGGAACATCTATTGACAGGAGAGGACACAGGTTCAAATATTAGAAAAAGGAATAAGTTACAAATATAAAATAAAAATATAAAGATAAACTATATATATATATATATGTGATAATAGCTTTCTAATCAAACTTAAATGCATCTATCGTTCTGTTAATCAATTTCCGCAATTTTTTTTACGGAGATTCTGGTACATTATGATAATATAATTTGTTGCATATACATATCGTTGTACAGGCATTAACGTTTTTTTTTTCTAAAGAGGAAGAAAGACTGAAATGGAACAATGGAGTCGGTGAAAGAGAGAGATCATGAGAAAAGAGGTAGAACATGAATAGCAGAAAGTGGGGGAGGGGAGAGAGAAGAGTAGACTAAAAAAAAAAAAGATAAAAATGTCAGTGAAAAGGGAGTGACACCAAAGTTGAACGTATTTTCATAAAAATAATAAGACAAAATCTTCAAAATACTCAATATTCAAATATCAAAAAAAAAAAAAAAAGAATTATTAAATTATGGATTCAACATCCAACAAAGTTCAAATGATACGGAATCTTTCTTGGTGTCCGTCAGTGAAGGTAAGACCAATACTGGTTCTAAATCTGCTTTGTTTTTTTACTTATATAGTGTAAGAATCTGCTGATAAGCTATTTTGTTGCCTTTTGATAATATTAAGTAAAGAATATGAAATTATTGTTATAAAGAATTTAAAAAAAAAATCGTTTCTTTTGTTTCATGGCATATCAACCCTTTTTGGGTCATGTAAAGTTCTTAATATCTAAATTTTATGTTTCAGGATTTTTGAGATGAGGATTAATAATAAGTATTATTCTATTTGTATTTTATGGTTTTGATGAATGTTAGAAGATACATCGATTGCGGTGTTGTAAATATAAGAATTAAGATGAGAATACTAGTCCTAATGATATAAAATCTTAAATATTTAAAAGAATGATATTAAAATACATAAACATTTAAAAAAAATTATATTAAAATACATAAACATTTAAAAAAAATTATATTAAAATACATAAACATTTAAAAGAATTATATTAAAATGCATGAACATAAAAAAAATGGTATTAAAATACATAAAAATCTAAAAAAAAATGATATTAAAATACATAAACATTTTAAAGAATAATATCAAAATACATAAACATTTCAAAAAATGATATTAAAATACATAAACATTTCAAAAAATGATATTAAAATACATAAACATTTCAAAAAATGATATTAAAATACATAAACATTTTAAAGAATAATATCAAAATACATAAACATTTCAAAAAATGATATTAAAATACATAAACATTTCAAAAAATGATATTAAAATACATAAACATTTCAAAAAATGATATTAAAATACATAAACATTTTAAAGAATAATATCAAAATACATAAACATTTAAAAGAATGATATTAAAATACATAAACATTTAAAAGAATGATATTAAAATACATAAACATTTCAAAAAATGATATTAAAATACATAAACATTTTAAAGAACGATATTAAAATACATAAACATTTTAAAGAATGATGTTACAATACATAAACATTTTCAAAAATGATAACAAAATACATAAACATTTTCAAAAAATGATATTAAAATAGATAAACATTTAAAAAAATGATATTAAATTAGATAAACATTTAAAGAATTATATTAAAATACATAAACATTTAAAAGAATATTTAATTAGATAAACATTTAAAAGAATATTAAAATGCATAAACATTTAAAAGAATATTAAAATGCATAAACATTTAAAAGAATGATATTAAAATACATAAACATTTAAAAAAGAATATTAAAATACATAAACATTTAAAAAAAAGTATATCAAAATACATAAACATTAAACAAAATGATATCAAAATACATAAACATTTAAAAAGAATGATATTAAAATCCATAAACATTAAAACAAAATGATATTAAAATCCATAAACATAAAAAAATGATATTAAATTAGATAAACCTTTTAAAAATGATATTAAATTAGATAAACCTTTTAAAAAATGATATTAAATTAGATAAACATTTCAAAGAATGATATTAAAATACATAAACATTTCAAATAATGATATTAAAATACATAAACATTTTAAAAGAATGATATTTAAATACATAAACATAAAAAAAAATGATATCAAAATACATAAACATTTAAAAAAATGATATCAAAATACATAAACATTTAAAAAAAATGATATCAAAATACATAAACATTTAAAAAAATGATATCAAAATACATAAACATTTAAAAAAATGATATCAAAATACATAAACATTAAAAACTAATGTTTAGGCATTAAATGACCTACAAGAGGTTAATATGCCGTAAAGCAAAACAAATAAGTGTAAAATAAACTGTATTTTAGTGAAGAGTTTATTTACATTCTATTTCTAGTTTAAATTATCAAAACTGCAATTTTTGCCGTTAAGTGAGGAAATTAGAGTAATTTTTACGAGGCTCACAAGTATGTTTGCAAAGTTCCCCAATTTTGGTATACCTGATATAAGTTACCCTGTAAGTCAGGGGCGGGCAACCTTTTCAGAGTGAGGGCCAGATGAGACTTTTGGAAGGAGATCGCGGGCCGGAGTGAAAAACGAAATCTCAGAATTACTATATTTTGTTTACATGAATAAATTGTACAAAAATTGCATTGAACACTCTACAAATCTGATATTTTTTCTCAAGAGACTTCTTTATGTGATGTTATAAATGGCGCCGACGAAGAGCCATTTTGGAATCATAAAAAATAATGACGGAGGAAGTAGCAAGTTGATCCAGCATTCGTTTTGACACACCTCACATAAGTTATCTGTTTCATGCCCTTGCCTCGTCTCGCATTTCCTCTTTGCCTCTCTCTTTCTCTTTTTCTATTTTTATCTCAGGCCAAGGATTTGAAATTAATAGTTAAAGAAAAATGAAATATACATGCATCATCGCTCGCTGATATTTATACATTTTTATCCCACTGTAAATCTTAATTGAAACCTACTTTTACGTCTATGTCACAAAATGATATGAGTTTTACTGGGAGGTCCGCGGGCTGGATTGCAATAATAAAGCCTAGCAGGGTGGCGGGCCGGACGCTAAGCTTTTGCGGGCAGGAGGTTGCCCTTCCCTGCTGTAAGTGTACATTCCTGCTTTAATTACCTCATAGTGTAATGCCAGGTTGCCATTATTAACCAGAAGAGCATTACCGCTGTAGACCAAGGAAAGAGTCATGTGTGCGCAATATGATGATGTATAGAAGAAAAACCTGCCCAATGAGGGTTGAGGATATGTGTTGCATGAAGAGAAATGATACGCGAATGATACGATGGATGTGTAATGTGAGTTTTAAAGATTGGCTCAGATCTGATGAGCTTAGAAGAAAATTAAATCTGGACAGTATAGGAGATGTGTGTCGAACAGGAGACTTTGTTGGTTTGGTCACATGGAAAGAATGTGTTTTAGAGTAAGCTGATCTACCTATTTCGAAAATAAATGAACTTACCCAGAAACAATAAATACAGTTACAACTAAACGTTGTGGCAGTTATGGCCCCAGAATCATAACACACTTTTGTTAATAGACTATTGTTAATTATACCACTGTGTTTGTCTTGGTTATTATCGGCCTTGCAAAATCACAACATTGGCGACAAGGATTCGAGACTTACATTGCCACAACAGAATGGATTAGAGTTTTGGAATCAGCAGATGTTGAACAGTTGACATAACAGGATCAGTTGGCAGGAGAAGATCAAGGAAAACATGGGAAGAAGTGATAAGGATGGATTTAAGAGAAAGGGGATAAATAAAGGCTTGGCCAGAGATAGGTTAGTTTGGAAGTCAATTTCTAAAAGCTGTCCAACACATGCCAGAATGTAAAACGCACATTAAACCGAATATGATGATGGTATAGTGGCGGATGTTGTGTTTGTCACATATCTTGCACTTTCAGGGGCCTGATGTTAAAGAAAACGTTTTTCATTACATTCTAATGATTAAGGTTTTATATCTTTCATAGATCACACAAAATAGGCCTTGAAATTTCAATTTCATCATTGGTTTACACCCCAAAATTCTAGTTTCTAATCGGTTTATCCAAATGTAGAAATTACATGGCGATCGATTGTAGTTGAGGAGGATATTTGAAAAAAAATTGAAGAGAATGGAGAAGAAGCAGAAAATCACCATTGGACAAAACTAAATAATTTAATATTTTTATAAATTTGTTTTATTTGAATTCGGGGCCACAATTCGAGTATATATTAAATTTTAAATTGTTTTTAACGTCAATACGTAGTTAAAGCAAAATAGATTGTTTGGGACTATTAAAACTAATTTCCAATGCCATTGATAATGTTTACCCATTTATTTATTTACTTTTATTATCCCTAATGTTATAATTCATGTTTTGAAACATGACGTAAATCATATATTTATGATGTTACATCAAAACTATAATTAGTTTAAAGTAATGTTTTAAACTGTATTCTTAAGAAAGTCCAAATAGCTCAGTTGGTAGAACCTCAGACTGAAGATCTCAAGGTTCTGGTTTCGATTTCCGGTCATGGCATCCGCTTTATTTGTTGGGAATTTATTATTTACTATTAACGCAATATTCTCCATTTCTAAAAGTAGTTAAGATCTCTGATATTTCGAAATTAGACAAATTCGGTAATATATTTATTACGTTTAAAACGATTGTGACTGACAGATGGACAAAATCTCTATTTATATAAGATTCAGGCTAGTATCCTTATCTTGGTTGTTATTTTCACAACGTTTCGGCCGATGTAACCTCTGACCTTCTTTAGGTGCAACCGTTCTCATACCCTGGAATCTTTATGTTGAACTCGGGAATCTATACGGAATTTCGAATTGAAGCTGATGAGAATAGTAGTCGAAATAATCAAAATTATCAAAAAAAATTCAAGACATTCTATGAATTTGTTTTGTTGTCACTTAAAGTGCTTAAACGCGAATATATTATTATTATTTTTGTTATTTTTATTATTATTATTTTTATTATTTTTATTTTTATTATTATTATTATTTTTATTATTATTATTATTATTTTTTTAATTATTTTTATTATTTTTATTCTTATTATTTTATTATTATTTTTATTATTATTATACTTATTTTTATTTTCTTTTTCTTTTTCTTATTCTTATTATTTTTATTATTATTTTTGTTCTTATTATTTTTATTGTTTGTCTTGTTGCTTGCTGAGGTTAGACGTTTCATGAATGACTTCCAACTTTTTCCGCGTGTTGCCATTTCACTTGTGCCTATCACGTGGCTTTGGTCCATCAAGATCAATGTGAGACACACTTTGGAGCGTTTTGGATGACTGACTGTGTGTGACGTGGCCGTACCAGTTGAGATGTTGTTGTGCGACATACTTTCTCATGGAGACGTGTAGAGTGAGACCGGCAATTTTCTCCATCCGATGCGCCGCAGAGAGGGTCATGTCATTTTGACGTTTCGTCGTTGACCACGTTTCGCAGCAATAGAAGAGTGTAGGTCGAACATATGTGTTGTATGCTACCACTCTCGCATACAATGGGATCCTATGTACCATTTTAAATAAATGCATTTTATTTTTTTATTTTTACTTTATATTTTTAAAACTAAAGTTGTCTTTCGGAAAAGTCTCATCCTAAAATGTGTGACATGCCTCATCCTAGGCTAATCTGTTTGTATACATTCCCACAGCTGGGTCGAGCTAACTTCGATGTCACCATAACTGAACTTCCTTTCCTGTTATTTTCAACTAACCAAATTATATGCTAGTGGGTCTACTTGCCGAATATTGAACATACTTTTCAAAGGTTTGTTGGTATGATGAACTCTTCCTGTGGCTTGTACGACGAGTATTTAACATTTAAAACATATAATCACAAGCCCGAAATCACCACAGTAAAACGGAATTTGAAAAGAAACAATACGAACCACCAAAAGAACATCGAAGAAAGAAGCTTCAGAAAATAATATATACACATGCCACAACACCATAACAAACTAAGTCTTCTCCAGCTAAAAGTCTAATGAACAGACATATACATCCTAAATTTCCAAACATTAAGCATAACAAATAAAACTATCACTCCTCACACATTAATCCATCAACACACTAAGTTTTCTCCAGCTAAAAGTCTAATGAACAGACACATACATACTAACTTTCCAAACATTAAGCATAACAAATAAAACTATCACTCCTCACACATAATCCATTAACACAATGTCGTTGCTTATTCTTTACAAGTAGTATGTAAGTTTTATATATTAACCAACCAACTGCCATATTATAACAGTCTTTCTTTTTATACTCGTTTGTGCCTAACATCTAATATGTACCGGAACATCGTTCGACAGGTCGCTGACTTCCGTGATCTAAGAACACATCTTGGGGTGTAAGAATGCGCATCGTATTAGTTATCGACAAAAACCAATAATGAAAACAGGGCGATGACTGGCGCTATGGTCTAGAGGAGATGACACACACATACACACGACTTTTCTCACTCACTCTCTCTTTGAGCCATGTGATGTCACATCCGTTTCTATTCAATTCCCACGGCTGAGTCAAGCTAGCCTCGATGTCACCAAATTAACCCTGACTGAACTTCATTTCCTGTTGTTTTCAACTAGCCAAATTATAGACTAACAGGTCTACTTGCTCAATATTTAACAAAAGTCCTCAAAGGTGAATATATGTACCATTTAATTGGTCCCCCGATTTATAAAATCGAGGGACTTATGTTTTGAGGCATGTCCGGCCGTCCGGCCAAATTTTTCTCCGCAACCATCCATTGAATTTCTCTGAAATTTTGCATGAAGTTGTAACTTTGGTCAGGTTAGAAAGTAACATTCTCCGATTTTTGAAAAAAAATCTGGTTAGCCCCCCAGGGGGTCAAAAGTCCCTGAAATAGCAAAAAATAGCATTTTCTGCCCTATAACTTTTCATCCATCCATTCAATTTCTCTGAAACTTTGCCAAAATGTGGAGGCAATTGTTCCTAATAGAAAATAAGTATCGCTGACCTTGGAAAAAATCTGGTTCGCGCCCCCAGGGGGTCAAAAGCCCCCAAAATGGCAAAAAATTACCCTTTTCTCCCATAACGTTTGATCCATCCATTCAATTTTTCTGAAACTTGGCCAAAATGTAGAGGCAATTGTTCTGGATATAAAATGAGCATCCTTGACCTCAGAAAAATTCTGGTTTGCGCCCCCAGGGGGTCAAAGGGGGGTCAAAAATGCCCCAAATTGCCCAAATCTATTGCATTTTACACTCACCACATCAAGTCACGTACAGAGGGGAACCACGCATGCGCGGCTTGTTAAATTTGTTAATTTGAAAAAATTCTACTTTATATTTTTAAAAGTAAAGTTGATTTTTGGAAAGGTCTCGACCTGAAATGTGTGACATGCCTCAGCCTAGACTAATTGTCCATATATAATGAATGGAGACACTTGACAAAAGAGAAGGAAAGCAATGCGAGAACATCGGCCACAAAGGCGGTCATTATACACTTAGTTTTTTTTCTTGACTCTTCTGTTATTTTTGCAGCCTGATTGTTTGTATTATTGGACGCACACCGAAGTGAAACCGCCGTCACAGTCACGTGAAGTATCGCCTGGGAAAATTGCCCCTACTTGGCCACCAGTCCTTGAGGTTGACCCTACACGGACAAAACCAGGGCTCAAGTATACGGAAGCAGGTAAAACTAAGTTTCAGATGGGAATGCTACTCAAACGCCTTCTCTGTTTGCTTGGTAAATATACGAAAATTATTATAGATCATTTTTTAAAGAATTCTAACCATACAAACAGGTGCCACACGCTATAGAGTTTGTTTTAAATATATAGATATAATGTATGTATTTTGGTTGTGTAGGGCAACTCAAGTGATTAAGCTCAATGGATCCTAGGGTTCAAATATGTAATTCTAGAGCAATTATAAATTGAAACCGATTTCGACAAAAACAAAATCTCTTCTCAAATCTCTTCTCAAATCTCTTCACAAAATTACAGTCGGCCATCTTTGATTTTTAAAACAAGGCGCTCTTTTTAAAAAATCAAAGATGTCAGACTATGGAGGTCTTTTTAACACGTGTATTTAAGGATACAGATGTTTTTGTTGAAAACATACAACAGTTAGTCGTTTTTTTTTTTCTACATTTCTGAAGAATCATCTTGTCTAAAAAATTCAGGTTTTGCTATTACTAATGTTTTGATTGTGTAGCAATGAAGAAACAGCTGTAGTTTTAAAATTAAAACCAATTTGTTTGATAAGATATTTTGTTGTCGTCGGAATCTGTTTCAATTTATATATAATTTTATATAGTTTTACAGCATTTGTTTATTCAAGCATGGGTTTTTGGGAAACTTTTATTTATTTACTTTACAGTTTTATATAAGTGGGTATATTGAAAATGTTAACTCCCAAATGAAGCAGACATTTTTTCACGACTAGTTTTGCCTGTAGTGGTGACAAGTCAAAGTTGTCTACTCTCTTTCTTTCTCTGTTCGTTCAGCTAACTCTTTCCTCTTCTTTCCTTTTCACTTAATTAAAATGCTCGATTTTCTAGTTTATTGAGTGTTCAAGAAATTTTAAAGATTTGTTCTCTCATTTTTGCGAATTCGTTTATTTTTAAACATTTTTATTTTGCAAATATCCTAAATTATGATTAAAGATCAGCATTTTTCAGCAAC
>OY744546.1:10003221-10055721 GCA_963556195.1 Sepiola atlantica
TCATGTGGTACATGGTGGTTTTTGTCGTACTTTCTATTTTTAGCTATATTTTTAGCTCTATGAGAGCCAACGGTCATCTACACCAGTGCCGAGTAGAAAGTGAACGTTGGGTTTACTTTCAGCAGCCTTGTAACTCTTGCTTCTTCATCCCCTATTTTGTCCTTTAGTCCTCACATTCCATGAGGTATGTTTCTGACAAAGGGGGAAGAGTTGCTGTTTTCTAGGTCAGCTGTTGTTTTGAGTCGGTGGTATGTAGAGATTTTTAATCCTCTCATAGCATTCATCATCATTCACCTGTTGTTATATTTGGACTGGTGAATCTCTGTCTCATTTGAGGGTTCTTGATAAGGTGCAGAAACGTATCTGCAATTTGATTGGTCCTACTGTAGCATTGTCGCTTTGAATTTGAGAGTTGTCTCCCCTGAACCATTTTGTTATGTAAATAAAAGGCTCGGTTTGCAACATGTCGTTCTCAGTACGCATTCAGAGAGCAACGAAGTAACAACGTGTTTGTGTCTCTCTTTTGATCTTTCCTTTTGCTTGGTATTGTTTCTACATTTCAGGAATAATCACTTCACAGCACCTACCTTTTCTTCTCTGCACCCTCTCTCTCACAGACGTGATGTTGCTAGTCTCAGTCTTTTCTATAAATACTATTATAACATGTGTTCTTCAGAGTTATGTGATCTATTCCCTGCTTCTTTTGTTCCAGCTCGTTTTACTCGCTGGTCTAGTGGTCTCCATCAATTTGCTGTTTTGATACCTCATGTTAATACAGCTTCCTATTCAAGTAGCTTCTTTCCAAGAACTGCAGGCTTGTGGAACTCTCTTCCTGCTGGCTGTTTTCTTCCCACCTATAGCATTAGTCTTTTCAAGACTAAGGTCAATGGCATCTCCTGTCTTTGGGATAATCATCTTTCATTCTTACTAGCTCCTTACATCAAGTGGCTTCATGCCTTGTCTGGAGCGATTTCTATAAAAAAAAAAAAAAAAAAAAAAAAAAACTGCTAATCCAACCATCTCAACTCAACTGTCAATTTATTCATCTCATTAACCCTTATTCTTAAATGTGATTTTATGTCTTGATAAACGGTAAACCCTTATCAAAAACAAAGGACGATTGAAATAGAACCATGTACCAAATGAATACTCTGTTATTGCATACAAAATAAAATCATTTAATATTAATCCTGTTACGAGTAAATAGTGATCGTAAGATTCCTAGTCCGAGACTAAAACTCTTTTGTGGCACCTGTTTTTATGGTTAGAATATTTTGGCATCTGGGTTTTGGTAATTTGGTTACCTAGTGGTTTAAGGGAGTATTTTTTAATTATTATTATTGAAAAAAAATTTTTTTTTACTATTGTTAAAGTTGGTTGACAATGATTAAAACATATGTTTTACCTTTTCAGATCACCAAGCTTCCCTTGTCGCGATACGACAGGAATATCGGGAAAGTATAGAAAAATTGAAGGTAAACAAGAAAAAATAAAGAATTTTACATTATATTATACTTGCAGATGTCTGGTTCGAATGTTTGGCATGATATACCTAGTTGGTCAAATGACAAGAAAACAAATATAATACATCTTTATAAAAATAAGTCTTTCTTTATTAATTGTATTTGTACAAGTTATTTAACTTCTTAGTTACTGCTGTTATGTAGACTGGTATACCTAGTTGGTCAAATGACAAGAAAACAAATATAATACATCTTTATAAAAATAAGTCTTTCTTTATTAATTGTATTTGTACAAGCTATTTAACTTCTTAGTTACTGTTGTTATGTAGACTGGTACATTTGGCACAATTGTTAGTGTTTAAAAAAATTTTTTTTTAAAACTTAGTTCACACCAAACAAGGCAAGTTGCCACTGTAGACGTACGGGGCTACTGAGAATTAGGGTGAAAGTTTTGGGGGTCATCTTAAATTGGGAACTGTGCAGCGAGATGTTCGTTTACATTAGTTTTACATTTCTGCATGTCGGTACAGTCAGAAAACAGGGAGAAGGGACAGAGTTCCAAAGGCTGGCAGGTCAAGGAAAGAAGCTATTGGAGTAGAAGGCTCTCAGGCATCTGGGGACCTCCACAGTGAATGAATGAGCATGTCTAAGAGGGATAGACCAGTGGATGGTGCACCAGCTTATATGTGGCAACAATACTCCATGCATGGGCGGATGGTGGCTTTGTAGAGATATAGGATACTGTCAGGTGTGAGAAGTTTTTAGTTGGCCAAGAGATTGGGGTTCGAGTCAATAAATTGTACTTGATGTGTCCTTGCTAAACACTCGAGATCAACGGGTAATGTGTTGTAATCCAACTGCGAGTTGGGTGGAGGTGAGCGATAACTGCCGAAGTGTGTTAACTGTTTGATATTGCCGTCCTAACTGCCTGTGCCGATTCCTTCTTTTTTTTTTTTATATGGAAATCGCTCGAGACAAGCCATGAAGCCACTTGATGTAAAGAGCTAACAAGAATGAAAGATGATTATCGCAAAGACAGGAGATGCCATTGACTTTAGTCTTGAAAATACCAAAGTAGGAGGAAAACAGTCAGCAGGAAGAGAGTTCCACAAGCCTGCAGTTCTTGGAAAGAAGCTACTGGAATAGGAAGCTGTATTACAATGAGGTATCAAAACAGCGAATTGATGGAGACCAACGAGTCAAACGAGTTATAGAAAATGCTTGGAAACCCAGAGTTTGTTGACTCCTGTCGGAAAAAAGAATTATTAATCTTCGGATGCAGTTGTAAGCATATCACATGACTTTTTTTCTAATTTTGTCTTTTTTTTTCTCTATTTGGAACTTCCGTTTGTACTAAAAAAAATTTTGTGTTGTAGTGCGAGTATCAAAAAAAAATAATAAGGAAAGGATTGAAAACCCAGCGGCCTAGAGGATGAGCACTCTGGCCTACAAAAAATGCCTGGGCAGCCCCGTCGGCATTCCCCGGTAGAAGCGCCTCAGGCGATTAGCAATAAACTAACGCCTTCTCAAAGGGTGAGAAGGCAAAGCCTGGGAGGGTGAACCTCCTAGAACTTCACAGGACAAACCCTAAGACCGGCGGAATCAACGCCCGAAGGCCAAGACGGTACCGGTCTAAGGAGTGTAGCATCTATTGGAACAGATACTACACTTTGAATTATTTATTTGCAGAAAATATAGATTTATATTCAAAACAAATTAGGCACAAGGCCATCAAAAGTGTGGGGATGGGTGTCGTTGGTCATCCTTTGTCTAAGGTGATAAAATTGTCTATCCTACTCTTAACTAGAATCATCTCAGTCACCACAATACCACATTTGCTCTAGGGGCCGTCCTACTTGGGCTATTATAAAATAAGTTGGCAATCTTAACATTTTTTCCATAGTTTGTTCATAAATAAATACAGTTATATGTACAGAAATTCATTGGAGTATAATGGGGGGGGGGAGAAAAGCAAAAACCAGTTAGTAAGACCCTCCTAACACTTTCTAAATATTAGACTGATACTACACTTTGATCTCGGCCGAAAAGCTGAGAAAATATTTATGAAAGATTTTGTCCGTTAGTCTGCTAGAATCCTATGAAAATGACCTCCAGTCTGTAGTTGAATGGGGACATAAAT
Organism: Sepiola atlantica; assembly: GCA_963556195.1. Lineage (NCBI taxonomy): Eukaryota > Metazoa > Mollusca > Cephalopoda > Sepiida > Sepiolidae > Sepiola > Sepiola atlantica. The sequence goes on from OY744546.1 coordinate 10,006,825, forward strand.
CGATGGTTACATTTAATGCTACTAAGACACAAGCTTCTTTCCTTTAACAATTCTAAGAAACCTTTTCAACCACCGATTACCATGGTTATTAGCACCCTACCTGAGGGTCCAACATTCAAACTCTTCGACCTAAAATTAACAGGTAACATGAATTGGAACAAATACATAGAAGATACTGCCAAGTCTGCTGCAAAGAAAGTGCCCCCCTCTCCCGTGCTAGAAAACCTCTCGCACATGCCAGTGTCCTATATCTCTACAAAGCCACCATTTTCCCATGCATGGAGTATTGTTGCCACATCTAGACTAGTGCACCAACCACGAGTCTCTCGCACTTAGACAGGGTCCAAAAAAGAGCCTCTAAGCTAATAGGTGTCAAACTGTCTACCAAGCTCCAGCCCCTGTCCCATCGCTGCAATGTTGCATCCCTGTGTTCGTTTTACAAATACTTCAATGGAATGTGCCCCGACAAAATTGCTGCACTTGTGTCCCCTCAAAATAAATATTCCCCCAACCAACCAGACAATCAGAAAACTCGCACCCCTTCACTGTAGAGGTTCCCAGATGCTGGAAAGTTTTCTACTCTAATAGCTTTTTCCTCAAACTGCATGCCTTTGGAATTCCCTCTCTGCTCCCTGTTTCCCCGACTGTACCAACATGCAGAAACATCTCGCTGCACAACTCCCCACTTAGTGTGCCCTTATAAATCTGGCTCCTAATTCACAGTAGCCCATTATGTCTTAGTGGCAATGTGCCTTTGACTGGTGTGAATATAAGTAAAATAAAATGAAAATGAAAAGTAGAAACTGACACTGACGACCTAGGTGTGCCAAGTTCGAATCCAGTCGGTGGCATAGTACCACTTTCACTTAGGGATGTTGGCAACCTTCATGTGTTCCTTTCTGCAAGAATGGTAACAGCAGAATCAAACCAATCAACAAAGTTGTACGATACTGATTCATACGGATTTACTTTCCTATCACTAAATGCATTTTATTTTTAATCAATCTGTCGGTCATGCTCAAGTCTGAAATTTGTATCGCTAAATATTCAGATTGAATCGTGAGAATCAGAGGGAATTGATGTTTTTTACCCAATCTCAAGTTTTGGACACTCACGCATTCACAACTGCAATGCCCATTCTGGCATTCCGTTTACTCAATGTAACCACACGTTCTTACATGATGTGTCTTTCAGCCATGCATCATTGATTTAGTAAATGGATGTATTTTCATCTGCTGCATCTGCAGATGTCCTTTTCAGGTGTGTCAGCGTCAAATTGTCGGATGTTTATATGTCTAGCCAGGTAGGTAAATACTTGTCATAGTGTGAACCTTTTAGGACACCTAACGAAAACGGAATTACCTCCCTTGAACCATTTCGGGAGTTAAGAGTTATCGCCCTTGGAAAAGGTTGTGTGCCTGGAGAGAGAAAGATAAACAAAGACTACGGCGTCAGACTGTGAAGATATCAATCGCGTCTAGCGGCCAATTAACTCATTAATTCATTCTGTGTTCAGTTTTAATAAATCTGTTAAACGTTCCTCTTGATAGTTCTTCCATTTATTTACAAGTTAATTATTTATAATTAACCTAAATTACAAGGTTATAAAAGAACCTGTATGCGTACGTTCACTGCACTGTCTGTGATCCTCCCCACTCGTTGTGCCGGTCTAATGTTGTTGTGCGATTCAGTCAGTGCTGCAACAAAGAATTCTCATCCCAAGTAAAACTATGAGTCCAGTTTATAAACAAATAACAGGTTTATTTGTTGGAATTTACAAAAGATGCCCCTTGTTTATGGGTTGAATGGCAGACTTGCAAAATGAGATCTTTTACTCCGGTGAAATAAAGTATAAGTCTCATCCACACAGTCCTTTGGCCTCGGATAACAGAATGGGCATACTCTGTCTAGCGGGACACCCATCCTCAACTGATCCCAAACCTCTAAGAAAACCCCACTTCCTGTCATGCACAGAGGCCAGGCCTCCCCCTCCCATCTCTTGAGGTCCTTTGTCCCTGACCGGAATTCTCTTTTGAAAGAGAAATAAGATTCTGTGTGGCTCCAATATAAAATCAGAGACATTTTCAAATTCCTCCATGCCCCCCCCCCCCCCTCCTTCTTCCTTTGACTGAACATCTATCATCTGCACCGTCTGCCATTCATGTGCACAACTAAAAATGCAGCCTACTGCATTCTTACACTAAATCATCCTCATGCGTCATTAACCATTATGTAAGACCACGTGCGTCCCTCGACAATTGCGCTAACCCCAATGTTGTTTGCGCCATGGTTTACTTCTGTTCATCTTCATCTTTTGTTCGGGCCATGTCGTCAATTCCGCTGATGAATCGTCTAGGGCACAGCACTGGTTTACAAGTTTTAAAAAACAAACAATGCAAACTCACAAGAAAAACAAACTCATATACATTGTGTATAAGTCAGTTTCAAGTGTGTGTGTGTGTGTGTGACACACTGTCGCGGTCTGTTGAGGACCCCATTGTCGATACCCGAAATCGTCAGTACATACTGGGTCTGCTCGATCTGCTCTCACCCGTTGAATACAAACTGAATGTCTTCTCTCTGAGTCACTAACTCGTCGACTGTCCCGTAAACTAACGTACTGTCATAAAACTAACTTAAATTTCCGTAAACTATTGTACTTGTCAAATGTCGGAAAAAACTCTCACCCCCAAACATCTTTAGTCATATCGGAAATCCTATATCCGGCCTTTTTGTCTCTTCGGCCACTTCCACCCATCCTATTTTCGATTGTCTCTGTGTGAGTTGGTGATTAATTAACCCCATTGTCTTTCCATCCATCCTACCTCTGACGTCTTCCACCTTCCGTGAATCATTTCGCATTGCCGTTTTGGGCCTCCCCCAGACAGTCTGTCATGCTTAAGTTTTAAATAGCGTTTTTATTGCTAATTGCGTAGATTGAACGAATGCATCTTAAGAATGTTTTTGTTCAAATCTGTAAATCTTTACGCTTCTCTTCATGAAATTTGTGTTTTCATTGCAGGAAGATCATCAATCGGAACTCGAAAATCTACGCGATCACGAAAAAGCGCAGATAAAATCGTATCAACAGAAATTGTTACAACTAAAAGAGCAGTGCGAGAAATACCAGGTTCTTGCGGGAATCGAGCAGCTGACCCGTTCGGCACTGGAAGATGCTGAGAAGGCTGCCTTAGACTTGAGCAACGACACCCAAGCGGTCCAAAACGGCCTGTATCGCGAGGGGTTCTCCAGCTCCTCCGATACACCAACATCATCTCAGTACCACACCCCTGCAGCCACACCGGATTGTGCCTCAAGCGGATTTCCCGTTAACTATTCCAGCCCTGACGATGATATCTACTCGACCCCCAATAGGGATCGCAGCCAGTTGCGTCAGTCCGTAGCCCGGCAGCTCTCTTCCTCGGCTGTGGACGCGCCTCTGGTTTCTGTTTCCCCTCCATCGCCAGAGAAGAGGACTCCGAATGCAGGGAATGAAGAAAGTGCCGATGGTGGCCACCACACCAAGGCCTCCGCCACACCTACTCCTGGGCCGCCACCTCCACCTCCTCCACTACCTCCATTCTCTGATGGCTTTGGGCCACCCCCGCCTCCTCTACCACCTGGAGTACCACCACCCCCGCCTCCTCCACCGATTGGAGACGGTCCTCCGCCTCCACCCCCACCTCCTCCCCTTCCAGGTTTTGGTCCCCCTCCTCCTCCACCCTTACCAGGAAAAGGTGGTCCTCCACCACCACCTCCACCCCCACCTCCACCTGGCGGAGGCCCACCACCTCCTCCAGCTCCATTTGAAGGTTATTCTGCAGCGATGTACGACAGTAAGTAATACATTCATTCATTTCGTATGAATCAGATGGTTCTGTTGTTGGCATTGGTTTCCCCGATATATTTCTAGTTAGTAGTTAGAATTCTTTCTAGAAAGTCATTGGGTGCTTACAGGGAGGACCACATGAAGGTTGCCAACATCCTTAGTGAAAGTGTTTCTGTGGATCGAACTTGACACACTCAGGTTGTCAGTCCATGTCGTTAACTACTCAGCCACCGTCACCTGCCAATCTTTTATCACCTCTCATTAATACATATATATATATATATATCTATATATGTAAATTATAACTAAAAGGTAAACTTTTAGAGAGTTGGACCTATTGTGAGATAAGGAAAGCTCAATATACTGGATAGAGCAAAAATATGGTACGTCAATGAAAATTAGTAAGACCTGCAAATGGAAGCAAATCGGTATTTTCAGTTGTTCAAAACAAGGAGAAGTTTAGTTACTAAAAACATTTATTTTTCATCTCTTTCTTTCCTTAAACCAGGCTTTTCAAAGATTAAAATCTTATCATCAGAGGAAAAATTATGATTGATAAGTTGACAGGGTAGGACTGTCAAAGTTCCAAATTTGAAAAAGTTTTCCTTTAAAATTAAAAATTAAAATTTTTTTTTAAAAAGTTCAAACGGGCATGGGAATCACCAATAACGAAATCCAAAAAAGGTGGGGCTCAGAAATATTGGTAAATCCAGAGGAATCTGTATAAAAATCCAACGACGGCGATTCCACTTTTCAAAAAAAAATTTTAATTTTTAATTTTAAAGGAAAACTTTTTCAAATTTGGAACTTTGACAGTCCTACCCTGTCAACTTATCAATCATAATTTTTCCTCTGATGATAAGATTTTAATCTTTGAAAAGCCTGGTTTAAGGAAAGAAAGAGATGAAAAATAAATGTTTTTAGTAACTAAACTACTCCTAGTTTTGAACAACTGAAAATACCGATTTGCTTCCATTTGCAGGTCTTACTAATTTTCATTGACGTACCATATATATCTATATATATATATACACACACACATTCTGCATCTCTCATATTTTATAATACTCAGTATTTTTGTAGAGTGTACATATATTAATGCATATCTCTCTCTCTCTCTCTCTATAAAGTTAGCTATATATATATATATATATTTCCGCTTAAGTCTCTCGTGGATGTAAGTTATCAACTTCTTTTTTTTTTTTTAAATAAAAAAAAAAGCTGATTTTTCCCTCTTATGACATTTCTCACCGAAAATATTAATTTTGACGTGAAGGCTAAGACTTCAAGAAATTCATGAAGGGGATAGAGGAGTTAGATTACTTTTGTTTAATCAAAAAATAGCTTCCTCTCTCCTTCCCATACTCAGTGTCTCTCCTTAATCTTGACTTAGTTAATTAAAACTGATTGGAGTTGTTCAGGAAACAAAAGCTGTTGTTTTTGTGCTGCCCTCTCTCCATACACACAGGGGCCGTGACTCTCAGGTTGGGAAATTCATCTTCAGCTTTTTTTGCCATTGGCTACTCACATTCTTAATTATATATATATATATATATATATATATATATAATTATTAATGATAATATATGTATTAGCATATACTATCAGTGCCCTTTTACTTTGCAGTCTCCTTAAAAAATTCAGCTAGATGATTGTCAATTAGTGACAACAGAGCAAATATATGTCAGGTTCATATTATATTCCAATAATCATGTTTTTGTTTTATTATTTTTATTTTTTCACATTTCCAAAAGACATAACATTTCTGTGAGATTTTTTACAGTCCGTTTCATTTTTCTTGTGCCAAACAACATTTTTATGTTAATGTCGTCTCTGCAACATTACAAAATCATCAGAAAAATTCACAATAAGTAAAAAGTTCTTGGATTAAAGTGTCTTGAAAAAAACCTACACTATACAGTGGTTCATTTTTGGGTGAAACCAAACAAAAAACAAAGAAAAGAGCAAACTTTTTTTTACTGGAGCCAGGGTGCCTCTGAACCGGGAGGGAGTGCCTCAGAAAGAGGGATTCCCATGTCAGTAGGAGGGAAGCCATTCTCTAGCCGTCTGGTCCACAGCTGTAGTCTGGTCTTTTCCTGAGATGTTAGGTGTTCAACATGGCTGATGAAGCTTCTTCTTGACTTCAGATCATTGATCCATTGCAACAAGTTTATGGTGATGCCGACTCTCGCAAAACAATTGTTTGTAAAATTGTCGAAGAGTTTCACGGAAGGAAGAGATACCTTCAAAAGTGACCCAAAAGAGGGGAAGCCAATAACTTCAACAAATGAAGAAACTGCGGCTCAAGTTCAGACATTCATTGAAGAATTGGTATTATTTGGATTATTCGGACTACTATTCTCATCTTGGATGTTATTATCATAACGTTTCGGCCTATGTAACCTCCAACCTTCTTCAGGTGCATCTTGTCGAACTCTGGAATCAGCGTTATGTGACACAACGGATAAAGGTGTTAAATAACATTCAGGTCTAAGTGAAAGTCTTCTGGAGGTTGAAGGTTCAATCCTCACTACAAGCAATATTAAGTGTAAAATAAAAATGACTAAAGTTTTCTACTTGGTCATGGCTGATGGAACGAGAACAATCTAGCCCTGTGGATTAAAGGGTTCCATTTGAAATTCTGTATAGATTCTTGAATTTGAAATGATGCACTCAAAGAAGGTGGGAGGTTACATCGGCCGAAACGTTGTGAGAATAACATTCAAGATAAGAGTAGTAGTCTGAATAATCTAAATTATCGATACTCATCTAAAATATTCTGAAACATCAAAGAATATCATAAGATATTGATTAATGGATAGCGAAATTAGATTTCCTTGGCAAAAAAAACGATTTTCTTTTTTTGTGCAAAAGCAGGCTCCAAATTCCAATATTCAATTTTATTTTTGGACCAATCAGAAAACGTGTAGTAAATAGTTTATCATCAACAGTTTAACATTCGTTTTACATACTGTCATGTGTTGGACGGCTTTAAGAAATTGACTTCCAAACTAACCTATCTCCGGCCAGGTATTTATGTATCCCTCTTTCTTTCAAGTCGATCCTTATCACTTCCTTCTATGTTTTACATGGCCTTCCTCTGTAAACTGGACCTGCTACCTTAACTGTTCTACATCTACTAACCCAAGAACTCTCATCCTTCCTTTCGATGTGGCTATACCAACAAAGTCTCCTATTCTGCACACATCTCCCTACACTATCCAGATTTAATCTTCCTCTGAGGTCATCAGATCTAAGCCTATCTTTAAGACTCACAGTACACATCCATTGTATCATTCTCATATCATTTCTTTCCATGCAATCCATGTCCACAAAACTCACTGACCAGGTTTCATTTCCATATACATGTCTGATAGACACTTCTCTTGGTCGGCAGTGGTAACGCTCTGCTGGTTAGTAATGGCAGAAGTTCCCATAACTTACGCCATCTATTGCTAATTCTTGCAATCACACTAGCACTTGATCCTCCCTGTGCTCCAATCGTATCACCAAGGTAGCAAAACTAAGAGGAGACGATTTTCTGACTAGAGAAGAATTTAGAAATAAAATTGTCTCTTAAAAATGTGTGGTTTAAAGTACTTTTTTTTTTTCACATAAAAAAAAAGAAACTTTTTTTCTCAATTTGTATTGAATCTGTTTTGTGTTTTTTAAAACAGCTTCTTCAAAGCCTGTGATACACACAAGATCAATAATGAAACCTCTTTTTTGGACAAGAATTCAAGTTAGAGATGTTCGAAGAAAACAAGCAATGAATCAAAGGTAAGTGCAACTCTTTTTCTTTTTTTTGCAACTTTTTTTTTTTTGCAACTTTTTTTTTTTTCTCGCAACTCTTTTTTTTTTTTTTTGCAACTTTTTTTTTTTTCTCGCAACTCTTTTTTTTTTTTTTCGCAACTCTTTTTTTTTTTACGCAACTCTTTTTCTTTTTTTTGCAACTCTTTTTTTTTTCGCAACTCTTTTTTTTTTTTTCGCAACACTTTTTTTTTTTTTCGCAACTCTTTTTTTTTTACGCAACTCTTTTTCTTTTTTTCGCAACTCTTTTTTTTTTTCTCGCAACTCTTTTTTTTTCTTTTCGCAACACTTTTTTTTTTTTTTCGCAACTCTTTTTTTTTTTACGCAACTCTTTTTCTTTTTTTTGCAATTCTTTTTTTTTTCGCAACTCTTTTTTTTTTTTTTCGCAACACTTTTTTTTTTCGCAACACTTTTTTTTTTTACGCAACTTTTTTTCTTTTTTTTGCAACTCTTTTTTTTTTCGCAACTCTTTTTTTTTTTTTTCGCAACACTTTTTTTTTTTTTTCGCAACTCTTTTTTTTTTTACGCAACTCTTTTTCTTTTTTTTGCAACTCTTTTTTTTTTCGCAACTCTTTTTTTTTTTTTCGCAACACTTTTTTTTTTTTCGCAACACTTTTTTTTTCGCAATTCTTTTTTTTTTTTTCGCAATTCTTTTTTTTTTTTCGCAACTCTTTTTTTTGTTTTTCGCAACTCTTTTTTTTGTTTTTCGCAACTCTTTTTTTTGTTTTTCGCAACTCTTTGTTTTTGTTTTTTCGCAACACTTTTCTTTTTTTGCCGCAACTCTTTCTTTTTTGCCGCAACTCTTTCTTTTTTGCCGCAACTCTTTTTTTTTTCGTAACTCTTTTTTTTTTTTTTGCAACTTTTTTTTTCTATTTTCTTTTTGCGCAATTTTTTTTTTTTCCGACACCTCTTTTTTCGCCAACTCTTTTGTCAATTTTTGTGTTCATCAACTTTTTTTTTTTACATACACTATTTTCTTTTTATTCAACAGAACATGTTCTTATGAATATTTTTTTACATTCAACAATTTTTTTATTTCAAGAAATATTATACATTATTTATATGAAGCATATTTTTCCATATTCCAATCAATTTATCAATTTAAAAACTATTTGTTAATTTTTAACATTTTTTTCTTACAATTTTGTTTATTATTTAACAACTTTTCTTATAAATAAAGTAAAGTCAGATGTAATGTTTCTGAATTTTTTAGATGAGGATTGATAATATGTATTATTTGGATTGTTCTGACTATTGTTCTCATCTTGGATGTTATTCTCACAACGTTTCGGACGATATAACCTCTGACCTTCTTCAGATGTAGCTTGACAATGGATCTTATTGGTGAATGGTGGAAAGAATGTTTTTGTTCTTTTTTTGCACGCACCATAGACGTTAGAATTCAGAATGTGTGATGTGTTTATGAAACGGAAGAGCATCGAGTCTTTTCCGTTTTTGTATTAATTTGGGTCCGTACCGATTTGATATAATGTTTCTGAATTTTTTAGATAAGGATTGATAATATGTATTATTTGGATTGTTTGGACTATTGTTCTCCAACACCTAATATGAGAACAATAGTCCAAATAATACACTAAGTCAGGTTTCCCCTATTTCATTGACCGGATAGCTTTCTTAAAAAGTAGATAAAACAATCTGTTTCATCAGACTTACATGCCTTATTTTGGTCCGTGTTCTTGAAAAGAAAAAAAAAAAAAATTATTTTCAATCGATTTCTTCGATTTTCATATTTAATCCTAATCGCTATTTTGTTTTTTATTAGTCATGGGTGAAAATAACAACCATTTGAATTTTATTGTTTGGATTATTCAAACTATTCTCATCTTGGTTGTAAATTTCATAACGTTTCGACTGATCTAACCTCCGACCTTCTTCAGGCACAGCTTTTCGAACTTGTCAATCTTTGCTGAACTCGAGTATCTGTACAGAATTTCGAATTGATCATCATCATCATCGTCAGCGTCATCATCATATTTGGTTTAACGTCCATTTTAAATTCTGGAATGTGTTGAATGGCTTTTAGAAATTGACTTCCAAGCTAACTTATCTCTGCTCAGGTCTTTATTTATCCCTCTTTCTCTCATGTAGATCCTTATCACTTTTTTTAATGTTTTCTTTGGCCTTCCCCTGTGGGCTGACCCTGCTACCCTCAATTGTTCTACATCTACTAACCAAGGAACTCTCATCCATTCTTTCAACGTGGCCATACCATCGAAGCCTCCTGTTCTTAGTTCATCAGATCTGAGCCTATCTTTAAGACTTGCATTGCACATCCATCGTATTATTCTCGTATCATTTATCTCCATGCAATGTATGGCCAGGTTTCACTTCCATACATCATCACACTGCGTACACATGCTTGATAGACCTTTACCATGGGCGGACAGTGATAATGCTCTGCTGGTTAGTAAATTTATTTAATTCACGGGAGTAGATTGTTCTTGTTCCCTCAGCCATGATCGGGTAGAAGTGTTAATTAGTTATTAAGTTATTTTTTGTTATCATCACCTGTAGTAAGGATTGAACCTTCAAACTCCGGAAGACTGTCACTTAGAATTGACTAGCAGGGCTACCCGGCGTTGCCCGGGGCAAAAGTGTAACATATTTCTATTAAAACTTCTATCTCTCTCTCTTCCCCAATTTCCTTCTCCCCACCCCTCTTTCTTCTCTGCCCAGCACATTCCTCTCTCTGGGCATACACTTTTTATAGATTACTCAAGTCAGCGTAAGGGAAATAACTCATTGAAAAAAAAATCAGTTGCCTCCTTTTAGTTAGTACATGAAAATGACTCTAAAACCGACATCCCCCTTGACGAAATCGGCAGCAGTTTAGAGTCAAATAATAGATATTTTTTTCTAAATTTTAGATGTTATGCATCCCGGGCAATGCTGATTAAGAAAATATCAACTTCGATGGTGTTTTTTCTGTAGTTTGTAGTTTTGGCTGGACACACATACATATAAACGTTTTAACTTTTAAAAAGTTCTTAAACCTTATTTTTTCAGTTCATTTTGCATATCTTAATTCTTTTAATGTGGATGTATTCATCTAGCAGCAAATAAACCACTGTACATGGCATTTGTAGATTTGGACAAAGCTTTTGACCGTGTCCCCAGAAGGGTCATCTGGTGGGCCCTGCGAAAGCTGGGTGTTACTGAGTGGTTGGTTCAGGTGATAACGTCTATGTACACCAATGTACGTAGTCGGGTACGAGTCGGTAACAGCTACAGCGACGAATTTGAGGTTAGAGTAGGCGTCCATCAGGGATCTGTCTTAAGTCCCCTTCTATTCATCATTGTACTCGAGGCTCTATCACTGGAATTCCATACTGGCTGCCCATGGGAGCTGCTATATGCCGATGACCTAGCGATCATTGATACTTCACTTCAGTCACTCAAGGAACGTCTGGATAGATGGAAGAGTAGCATGAAGGAGAAAGGTCTCAGAGTCAACATGGGTAAAACTAAGGTCATGATCGCAGGTTCAAACCTCAGCTTGCTACAGAAAAAAGGAAAATACCCGTGTGCTGTATGTCTGAAAGCAACTGGCAGCAACTCAATCATCTGCACTCACTGTTCAGGTTGGGTCCACAAAAGGTGCAGTGGCATAAAGGGCTCTCTCAAAGCAGATCCTCACTTTAAGTGCTTTCGTTGCACCGGCACGGCAAGACCAATAGATGGCAGACCACTGACGGAGATGGATACTGGTGACAACAAGATGGAAGTAGTGACAGACTTTTGTTATCTTGGAGATGTGCTGTCATCAGGTGGAGGCTGTGAACTCGCGGCAGCTACACGTTGCAAGTGTGCCTTGAAAAAGTTTAGAGAGCTGCTACCAATCCTGACAAACAAACACCTGCCAACAACTACGAGAGGGCGTGTATACTCCTCATGTGTCAGAAGTGTGCTGTTGTATGGCTCAGAAACTTGGGCTGTCTCTGCTGGCATACTAAGGAAGCTGTGCCGTAATGACAGAGCAATGGTCAGATGGATCTGTTTGGTGAGGCCTGAACAGTACGTTTCTTTTGAATCCCTGCTCTCACAGGTTGACTTGAAAAGCCTTGCGGACATCATGCGGAAGAACAGACTGCGTTGGTTGGGTCACATTGAGCGTAGCGATGGCTGGATTGCTAAAGTCCGACAGTTGACTGTGCCAGCAGAGAACATCACCACTGGCAGACCCAAGTTGACTTGGGAGGACGTAGTCAAACGTGATAGGAAGGCCATGGGTATGGATTCCATCAAGCCTTGCCAAAGACAGGAGTGGAGAGGAAGACTTAGATTTCGAGACTAGACAATCAGGCCCCACCCTCATCAGAGGATTAATTGTGGCCTGATTCAACAAATAAACCGGTTGATGATGATGATTCATTAATTCTCTTTTCTTTTACAAGAGTACGTTAAAATGTTCTACATGTATGTACGGGTGTGCAACTCATTCTCTGGGTCTCTCTACCTCTCTTTTCAAGCGACAAGCGACAAATGTCTAAACTGTCCATTTTGATATTAATACGTGAATTTACCTTTGTCTCATCATCGCTCTTTCTACCTCTCTTTCATCGCTAACTGCCTGCACTGATTCGCTTTGTCCTTATTTTCTTGTGTGTTGTCATTGGTCATGATCGCTGCATTAGTTTCCTTTTTCTGTATGGCCGTGATGATGATTCATCTGTGACTTCAGTTTAGCTAGCTGAAATAAAACTTTTCCTCGCCCAGAAAGGAGACATAAGACTTTCATTTGGAATTTTAGGAGATTTATTTTTCTGAAGATAAAACATTACTTAAAGAGAGAGAGATCAGGTTTATCTTAACTACAGTCTCTTATACACTTGTTCAAAAGGTTAGATACATACTTAACTTATTAGGGAATGAATGAGTGACTCGACAAACAGACATCTTGGGGGCACATTTTGCCTTATGGCTATTTTCACTGTTTTAAGGTTTTACAGCATAATTATTTCATGTCTGCCTTGCTTGAACTCCCATACAGAACTGTCTGAAAAGCCTTTGTCTTCTGACAGTCACAACTCGTGACTTCATTTTCCAAAGTTTGTGTCAGCCTAATCTGCACTAAACTCGACTCCTGCCAAAATCCATACTAGTTGATCTATTTTTATCTGGCATAGGGCTCACTATAATGTAATGAGTTTGAATTACCTACTAGACACCATCCTCGAGTGTCTTCAGTCTCTCTGTACAAGGGTTTATTAGGACAACCTGACATGAGAATACTTTACCCTACAAGCAAGTCCTGACCAAATATTCAAAATAACATAGTAATCAAAGCCCAAATAAGATCCCCTCGACATGGCTATAGACTAGCTCATACAAGGAATGGCGCACCGTCTCCTAGTAATGTTACCCCAAATAATAGCACTTAGCTGGATACTCCACCTGACTAGATGAATTCTTGTCCGGGAATCTGGTAAGATAAAGAGACCAAAAGAAAAATATACTATAATATTGTTAACTGGTCAATTGGGGAGAGGAAAATTAATATTTTTAACTTCTTTACTAAATTGAAATTTGACAGGTAAAGGAAAACTTGAATTGAATATTTGAATATCTATGTATCGCATATAGAGATCAAGTGTTAGCCCCAGGAAATGCCCCCCCCCCTTGATTTCTGAGAACTTTGACTGAAGTAAAATGAAACATACATACACACATACAGATGACTTCCCTTTATACAATAGATTATCAGCACTTTCATTCGGTGCACCAAATGTTCGAAAGATGCACCTGAAGAAGGTTAGGGTTTACACCGGCCAAAAAATTGTGAAAAGTTACAACCAAGATGAGAATACTAGTCCGAATAATACACATTTATCAATCCTCATCTAAAAAAATTCCCAAACAATATTTTTAACTGGTCTATTTTTATGATTTTCCTTCCAAATAAAATCCTTTAATAACCTCTGCAATTTAAATTAAGTTTTTTCAAACAGTTTTTTATCAGTCTTATGTTAATTCGTTTTAATTTCATATCAGTAAACATGATTTTTATTCCATAATAATTGTTACTTTTTTTCATATCAGTAAACATGATTTTTATTCTATAATAATTGTTACTTTTTTCATATCAGTAAACATGATTTTTATTCTGTAATAATTGTTACTTTTTTTCATATCAGTAAATATGATTTTTATTCTATAATAATTGTTACATTTTTTCATATCAGTAAACATTATGATTTTTATTCTATAATAATTGTTACTTTTTTTCATATCAGTAAACATGATTTTTATTCTATAATAATTGTTACTTTTTTCATATCAGTAAACATTATGATTTTTATTCTATAATAATTGTTACTTTTTTTCATATCAGTAAACATTATGATTTTTATTCTATAATAATTGTTACTTTTTTCATATCAGTAAACATGATTTTTATTCTATAATAATTGTTACTTTTTTCATATCAGTAAACATTATGATTTTTATTCTATAATAATTGTTACTTTTTTTCATATCAGTAAACATTATGATTTTTATTCTATAATAATTGTTACTTTTTTCATATCAGTAAACATGATTTTTATTCTATAATAATTGTTACTTTTTTCATATCAGTAAACATTATGATTTTTATTCTATAATAATTGTTACTTTTTTTCATATCAGTAAACATGATTTTTATTCCATAATAATTGTTACTTTTTTTCATATCACCCAAATAGGTCACTAGGTATTCTAGCATTTGCAGGACATTTTACTCTTATATATATTTTTCTTTATTGTTGTAGATGTTTTGTTTTAATTGTTTCCTTTTCTATTTTTGCCTGCCGCAAACAGCCCATGCGTCAACCAAGAGATTTTATGGGAGATGTTAGAAGAAGTAGAAATAAATATGTCTGAATTTGATGAGATGTTTTCCAAACCGCCGGCTGATAATATTCTCCGTGCAATGGCCAAACCAAAACCAAAGACCAAAGAGGTAAGAGGAATACTAGCTGAAGTTCACGTCACACAACAGGCTCATTTGAACCTTGCAATAAATTCAAAAGCCCCCCCCCCTCCCTTTATGATATTATGGTGAAACCTGTGTGAAAATAAAGTTGCATCACTCGAATTATAGTTAAAACAAAAATAATTTTGTACATTCTCCATTAGAGCATTTATAAATATCTGTGTATGTATATCTATATGAATAAATGTGAAAGTTTTATTTATTTATCCGAACTATAGTCATATCAAAACATCTTAGCTATATCCAATTCAATTACACACTAAAACATATTCACATACCGTATATATACTCACAGCCTTTTGGCTAAGATCAAAGTGTAGTATCTGTTCCGATGGATACTGCACCCTATAGACTGGTATTGTCTTGGCCTTCGGGGCTTGATTTACGCCTGTCTATGGGTCTGTCCTGTGCAGTTCTAGGAGGTTCACCCTCCCAGGCTTCGCCTCCCCTCTTTGGGGAGGAGTAAGTTTATTGCTTACTGTCTGAGGCGCCCCTACCGGGGAATGCCGACGGGGCTGCCCAGGCAATTTTTAAATGGCCAGAGTGCTCACCTTTCGAGCGCTGGCTTATCTAATCCCACTTTCCCGACCTTGTGTCACATCTTACCTTGTGGGAGGTAGATAAATAAAACTCACAGCCTTTTGGCTAAGATCAAAGTGTAGTATCTGTTCCGATGGATACTGCACCCTATAGACTGGTATTGTCTTGGCCTTCGGGGCTTGATTTACACCTGTCTATGGGTCTGTCCTGTGCAGTTCTAGGAGGTCCACCCTCCCAGGCTTCGCCTCCCCTCTTTGGGGAGAAGTAAGTTTATTGCTTACTGCCTGAGGCGCCCCTAGCCTGGAATGCTGACGGGGCTGCCCAGGCAATTTTTAAATCCCACTTTCCCGACCCGACCTGGTGTCACATCTTACTTGTGGGAGTAAGATAAAAACTGGCCTTCTTAAAGAATCTACTCTATTCTAGTATATCGGTTTTTCAAGTTTGGCTAGATTTTTTTCTAATTTCTTGTATATTTTATCGTATCTAAATTAACAGATAAATTTGTAATTTTATTATTTATTATATACATAACAAATTTTATTTTTAATTTTTTAATTTTTTTTATTTCTGTATCCTATCTATTTGAAATTTTTTTATCTTTTTTATTTTTACTTATATTTTACATTCAATATATTGATTTCCCTAACTTTATGTTAATAGCGTTTTATTTTAAAAAAAAAGAAGACTTATGTGTTTTTAAAAAAGTTTTAATATTTTAAATTCTTTATAAATTCTAAGCGTTTCTTTATCTTTTTTTCTCCATTTGGTGTCTTTTTCTTTCTTTCTTTTTTAATATCTTTATCATTTCCCTTTTTTTTATAATTAACTTAATGCTGAACTTACCCTATCAAATTTAAAATAACTGCCAAGGGAGACATATCAAGGGATGATGCATTTATTAAATTTTGAATATATTTAATGTTGACTATTCTTGCATTTTATTGGAACCCAATATCTTTTACATTGTAATACAGCTTTTGAATGGATAATGTATTTAGAGATTCATCGTTACAAAGACTTTCTGCTCATTCATACATGATTTTTTTTTTCTTCTTACTTGATGTGTATGTGATTTGAAAAGAGTGTTTTTGTTCTTTTTTTCTGAATTAAACATGGCCGTTAAAATTTGAAATATGTATATGGAAAGTTTTTATTTATTTTTATACCTTTTCGCACGAAACAATTGCTTGAATTTAAAAATGTGGCAGAATTTTGATGTGAAAGAAATGCCTTTTTTTTTTGTTTATTTATTATTATTATTATTGATATTATTTATTATTATTATTATTTATTATTATTATTTATTATTATTTATTATTATTATTTATTATTTATTATTATTATTATTTATTATTATTTATTATTATTATTGATATTATTATAATTGATATTATTATTATTGATATATAATAATATCAATTGATATTATTATTATTGATATTATTATAATTGATATTATTATTATTGATATATAATATCAATTGATATTATTATTATTGATATTATTATTATTGATATTATTATTATTGATATTATTTATTATTATTATTTATTATTTATTATTATTATTATTTATTATTATTTATTATTATTATTGATATTATTATAATTGATATTATTATTATTGATATTATTATTTATTATTTATTATTATTATTATTATTATTTATTATTATTATTATTATTTTTATTATTATTTATTATTATTATTTATTATTATTATTTATTATTTATTATTATTTATTATTATTATTGATATTTATTATTATTATTTATTATTTATTATTATTTATTATTATTATTGATATTATTATTTATTATTATTATTATTATTTATTATTATTATTTTTATTATTATTTATTATTATTATTATTATTTATTATTATTATTTATTATTTATTATTATTTATTATTATTATTGATATTATTATTTATTATTATTATTATTATTATTTATTATTATTATTATTATTTTTATTATTATTTATTATTATTATTATTATTTATTATTATTATTTATTATTTATTATTATTTATTATTATTATTGATATTTATTATTATTATTTATTATTTATTATTATTTATTATTATTATTGATATTATTATTTATTATTATTATTATTATTATTTATTATTATTATTATTATTTTTATTATTATTTATTATTATTATTATTATTTATTATTATTATTTATTATTTATTATTATTTATTATTATTATTGATATTATTATTTATTATTTATTATTATTATTGATATTATTGATATTATTTATTATTATTATTATTATTTATTATTATTATTATTATTTACAAAGTCTTGCTGGGAATGTAGTGTAACCTGGATCTAAATTCAAGTTTTTATAAATTTTCTGATTAAAGGAGATCAATTGTTGAAACACTCATCATAAACTTTAACACAATCAGATAACGAAACGGCTTCTGCAATTTATCTAACATGGACGCCTCTGTGTAGCTTAATTGCCATGAATATATTTTTTATACTACTACTACTACTAAGCTCTACTCACGTATTGAGCACTGTTGAAGTAAATAAAGAAAACATAAAGGGGAAAAAATCCTTAACATTTCAGGAATCTAACAACAAATATTAATTAATAAAATGTCCTTTTTCGAAATCAATAATCAAATATCAGGAAGTTTCATTGGATGTTCTGTTGGTTTGGCAGGCCGAGAGCAGGCTCAAGGCATTCCTACAAATAGTTACGATGGAAAGGCGTTTATAAAGCCAAGCCAAATCAATTCACGATGGTCTTCGGTGTGGCACGTCATGAATAGACCAAGACTGTTCAGGAAGTCATTCGTAGCAGGGCCTATCACTCCACTCGTCTCCACAGCAATCAGTTGAAACACAAAGCTGTCAAGAACACCATCATATTTTGATTGCTTTTGTTTTTTTGATGACACTGCTGCATGTTCAGGGTTTGTTGCCAATTCTGTTACTGTCGAGGGTGTAAAAGTGTTGACACAAGTCGCATCCCATATAAGTGATTTGCCTTTTGAAAAGGGAAACACCATCGGGCCAAATTCGTTTTAGTTTTCCCTGATTTTATTTTTTATTTCAATAAATATTCAATTAAGGGTAAATAAAACATATTTCAATGTGTATTTATCAAAGTTATGTATAGTGTAAGTTAATGTATTTATGGGATTTAAATTTTAACATTTCTTAAGAGGTCCTATCGATTTTATTACAAAACCGATTTTTAATGAAATATATTCTTTCATTGAATTAGTTTTCCAAAATTGTAAATTTTTTCTTCCAAAAATTAAAGAGAAAACCCAAGGGGGGGGGGGGGGGGGAGGAGATTCAATGAGTATTGATTTACTCCTCTCCAGGAGTTAGGCACAAGGCCAATTGTTATCTTACTCCCACAAGTAAGATGTGACCCAAGGTCGGGTCGGGAAAGTGGGGTTTGAAAATTGCCTGGGCAGCCCCGTCGGCATTCCCCGGTAGGGGCGCCTCAGACAGTAAGCAATAAACTTACACCTCCCCAAAGAGGGGAGGCAAAGCCTGGGAGGGTGGACCTCCTAGAACTGCACAGGACAGACGGGGGGATTCAATGAGTAACACAAAAATGAAAAATAAAGAGACTCCCGAGCAACTCCGGATAGATAAAGTTAGTATCCTAGTCGATAGAGATGAACCACTAAAGCAAACCCAGGATTCTTCAAATATATAACTGTTTCGGCATTAAATACGACAAAAAAGGGGTTGATATGCAACAAAACTGGTAAAAAAAATTTAAAAAGTTAATAATTGTACGTCTTTTTTTCTTCTTTTTTAGGTTGCTAAGCTGCTCGATGCGAAGAGGTCCCAAGCACTTGGTATTTTCTTATCAAGTATTCGTCTTACGATGACGGACATTGAAAATGGTGAGTTTGTGTACATTATGAGTCTGAGCACACTCCGTGCCAAATCTGACATTTCAACGCATCAAGTGTTGCATGCAATAATATTGAGATGGTAGTTCGACCTGGCACTGTGTAAAACAGAAAACCACTCATCAGAATAGTTGTCAGAACAACTATTTGTACTAACCAGGTGATTACCGATGGTTGATTCCTGTGCCTGGAAGTTCCCGGATGATCTCGAAACCTTGTGTAAACGAATATCACGTGGTATGTGTTGGGATATTCTCAATTCTAATCTTTGGGATGTCTTGCCAACGTAGTCAGCTCCACACTGACACATGAATTTATAAACAACAGAATTCATTTGAATCGCTGGCAAAACATCCTTACGAAAAGAAGAGAAAAAGGTTAGAGTCGTGTAAACTACTCTCAGCATGGTTGCTGGAAAACAACGTTGAGTAGAAGAAGAAATCCTTTTGACAATGTCAAGGCCGTCAGAACCTAACCATGGGAGTTTCAAATAAATAGGGCAACGTGACGGGCCAATAAATTTACCACCATTAAATATAGTAACTTTGCGTGCAATGGTGCTTTTTATGATATTGGCACAGGAATCAGCCATCGGTAATCACCTCGTTAGTACAAATAGTTGTTCTGACAACTATTCCAATGGGTGGTTTTCTGTTTTACACAGTGCCAGGTCAAACTACCATCTCAATATTATTGAGGCGTTAGTTATTAACAATTCTCGACCTAGCCTGTGTAGACAAAAGATTTTGAAGCATCAGTTGGAGATCTTTAATGATTCAAAGCCACCATAACGTTGAGAGATTTACTTTTTTTTTTTTTTTCTTTCTCAATCGTTTTCTCCAACTGAAACAATTTTTTCCGCTCATATCTCATTCGATTTTCTTAGTTTTTAATTTATCATTCTGACGTTTCCTCTTAGAGGGTCAAACGATAAGGCCTTAAGGAAAATTTTAGCAATTTTCTTTTTTTTTTTTTTTTTTTTTTTTCCACCCGCCCGTTTCATTGATTAAAAAAATGTTTCCTCTGAAATATGCGAGATCCGAACACCGTTTCGTAAGATCACTCTCTATCTGCCTGGTAAATAGTAGCTTGTCGCTATTTACAGTTAAAGTTACTCTATATTTACTAACTAATTGACGATGGCCGATTGGATATGATCACCGACTACGAATCGTGGCGATTTGTGTTCGGAGTTCGCGCCTACCAACCGTCGGGAATTAGTTCCTAGACTGAAGATTGCGTTAGCATGAAACATCGATGTCTCTAGGTATTTTAAAAAACTAATATTTATTTATAAAAATATTGTATATATATATATATATATATATATATATATATACTAGCAGGACTCAGGACTTAATGTAAAAAAAACACAACCATTTCTTTTTACAACTTTTGTTTTGATGAATATTTGCTGTACATCTGCACAAAATAACTCATTAAGGTATACTTCCAATATATGTTCCTAACTGGATTCTGGAGGACAACTTCAGTAATGTACCAAATTTCTGTGAGCATGAACTCTTAACAATACATCCACTTTATTTGTATAAATAAATGATGGGCAGTTGAAACAGATGAAAGGCAACATGAATCTCAGAAAGCTTAAACATACATTGTATATTGTCACAAACGATACATGATCTTCTACTTTCCCTCCTTTTTTTCGTTGTTAACGATACTACACTTTTGCCAATATTTCCGTTTTATTTCTATTCTCTCTTTTCAGCAATTCTATTATTTGATACGTCGCAATTGGATCTAGAAAAAGTGAAAACGCTTTATGATTTGGTAAGTTTTTTTTCTTTTTTCCTTCACGTTGTTTTCACATTTAAACCTATCAGAAAAAAAAAATGTGGCACTGTGATACTATGGACTTTTACCCCCCCCCCCTCCCCCTACAGCTGAGACTGCTGAAAAAATGATAGTTAGGAAATAGATCACAATGCAAAAATGATGAGATAGAAGATAACAACATAGGAGAAACAGATCTATTGTGTTGTACAGACAGAATGACGCCATGACAATTAGTTGTTAGCTGCTGGGTGGCCGGATAACGATGGAGAG
The DNA here is from genome assembly GCA_963556195.1 of Sepiola atlantica. NCBI lineage: Eukaryota > Metazoa > Mollusca > Cephalopoda > Sepiida > Sepiolidae > Sepiola > Sepiola atlantica. The sequence goes on from OY744546.1 coordinate 10,027,975, forward strand.
AACGAGCTAGGGAACAGGCAGATGTAGCCAGTTCCGCTGATCAGCCGAGAGTAACTGAAAAAAAAAAGACTGGGCATTTAGGATTCCCGGTCGAAGGTAGATATATTTACGAGACAGTGAGATCGCAGAGAATAGACCGGCAGATTGGGCTGAGCAGACGAGTTAGACGAATAGATGACTTGGAGCGGACAACAATGAATTGTCTCGAAAGGCAGATGATCTTGGTTAAGTCTTAGCTGATATCTTGGACTTGGGAGATGGGAGGCGTAACTTAGATATGGGAGCTAGCGATAGGGCCCCAACAATACAAACACACACACACACACACACTCATGTTCAACAAGTCGACCTTACACAATGTATGTGTCTGCGTTATTACTTGATTTGAATGCAAAATATAAACCAATATTTGCACCCTTGGCATATTTGCACCCTTGGCATATTTGCACCCTTGGCATATTTGCACCCTTGGTATATTTACACCCTTGGCGATCACCAAGACTAGAATTGACACGGCCAGAATAAGAAGAAAACCCAAATTGTTAACTTTTTATTTTACACGTCTTCCAAATCTCACAAATTTTTGTATGCTCTCAGGCATTTTCTTAAGTATGAAATTCTTGAAGGCATGTTGAAAATAAGAACTGGTACCAGTAAAAGAGGAATGAAACAACTTGATATTATGTTTCGGAATTTTTGAGATGAGGATTGATAATTTGTATCATTTGGATTACTGTTCTCATCTTGGATGTTATTCTCACAAAGTTTCGACAAATGTACCCTCCGACTTTCTTCAGATGTGTCTTGTCAAATCCTGGAATCTTTATGTCAAATCCTGGAATCTTTATGTCAAATTCTGGAATCTTTATGTCAAATTCTGGAATCTTTATGTCAAATTCTGGAATCTTTATGTCAAATTCTGGAATCTTTATGTCAAATTCTGGAATCTTTGTTAAATTCTGGAATCTGTACAGAATTTTGACTGGAACCCTTTATTCAATCCATGGGGGTATGCTTGCTCTCGTTCCGTCAGCCATGACCGGGTACAAGTCTTGAGTAATTCATAATTGTATTCTTAGTATCACCTGCAGTGAGGATTGAACCTTCAACCTACAGAAAACTGTCGCTAAGAACTTAGCACTTTTATCTGTTGCGCCATGGGTCCTGAAGAATATCGGCGGTTACATTGTCCGAAAAGTTGTGAAAATAATATCCAAGATGAGAACAGTATTTCAAATAATACAAATTATCAACCTTCATCGCGAAAATTCCGAAACACTTTGAGGTTTCATCTCGTATACACAGCTGGAGAAAGGTTACACCTGCACATTTTTAAACGGTCGGCGTTGATGTATCAAAACCAAACAATATTGTAAGGTCGTTTTGATATATGAACTTTTAAAGGTTAAGTGTGAGGCACTCCGCTTATAGTTTGTTGGATTGGTCATGTAATTTGGGGAGGAGTGTTTTTGTATGAAGGTATTTCTCAGGTGGAAAGACAATAGCTGGCTGGAAGTGCAATAAAACACTAAAGGATGTAAAATTTGAATTTCTAAGCCTATCTTATATTATAGTTAGGGAATGGACCCACAGTGGTTGCTCCTATAATTACTGGGATGATGGAGATCTTCCTAAGATTCCAGTTTTTTTTCATGTCGTACATAACACCGTGGTATTTCGTTATCTTCTCCAGCTCAGCTCTGTTTAAGCCTATCTTATATTATAGTTAGGGAATGGACCCACAGTGTTAGTTACAGTAAAGTAAAGTTATATTTTTAAAGACAAAAATATTTTTGTCATTTTTGTATGCAAACATTGATTCTAGCTTGTTTGCACACAACCTGATGGACATAGTGTAGCAGTAAGTCCTGGGAGCATATACCAGAAAGAACAATTGGAAATAAGTCATACACCATCCACTATAACTATACAATTCCTATTAAACCTGACATAGTGATATAGGACAAAAGGGAGAAAGTAGCAACCCTAGTTGAAGTCTGTGCCCCTAATGATGCTGGTTTAAACAGAGCTGAGCTGGAGAAGATAACGAAATACCACGGTGTTATGTACGACATGAAAAAAAACTGGAATCTTAGGAAGATCTCCATCATCCCAGTAATTATAGGAGCAACCGGACTCATTAAAAAGAATTTCAAAAACTTTGTATATACTTGGTGAACCAAGTGCAAGAGAGATACAAACAATTACACTAAAAGAGACGGTTAGAATCTTCAAAAGATCTCTCGGTTGAAGTCTCTGAAATAGTTGGTGAATAACCTGGCATCCGGTAGGATGCTCCATCTCCAGCAAAAACAAAAAGATGAGAAAATTGAAAAAGAGAAAATAAATAATACAAAACAACATGAATTAAGATTTACATATTTTTCACTTTGATAAGGATTCATGTCATCCTTTTTGTACTGTTCATTGCTATATAAGTACGTGTGTGGATGTACATTCATTGTAAGCTATTTATTGAACATAAGTTGCTGTTTTTACCTATAATTGGTGAGGGTAAGTTTTCATGTATTTTCTAATGGTATTAAAATGTATGTGAATGCAATGGATCAGACTGGGGTTGAACTCGGCATAGCCGATTCCATAAATCACATCGGTATTTTATTTACCTTCTCTCCAGGAGGTTAGGCACAAGGTCAAGTGTGGGTTTTGATGAAAGTGTTTATGTGGGGAATGAACTGGATTTGAACCCGGCACACCCAGGTCTTCAGTCCCCATTGTTAACCACTTTGCCATCCCCAAAATTACTCTCCCACCCTTACACATATCTCCTCTACCACAATTTCTTTACTTTTTTTACTTTTTTTTTATTTAGAGGGCGGAACCTGCTGAATTGAAGAAAATCCGTGAACACGTGGAAAAGAAACCTAACATATCTCTGGACAAACCGGAACAGTAAGTACGGAAACCCTGTTTGACCTTTTTTTAAATAAATGGCTGTGAGTTTACATTTTCTTTCCGTATGACAGGCCGATATTTTACTTTTTATTCTCCTTCTTCATCCAGTTTTGGTATTTAAGGTTCAGCGAATGTCCTGGATCCCAGATTAGGGAACACCGGGCAACGTCTCATGCCTGCTCCCCATGCAGTCTGGTCGAAACGGTTGACATTAGCCGGGTTGCATACAGTTATATCACTTCTTCTTCTTATGCATTTGAACTATGTCTTCCTCAGTTTACCTCACTCTCTAGTGCCCCGGGGTATCCAAGCATGTTATGTAATTTTGTTTTAATGGAAATCACTCCAGACAAGGCATGAAGCCACTTGATGTAAGCTTACAGCTAGCGAACTGTCGCTGTAAAATATTCCTGCTACAAAAAATAGCGGAACATACATCTGCATTCCCTATTTCTTTGTCTAATACTTGTAACATTTACACTTTCACGTGTATGACTGGTGCTACCAGATCAGGCTGTCTGAAAATACTGACTTCCTGACCAAAAATACACCAAACATTGATGTTATTGTTTTTTCCTTTCCTTTTACAAAACTCAATCATGTTCTGCAAAGCCAAAAACAAAAACAATTTTTCTCTACAAAACAACCAAACCAAGCACCATGAATAAATATTTGAAGATATAAAGAACTTGAAGCATAAAAACTTTTACCAAAATGACCGGATTCGAATAACCTGAAAAGGGTTGATATGTCGTAAAACAAAACAACCATTCACGTGTTTGAATCGTCATTCCATCGATATCCGTCTGTGGGACATAATTCTTACATAAGTATTAAATAAAAAAATGATATCATTCGATGATTTAATAACAATTTTGGAACCAAACCAACCCCCTTTTTTTTTTCTTTCATTTGTCCTTAACGATACTTATAAAACATTTACTCAAGTCTTTTATTTAAAAAAACAACAACCTAATCCTGAAGACAACTATGAAAGTCGAAAGCGCTCAAAAAAAAAATGGCCGAATTAAGAACAATCGGAGAAGTACTATACGTATTGTCACCTGAAACCAAAAGGATAGCTCGACGGTTTTAGAACCTCACGAAGAAGATATACAAACGAGAAAGTTCCGTGATGTTCAACAACGCTTGCTTAGATAATGACTTGCTGCCTAAGTATACACACACACACGCATATATATATATATATATATACTAGCAAAAACTACCCGCCTTCCGGGTAGCAATTAATCAAGTTGTAGTCTTCTTTACAGAAAAACAAAGAAACAATTTTCATTTCACATTTTGATAATTTGAAGAAAAACAACAAAAAAGATGATAGCCATAGTGTTATTTGATATTGTTAGATAGTGAGGGGATGCCCGGAGGTGGGAGAGTGAAAGCGGAAAAATGAATGTTGTTAAACTCATCGTTGACAGAGACCACGTGGACTCCAGGTTTGGTTTTTAAAGTTTTATTTGACGTAAAACAAAGAGACGGAAATTACTGTATGTGCACGAGAGAGAGAGAAAAAATGGAGGAATTAGAGAGTTTCATCAGGCCATTTTAGGGCTACTGTGCCCCACCTCGTCGGGCCCCCTGCCTACTGGCAGCGACCGGTCGTTTTTCACGTCTGCCTTTGTTGGTGATCAGGAACAAAAGACATAATCAGGCCCGGGCAAACGTTGACATCGTTTCCGACTTCCGCTTTCATTCTCCCCGTTCCGGGCACCCCCTCACTATCTAACAATATATTCCAATGTTGAGGAAATTTAATGTGTATGAACATAGACAGATTTTATTAATTATGAAAAAAACAACAAAAAGGTTATTTCATATGGTCTTTTTGATATTCAAAGTCGACTGATTTGATTTTGTATAAGCATAAAAATAAAAATGAATTACCATTAGAAACTAGTTATATAATGAAATGAACAAATGAAACAGTGGAACGTCGATTGATCAAATAAAACAATTATATATTACTGAGTAATTTGAAATGGTTGCTTTGTGCTTTTCACTTTCAGAAAGCTTAATAAAATACTTAATGAAGATTTAAAAAAAATATGAATCTATTTATTTTATAATTTAGAAACATTAGAGGAGGTGGAGCTTTTTTCCTTTTCCTTTTCTTTTTCTTTTTCTTTTTTCTTTTTTCTTTTTTCTTTTTTTCTTTTTCTTTTCTTTCTTTTTTTTTTTTTTTTTTTTCTTTTTTTTTTCTTTTTTCTTTTTCTTTTTTCTTTTTTTTTTCTTTTTTTTCTTTTTCTTTTTTCTTTTTCTTTTTTTTTCTTTTTCTTTTTTCTTTTTTCTTTTTCTTTTTTCTTTTTCTTTTTTCTTTTTTTTCTTTTTCATGGCAAATGTAATGGTTATCATCATTATGATCCTTTTTTCTTATTTATTTATTTATTCATTTATTTATTTATTTGTTTGTTATGCCTCCTTGGGCATCTCCCCTTTAACTATCTTCTCAATTCAACTGTTAAAAAAAAAAATTAAACTCTTAGTACAGTATCGATATTCAGATCAAATTCTGTTAAATATTTCATTTGACAACTCCCAAAAGTGCCACCTCAGTTTATTCCTCCTACCACTTTCTCTTAATTCATCCAACCTCATCTTAAACTGATCCACGCGATTGCTGTTCTTACTCCGATCTGGCAACTTATTCCAAAAACATATTATTCTGTGAGCAAAAAAACTTAACTGGTTAACAGATCTAGTTTTTGAAAACTGCCTTGACAATAAACTTCCAGATCTAAGAGAAATACTAAAAAAAAATGCCCACTATAGCTAGAAATGCCATTAATTATCTTAAAAGTCTCAATCATATCACCTCTCATTCTTCTCTCCAGCAAAGTAGTCAATCCCAATTTGTCCAATCTCTTCCTGTAACTGCACTTCTTTACTTTACTTATTAGTTTTGTCATCCTTATTGAATCACTTTAATTAGTTACTATTAATATCGATGAAACTATTGCAGATATACAGGACAAATAGGACAATAAAATTACAAATTAATAACATCCAATATTAATTTCTTATGAACTGTTTAAAAAAATTGGGCGGAAGTATTGACGTTAATGAATAGAATAGTAAAAAAAAACAATATAAATAATAACTTGTTCAAAAAATTGTCCAAATATGCATTTTATTTTTTTTTTTCTTTAGGTTTTGTTTAGTGTTGTTTATTTTGTCTTGCAGGTTTTTATATGATCTCAGCCAAATTCCTGACTCCGATGAACGGATATTTTGCTTCATATTCCAGTCGACTTTTCAAGAGAGTATGTCTATCATTGAAAACAAACTGAATAACCTAAAGATGACATGTGACGTACGTACGATTTTGTATTGCGTATTTTTTTTTTCCTCTTTTAGCATATTTTTCTAACCTTATTTCTTATTCTTGTAAAATGCAGCTTTTGTTTTTGCACGAAGAAGTACGGTGAAAACTGGAAAACCCAATGACTCGTTTGTATAGCGGTCAAAATATCCAGTTGAACTTGAGGCTAGCGTAACGTTTGAATAGTCGTTTCTGGTGATACCAGATCAGGCTGCCCTGTGGCTCCCTGAGACGAAATTCACCTACATTGACGTTTTTTGTTTTTCTTCTTTTTTTTTTTTTGTAAAACTTAATTATGTTCTACAAAACCAAAAACAACAGCCCCTCTCCCTTTCTCCCTCCCCTTTTTTATTTTATTTTTAGAACTTGAGGCATAAATCTTTTACTATAATGACCAGATTCGGCATTAAATAACCCAAAAAGGGTTGATATGCCGTAAAACAAAACTACCGAATAGTCGTTTAATGTGTTCTGGTTTTAATAAGGCAGTATTTAAAAAAATAAATAAAATAAATAACAGTACTGTTTGACTAATGGGAAGCATTTTCCAAGCTTGATCTCAAGCCGAAAACGTACACAAATGATGGACAAACCTACAGAATACCCGACTCAAAGTCAACAGCAAACGGTTTTCGGCTCAGATTTAGTTCCTGATGATAAAGACTTCCTGTTTTGGAGCGCTTACTCTTCTGGTGTGCCAAGTTTTGTACTAACTTTTATTTATTAATTTATTTAGTGAAAGTACAGAATAGTTAACAAAGCCCCCCTCCCCACGTTAAAGTAGAAGGATACGCAGATAGGATCTTTTAATTTTTTTTTAGCGATTCGTTCAATGACAGTAACTCCATTATGGGGATGATAAAAGGTAAAGACGAAAGAGTTGCTGTGAACAAGGGCAACATGGAAACGCATAAAGGACAACACGGGGTCTTCATTTAAGATGTCCCAACCACATTCTATGTCTATGAAGATCTTATGAGTCATATAATTCTAAGTGGAATCGAAAGTACTCAGTTTTTCAAGAATTTTGGTGTTTTCATTAAGAATTTCAATCCAGACATTTCAGAAAAATAAAATAATTGAATAAATGGATCAATAACTAAAAGTTATTCTCTTCTTCTTTCGTGTGAATGGCATTAGTTTCCCCGATGTTTTTCTAGTTAGAAATCTTTCTGGAAAGACATCGGGTACTTACGGGAAGGACCACGAGAAGGTTGCCAACATCCCTAAGTGAAAGTAGTACTCTGGAACCGGCTATATTCAGACCGTGTCGATATCCACTTAACCACTGTCACCTTGTTTATTTTTTATTATCACTTATGCTTGAATGTTTGAATTCATGTTTTGAAACATGACGATCTATGACGTCGCGCCAAAGCTATACTTATTTTGTTAAGGTAATGTTTTAAGCTCTCTTTATAAAAAAGGTCCAAATAGATAAGTTCTTCTTCTTTCGTGTGAATCAGATGATTCTGGTGTTGGTTTTCCCGTTGGTTTTCTAGTTAGAAATCTTTCTGGAAAGACATCGGGTACTTACGGGAAGGACCATGAGAAGGTTGTCAACATCCCTAAGTGAAAGTGGTACTGTGGAACTGACTGGATTCGAACTTGGAACACCCAGGTTTTCAGTCCGTGTCGTTATCCACTTAACCACCGTCACCTCCCAGTAAAAGTTATTGATTTTATTTAATCTAATAAAATATTTATCTTTTTACATTTGTGCATATGGTTACAACTAGATTATTTATTTATTTATTTATTTATTTATTTATTTATTTTTTATTTATTTATTATTTATTTATTATTTATTTATTTTTTATTTATTTATTATTTATTTATTTATTTTTTTATTTTTTTTTTGTTTTTGTTTGTTTATTTTTTTTATTTATTTGTTTATTTATTTTTTTTAAATTTATTTTTTATTAATTTTTTTAATTTATTTTATTTATTTATTTTTAATTAATTTATTTAAAAAAAAAAATTTTTTTAATTTATTTATTTATTTATTTTTTTTTTAAATTTATTTATTTATTTATCTAAAAAAAATTTTATTTTTAAATTTATTTATTTATGTATTTATTTATTTATTTAAAAAATTTTTTTTTTCATTTTTTAATTTATTTAAAAAAATTTTTTAATTTATTTTTTTAAATTTATTTATTTATTCTTTTTTCTTTTCAGTCTCTCAAGACGGGTGCATCAGTTCAGCGAATACTTTCTATTGTATTAACCATGGGTAACTACATGAATGGGGGTAAGTCTTGCATCTGATGCCAAATGCAATGACAGCACTAAGGGTTCATACCTCTCCCCAATCTATGAAGTGGTGCATCTACTATGCAACTACTCTTTCTAAACTAACCAATGTGTCAATTTTTATTTAACCATCGAAAAAAAATCAGAGAATTATTAAAGTTTAACAAAATTTTCAGCATTTATTCAATAAAATATATCCAATGGAGATTTGGTATCTGTCTGTCTGAAACTATTCCTATATACTATTACTATCATTAGTACTCGATTCAGTGTAGTAAGTATCTGTTCTATTGTCATTGTACCATCCTCCCAGGCATTACCTCCTCATTTATGGGAGGTAGTGTAGTATCTGTTTTGTGGTCATTATACCATCCTTCCGGATATTACTTCCTCCTTTTGGAGGGGTGAGGGGGGGGGGGGGTAGTGTAATATCTGTTCTACCATCATGATAGCATCTTTCCAGGTATTACCTCCTCCTTTTGGGGAGGAGTAATGTAGTATCTGTTCGGTTGTCATCAGACTACCCTTCCAGGCATTACCTCTTCCTTTGGGGTATGGAGTAGTGTAATTTATCTCTGTTCGTTATGATATCATCCTCTCATGCATTACCTCCTCCTTTGGGAGGGGGGTAGTGTAGTATATATTTGTTCGTCATGATGCGTACCTTCTAGGCATTACCCCCCCCCCCCCCTTTTTGGGGGGTGGGTGGTTGTAGTATATGTTCGTTCATCATGATACCATCTTTCCAGGTTAACAAAAATATGCCATCCTCCCAGGCATTACCTCCTCCCCTTTGGGGGGGGGGTAATAATGTAGTATATGTTCGTTTGTATATACGAGTAAATATATGCTCCCTCCGGTTGCATATATTTACTCGTATTTTATAATGGATTTAAGTTTTCCAATTTAACGATTTTTAAGAAGATTTGAAGTTTGACAAGATTTAAGTTTGCGTCAAATTAATGCACATGTGCAGTAACTTTAAATGATAAAATATGTTGTTACTGTTGAAAGCGACTCTGTATTCAACATTTTGAGTAAGGGAACAAAATGGTAAACCGAGAAACCCTCTAGAGGCCACACAAGAAAAGTTAAAAATTCTCTCTTCAGTTCAAAATGTTTTCAACTTGACATTATGTCATCTGCAGAAGTAACTTCACTTTTACTGATATTTAATCATGAGTACACGTAATCTCACTTTTATGTTTCGAAATTTTTTAGACGAGGAGTGATAATTTGGATTACTTGGATTATTTGGATTATTGGGATTATTCAGATTGTTTGGATGATTCGGATTGTTTGGATGATTTGGATTGTTTGGATTGTTTGGATGATTCGGATTGTTTGGATGATTCGGATTGTTTGGATGATTCGGATTGTTTGGATTGTTTGGATGATTTGGATTATTCGGATTGTTTGGATGATTCAGATTGTTTGGATGATTCGGATTGTTTGGATGATTCGGATTGTTTGGATGATTTGGATTGTTCGGATTGTTTGGATGATTCGGATTGTTTGGATGATTCGGATTGTTCGGATTGTTTGGATGATTCGGATTATTCGGACTACTGTTCTCATCTTGAATGTTATTCTCACAACGTTTCGGCCGATGTAACCTCTGTAACTTTTTTCAGGTTAGTCTTGTAAAACTCTGGAATCTGTACAGAATTTTGAACGGAACATTTTATTTGATCCACGGAGGTAGATTGTTCTTGTTCTATCTGGTCATGGCTGACGGAACGAGAACCATCTACTCCCGTAGATTAAATAAAGGGTTCTGTTCAAAATTCCGTACAGATTTCCGAATTCGACATGGTTCAAAATTGCCGTTCGACTCAGTGTAGCTACAAAGAATTTTTATTCCAATTAAAACCATAAGCCCAGTTTATAAAGAATTAACAGATTTTTATTTTTTGGGAGGTTACAAATGATACTAGTTTTCTTAGGTTGAATAGCAGACTTGCAAAATGAGATCTTTTATCCCGGCCAAATAAATTATAAGTCCAATCAAGAGCCCCAAGGGCCCACCTTGCCCAAAGAGGCACAACAACCCAACTCACTGCCAGCTCTCAGAAAGACCAATTCCTGCGTCATGCCCAAAGAGCCTGCTCTGACTACCCCCCCCCCCCCTTCCCATCTCCTGGAATATTTTCATTCCTGACCGGAATTCTTGGATTCTGGACTCTCTAAGGCTGAAGATTACATCGGCTGAAACATTGGGAAGAATATAAGAACCACGATGAGAATAGTTGTCTAAATAAAACAAAATCTCAGATATTTATTTATGGACGGTGTTTAGTTTGGTTGTTTTGTTTTACGGCATGTCAACCCGTTTAAGGTTATTTAATGCCAAATTCAGTCATTTTTGTAAAAGATTTTATACTTTAAATTCTTAATATCTTCACTAAAATTATTTTATTTACCTCCTCTGCCGGAGGTCAGACACAAGGTCAGGTGTTGATTTTGATGAAGGTGGTTCTGTGGACATACTGGATTCGAACCCGGCACACCCAGGTCCTCAGTTCACGTCATTAACCACTTAGCCACTGTGCCATCCTTACAAGCATTGATTCATGGTGTTTACTGTAACTAGTTATTCATATCAGACCCACGGCTGATTTTATTTACCTCAAAGATAGGTCCCTGTTTTCTCGACCATACAAAGATGCAGGAATTTAAATGTAATGTGAACAAACATCTTGCTGTCCAGAGTCGCTTTCAACAGTAACAACATATTTTATCATTTAAAGTTACTGCACATGTGCATTACCAAGGTTGCCCCCTCCCTCCTTCCTAAATCTGACCCCGATCGCAGCAGCCCTTTACGCTTCAGTAGAAATATGCTTTGCTTGTTTAAACTGAATAAGTTACATTAAAAAAAAAAAAATGGTACTACTACTGTTTTAAAAAATTTTTTTTTTTTTAACTTAGTTCACCCCAAACAAGGCAGGCTGCCACTGTAGACGTAAGGGGCTACTGAGAATTAGGGTGAAAGTTTTGGGGGGTCATCCTAAATTGGGAGCTGTGCAGCAAGATGCTTGTTCACATTAGTTTTAAATTTCTGCATGTCGGTACAGTCGGAGAAACGGGGAGTAGGGAGGGAGTTCCAAAGGCCAGTAGCTATTGGATTAGAAGGCTTTCCGGCATCTGGGGACCTCCACAGTGAATGGATGAGAGTGAATACTCTAACTATAATCCTTTTGGCTAAGATCAAAGTGTAGTATCTGTTCCGATGGATACTGCACCCAATTCTGGTGTTGTCTTGGCCTTCGTGTCTTGATTTACGCCGGTCAATGGGTCTGTCCTGTGCAGTTCTGGGAGGTCTACTTTCCCAGGCTTTGCCTCCTCTCTTTGGGGAGGAGTAAGTTTATTGCTTACTGCCTGAGGCGCCCCTACCGAGGAATGCCGACGGGACTGCCCAGGCAATTTTTAAATCCCACTTTCCCGACCCGACCTTGGGTCACATCTTACTTGTGGGAGTAAGATAAAAACTGGCCTTGTGCCTAACTCCTGGAGAGGAGTAAATCAATACTCTAACTATAATTCTAAATTATCTGGTAACTTATACACTTAACATATCAAATAAAAACAGTCTTATTTGTTAGTGTGTAAGCGACGTATAATTTTTGAAAATTGTTTTTCTTTGCCTTTTTTGCAGGTCACATGAAACGAGGTCAAGCTGATGGATTTGGACTTGAAATTCTAGCCAAACTGAAAGATGTCAGAAGTAAAGTGAGTTTTTGTTTTTAGATGTAGGGGGGGTCGGGAGATATCTGACGGTATGGTCTAAATCAGGGGCGGGCAACCTCCGGCCCGTGGGCAGCCTCCGGCTCGCGAAGGCTTAGCGTCCGCCCTGCCACCCTGCTATGCTTTATTATTGCAATCTGGCCCACGGACCTCCCAGTAAAACTCATATCACTTTGTGACATAGACGTAAAAGTAGGTTTCAATTAAGATTTACAGTGGGATAAAAATGTATAAATATCAGCGAGCGATGATGCATGTATATTTCATTTTTCTTTAACTATTAATTTCAAATCCTTGGCCTGAGATAAAAATAGAAAAAGAGAGAGACAAAGAGGAAACGAGAGACGAGGCATGAATCAGAACTTATGCGGGTGTGTCAAAACTTGCTACTTCCCCCGTCATTATTTTTTATGATTTCAAAATGGCTCTTTGTCGGCGCCTTTTATAACATCACATACAGAAGTCTCTTGAGAAAAAATATCAGATTTGTAGAGTGTTCAATGCAATTTTTGTACAATTTATTCATGTAAACAAAATATAGTAATTCTGAGATTGCGTTTTTCATTCTGGCCCGCGATCTCTTTCCTAAAGTATCATCTGGCCCTCACTCGGAAAAGGTTGCCCGCCCCTGGTCTAAATAATGATGACTTGGACATCTCGTTATCTGAAAAAGGATTTATTTAGTTTATTTAACGTTTCCGTATACATTGTGCCTTCTTCAGATTTTGTCTTCGGACCTGGAGCATGTGGTGCACTGGGGAACAAAAGTGTCCTGTTACATTTAACTCCCCTAAAACCAAGCTTCTCTCCTTTCACCACCAACGCTCGGATCCCTGTTTTACCCCAGTTGAAATGAATGGCTCTTTCCTTGAAGAAGCCCTTTGTTTTGATAACCTCTTAGGACTGACTTCTCACCCGAGATCTAAAATGGAAGACGTATATCCAGTCTGTAGCTAAGGTCGCTGTAAAAATGGTTGGATAAAGCCTATTTCACAGAAAGGCTGTTCCACTTACTATTTATTTTGATCAGTTGATCACTATACTGAGGCGATACCTATAACAGGCCTAGCATGTATGCAACTAGAGTCCACAATTTAGGGTGAACATGTGTAGACCTATTGCTATCAAATATCAATTACTGAAAATCTTTTTAAAGAAATGAACTCGTTGGTAATATTGTGTAATTGGTTAATTAACAACTTTACCTATTATTATTATTATTATTATTATTATTATTATTATTATTATTATTATGAAGAATAATAATTATTTTTGGTACTTATACAGATCAGAGCACATATTTAAAACGCAGTTACACTGGTGAAAATCGCAGTTCCAAATAAATTAATCGGAAAACTCTTTGATATACTTATGTATCAGGCTAAAATAGATATCTGCACCAAAAATTAGCAAAAATTATTGAGTAGAATTTTAATTAAAAATCAAAATCAGTTTTATTGTATTTTGATCAACCGCCATTGATATGAGTGGAATCAGGGGGCCGTAACTCAGTCTGTCATATAAACACGTAATAAATCAATGGCGGATCGGCAAAATACAATAAAACTGATTTTTATTTTTAATTAAAATTTTACTCGATAATTTTCCCTAATTTTTTGTGAGGATACTTATTTTTGCCTGATACGTAAGTGTAAGAAATAGTTTTTCATATGTGCCCTGATCTATATAAGCACCTTCTTTTTTTCCCCCAAAAAAATGCAAATGTTCAAAGAGAGAAAAACAAATGACTTCGATTATCATGGATTACGAAAAATGAAGAAATCAGATTATTCACTAGAAATTAGGAACATTTTTGGATTATACTGCAGAAATAATTGGTTTACATTCTATAAAACGATAAGAAAATATAGTTGTTATGGTGCCGTACCTGTACGAAGACCAAATGGACTCGTCCATCCATAATAAAATGCGAGAAGCATTCCAACTCACAGACTTCTTCCACCCCAGTTCTATACTGACAGTCCAGAATACCACTTCTTGTATATATATTCTTTTTCTTCAATAATATATCTTTGTTCCTGTAACCCTGTGTTTTCGTGTCTTTATTTCGGCCCCTAACAGGGTCACAACATATACTTTGGTCGACTAAAATATGTGAAATTAGAAACCCAGTCCAATGTTTAGGAATGAGAAAATAGAAAGTATCATACAGCGAAAATGTATTTTCGTCTCGTTAGTCTGTGAGATAAAACCTTTTTTAAAACGACTGTCAGCGAGACAAAATGTGATTTGCTTCACCCACTCTTATGTTTTTAAATCTGTCCGCTAAAACTTACAATATCGTCAATGTTGACACAGTTGAATGTGATGACTGAATATCCGGCGTGATCGCGCTAACTTTTCTCCTCTTAAACTGCTTAATCAGTCATTTTTTTGTTTAGGTTAATGTCCTTTCCTATTGTTATGGTGCCGTACCTGTACGAAGAACAAATGGACTCGTCCATCCATAATAAAATGCGAGAAGCATTCCAACTCTCAGACTTCTTCCACCCCGGTTCTATACTGGCAGTCCAGAATACCACTTCTTGTATATATATTCTTTTTCTTCACTAATATATCTTTGTTCCTGTAACCCCGTGTTTCCATGTCTTTATTTCGGCCCCTAACAGGGTCACAACAAGAATACAATCAGAAAACAAGTTCAATACACAACCAACCAATTAAGAAAAAATATACTTTTGTTCATCAGAATATAGTTTTCGAATTTATACAATTGTCTCTCTACCAAGGCAATGCCTATCAAAGGCCTGGCAACTATGCAAGTATCGTCCACTAAGAGAAGGAGGTTTAGCATGTAGGAACTTAACTAAATATTACTTTTGAGTTATAATCTTTTTAAGAAGGGACTTGTTGGTAATATTGTGCAATTAGTTAAAGTTAATTACAAACTCTACTTATTATTATTAGGGTTATGATAATTATTGATGTCTTTTTTTTTCATAAATAAAAATGTCCAAAGAAATAACAAGAAATCACCTTAGGATTATGATAATTATTGATGTCTTTTTTTTTTTTCATAAATAAAAATGTCCAAAGAAATAACAAGAAATCACCTTAGGGTTATGATAATTATTGATGTCTTTTTTTTTCATAAATGAAAATGTCCAAAGAAATAACAAGAAATCACCTCGACTATCATGGATTATGAAAAGTGTAAAAATCAATTTATCCACTAGAAATTAGCAACATTTTCGAATGCTATTGCAGAAATAATGGGTTGATTTGTTTACATTAATAAATTGATAAAAAAAAAATAATACAATCAGAAAACAAGTTTGATAACTTACAAAATTATGTATTAACAAATTCTAAAAATATATTCAGAAAAAAACGAATCTAAAAAAAAAAAGATTTGATAAAATCTTTGCAAATTATCAAAAAAAAAATGTTTTTTGATAAAATCTTTGCAAATTATCAAAAACAAATGTTTTTTGATAAAATCTTTGCAAAATATATAAAACAAATGTTTTTTGATAAAATCTTTGCGAAATATAAAAAAAAGAAGTTTTTTGATAAAATCTTTGCAAATTATCAAAAAAAAATGTTTTTTGATAAAATCTTTGCAAATTATCTTTCCTGATCTTTTGTCATGTGTTCAGGTGTTTGGCTTTGTTTCACAGATGATGTAAGAAAAAATACTTATTTCACAGTAAATTTGATAATCAGCCCCTCTTCCTTCTGTTCATGTTTTTTCTTTTTATTTATTTTACTACAGGATAACCGCACAAGTTTTCTACATTATGTGGTCAAGCAGTACGTGCGGCAGTACGAGGGTGATGATGCCGGGTCCGAAAAGGTCAGCCTGCCCGTGCCTGACCCCAGTGATATAAACCAGGCATCGATGGTCCGTTTTGAAGATGTTCAAGCAGAGTTAGGCAAAATTGATCGAGATTTTCAATGTGAGTCAGCCATTTTAGTTTTAAATCTTTGGAAATATTAAGTTTTGTAGAAATCTAAAAGAACCTAGTGCTACCAGATTATGCCAGATCATGCTGTCTGAAGATACTGACTTCCTGACCAAAAAATCCACCAAACATTGATGTTATTGTTTTTTTCTTTCCCTTTGCAAAACTCAATCATGTTCTGCAAAGCCAAAAGCAAAAACATTTTTCCTCTATAAAACAACCAAACGAAACACCACGAATAAATACTTGAACATATAAAAAACTTGAATCAGATAAACTTTTACCAATATGACCGTATTCCCCATTAAATAACGCGAAAAGGGTTGATATGCCATAAAACAAAACAACCAAACGAAACACCATGAATAAATATTTGAAGATATAAAAAACTTGAAGCATAAAACTTTTGCCAAAATGACCAGATTCGGCATTAAATAGCTTGAAAAGGGTTGATATGCCGTAAAACAAAACAACCAAACCAAACCAACCTAAAATAAATTTGAAGCGTCTTCAATTTTTGGACTTATGTTTTGAGGCATGTCCGTCCGACCATCCGGATTTTTCTCCACAACCATCCATTGAATTTCTCTGAAATTTTGCATGAAGTTGTAACTTTGGTCAGGTTAGAAAGTGACATTCTCCGAGTTTTGAAAAAAAATCTGTTTAGCTCCTCAAAAGGCCCCGAAATGGCAAAAAATGACATTTTTTGCCCCATAACTTTTCATCCATCCATTCAATTTCTCTGAAACTTGGTTAAAATGTGGAGGCAATTGTTCCTAATAGAAAATAAGTATCACTGAGCTTGGAAAAAATCTGGTTCACGCCCCCAGGGGGTCAAAAGCCCCTAAAATGGCAAAAAATGACCCTTTTCTCCCATAATGTTTGATCCATCCATTCAATTTTTCTGAAAATTGGCCAAAATGTAGAGGCAATTATTCTGGATATAAAATGAGCATCCTTGACCTCAAAAAACTTCTGGTTCGCGCCCCCAGGGGGTCAAAAGCCCCCAACATGGCAAAAAATGACCCTTTTCTCCCATAACGTTTGATCCATCCATTCAATTTTTCTGAAAATTGGCCAAAATGTAGAGGCAATTATTCTGGATATAAAATGAGCATCCTTGACCTCAGAAAACTTCTGGTTCGCGCCCCCAGGGGGTCAAAACTGCTCCAAATTGCCTAAATTTATTGCATTTTACACTCGCCACATCGAGTCACATACATGGGGGACCACGCACGCGCGGCTTGTTAAATATAATATTGACCTATTTTGTTTATTATCGTATAAAAAGAATGGATTGAGCTGGCTCCAAACGAGTTCACTGCATCCTGCGTCAATCCATTCTTTTGATACGATTTTATTTATCTACCTCCCACAAGGTAAGATGTGACACAAGGTCGGGAAAGTGGGATTAGATAAACCAGCGCTCGAGAGGTGAGCACTCTGGCCATTTAAAAATTGCCTGGGCTGCCCCGTCGGCATTCCCCGGTAGGGGCGCCCTAGACAGTAAGCAATAAACTTACTCCTAATGTTCGGTGGATTTTGGGTCGACTAAATTCGACACAGGATAAATTTAATTGTCTCCTATGTGTTTTTATTTTTCCCTCCTACCCCTCTTATTGCCTCTTCCTCCTCTCATAGTTGACTCACATCACACCCCCTTCCTTCATAGCTGACACCAAAACCCCACTTATCTACCTCCTAGTTTTTCTTCTGCCTCACATCCTCTCTGTTCACTCATACTTTCTCCCTTAGCCTCTTTCCGGATCATCTTCAACTGTATAAAGGCATTCGTTTCTTTTCAATAAGGCCATTCCACAACAAAGATTAAGGTCGTTTGAATCGACCGAAATATCGGTTGGCTTTAGAGATGTGTCTGTGTTATGTTTACTCGTATGTTCACATGCTTATCCACTATTCCATTTTTTTTTGTGAAATTTGATTTCATGTTTTAAACTCCCTCACAATTGTGGTGTGTACAACAAAATAAAGATTTAATTTTTTGTATTATTAGTGAAACATTGTGAAAGCAAATCTTTATAAACTTGAAGATACTTTGCTTCGGTGATGTATTACGAAAAGTCATTGTTGCTTTTTAACTTTTTCATCTGTATCCTTTCCTTTTCAGCTGCCGAATTGCGATCAAACAAAGTTCTCGAATCTTCAGGAGAAAAATTTCTCCAGCCTTTCAAAGACATAATGACAGAATTTTTTACCAAAGGTAGAATCTCAAACCTTTTTAATTTTTTAATTTTTAAATTTAATTAGAGTCTCAAACCTTTTTTATTTTATTTCTATTTTTGTTTGTGACTTTTTCTTGATTTGTCAAGTATTAACTCAGCATTCCATAACAATGAACGCCATAGAATTTTCTATAATGTTATTATAATGGAGGTTTTCTGTCCGTCTGTAACAAAAATTATGTCACAAATGAGAATTTCTTTTAAAAGATTTGTCATCTTAATGCAGACAAAAACAAGGCCATAAAACTAATAAAATGGCATTCAGTTAAAAAGTGGAATAAAAAATCTGATTAAAAAAAAAAAAGAAAATCTATTACTAATGGAGATTTAGGATCTGTGTGTCTGAAACCGAACCTATACTATTACAGTTTTGATACGTAGCCTCGTTTTAAGATCATTCATTGTTAAGTAAAAAATGTGAAAAAACCCATTTCTTTAGCATTAAGTAGTTTAGTCAAAATCGTTCTTTTAACTAGTCACGTTTGCTCAATCGGTAGAGTGTTGGACAAGTTCGTCCAATTAACCTTCTGACGTTAAGGTTGCGAGTTCAAATCATGACCTCGGCGTCGAAATTATTTATTGTTTACTTAGTTGTTAAGATGTGCTCTAATGTATTTCTTATGTTTCTGACTTGGAAATAAAGTAAATAGTACTGCCCCCCCCCCCCCGTTTACAAAAATTCTCCAGGACAGACAGACAGAGAAGCTCTTCAGACTATTCTATTATCTTTTAATGTTCAATTCACTTTATTATACTATTTCAGTCTAATGTACTATCTTTCAATGCTACATTTACGGGTGGGTGGGTGTTAGTGTAGTATCTGTTCTGTTGTCATGATACCGTCATCTCAAGCATTACCTCCTCCTTTGTGCCTATTTTGCATAATCGTTAGAATGTTCACTAATGGACCGGGAGACCGGGGTTCAATCCACTGTCGAGTCATACCAAAGACTAAAAAAATGGTACATGATACCCCCTTGCTAAACACTCAGCATTATAAGGTGGGGATCAAGGGTAAGTGGAGTAATCCTGAGAAAGGAGTGGCGCCCTCCCCTACATCTCAGTGTAGTAGCCAATGAAAAGAGAGCCTTCGGGTCGCCCGTGACTATGGTCGGCTGCTTTACTTTGGGTAGGGGTAGTGTCGTATCTGTTCTGTTGTTGTGAAACTATCTTCCCAGGCATTACCTCCTCCTTGGGGGTGGGGTAATGTATCTGTTCTTTCGTTATGATGCCATCCTCCAAAGTATTACTTACTCCTTCTTTTAGGGGGCGGGGAGAGTAGTTTAGCAGCTGTTGTCATGAGACCATCCTCCCAGGCATTACCTCCTCCTTTGGGGGGGGTGTAGTGAAGTATATGTTTGTATCATTAACCTAAGCTATCAAAGATAATAAATTAAATCCAATACTTAATAATAGTATTTATTTTCATTAGAAATATTAATTAGGGATGTGAGTTCTCCGCTTTTTTTAAATCCACAAAAAAGCGGATTCCCGCTTCAATCGCTATAGATTTTTGATAAAAATTTGCTTTTTTTTAAAAAAAATATTTAAAAGCTGATTTTCCCTCTAATGACAGTTCTCTCTGAAAACTGAAAATGTTAATTTTGCTGCGATGTCTAAGACTTCAAGCAACTCATGAAGAGGGTAGGGGAGTTAGATGACTTTTGTTTCATCAAAGAATGACTTCCTGTTTCTTACCCCCCACATATGAACTCGGTGTCTTTCTCTTAATTTTGATTTTCTCAGTTGAAAGTAATTGGAGTTGTTTAGAAAAAAAATTTTTTTTTTTTCTGCTGCCCTCTCTTCATACAGTCGCACACACAAAGGGTCGTGGTCCCCAGATTGGGAAATTCATCTCGATTTCACCTTATTCTTGGCCTTTTGGCTAAGATCAAAGTGTAGTATCTGTTCCGATGGATACTGCACCCCATAGATTGGTATTGTCTTGGCCTTCGGGGCTTGATTTACGTCGGTCTATGGGTCTGTCCTGTGCAGTTCTAGGAGGTCCACCCTCCCAGGCTTTGCCTCCCCTCTTTGGGGAGGAGTAAGTTTATTGCTTACTGCATGAGGCGCCCCTACCGGGGAATGCCGACGGGGCTGCCCAGGCAATTTTTAAACCCCACGTTCCCGACCCGACCTTGGGTCACATCTTACTTGTGGGAGTAAGATAAAAACTGGCCTTGTGCCTAACTTCTGGAGAGGAGTAAATCAATACTTACATCCCTGATTAATATCATTCATTAAAAAAAAAAGAGCAAATAGTATCTATCTGCCCTAATATTTTTTTTATTTTTACAAAAAGTTGTCTGAAAAATGTTTTCAAACGTTTTTAAGATCAATAAAACATTTTATTTTAATTGCGTGATGGTTATTTTTTTTTTCTCATAAAGTGAAAATTTTTTTTTTTTTCATAGTTACTATTTATTTTTTTAATATAAGATTGATAAAAACAAAGATCTTCTTCCAAAAACCCAAACAAAATCTATTAAAAAAAAAAAATCCATTATAAGATCATAGAAAATTTTTTTTTTAATTTAATAACTTTTCCTTTATAGTTATTATTATTAAAAATATAAGATTGATTAAACTAAAGATCTTCTTCCAAAAATCCAAACAAAATAAATCTACCTTTTCTAAATTCAGTCGTACTCGTTCGTAAGTTAAGGAAACAAAAACAAACAGCAGCAGCAGCTTAAGCAGGACAAATAATACAAATAAGGTAATAAACCTTGTTTCGGAATTTTTTAGATAAGGGTTGATAATTTGTAGAATTTGGTATATTCGGACTACTGTTCTCATCTTGGGTGTTATTATCACAACGTTTCGGTCGATGTCACCTCCGACCTTCTTCAGATGTACCTTGTCGAACTCGGGAATCTTTCTGTCGAACTCGGGAATCTGGACGGAATTTCGAACGGAACCCTTTATTAAATCCACGGGGGTAGCATGCTCTCGTTCCATCTGCCATGACCGGGAAGAAGTCTTCAGTAATTCGTAATTCTTCGTATCGCCCGCACTGAGGATTGAACCTTCAACCTTCAGATGACTGTCACTTAGATCTGAATTTTACCGTCTTCCCAGTCATGGAACGAGAGCATGCTACCCCCGTGGATTTAATAAAGGGTTCCGTTCGAAATTCCGTCCAGATTCCCGAGTTCGACAGAAAGATTTCTCGAGTTCGACAAAGTACACATGAAGAAGGTCGGAGGTTACATCGGCCGAAACGTTGTGATAAAAACACCCAAGATGAGAACAGTAGTCCGAATATACCAAATTCTGCAAATTATCAACCCTCATCTCAAAAATGCCGAAACACGGTTTATTACCTTTTTTGTACTGGAAAACATAACGAGAAATAGAAAAAATAATGAATAGTTCTTAGTTTAATCATCAAACGACTGTTGTCAACAAGGCTATTACAACTGATATTTGGTGTAGTCAGTATCTTTATGCCTTTGTTCGTCATACAAGTCCAAATCTTGTAGGGAAATAGTCTTCCTCAAAACATTTATATTGATTGAACTTTTTTTAAATATAAGATTGAAAACAAAAATCTCCTTCCAAAAACTAAAACAAAATAAATCTAGCGTTTCTAAATTCAGTTGTACTCATTCGTAATTTAAGAAAACAAAAACAAGCAGCAGCAGCAGCAGCTAAACCGATCTTGTTGCAGTTTTCTATGGAAGGTCTTCGTGGCATACATGGATTGTGAAACCACTCTGTTTTTTCGTTAAGATCATTAAAAAAAAATCTCCCAAAATAAAACAAAAACAAGAGTTACTTCCCTTAGATTAAAAAAATAGGGTTACTTCCCTTAGATTATCTATACTAATTGAGCACGATTAAAAAAAAAATTATTTGCGTGTCGTGAACGTAGTTATATAACTGGGATAATTACTTTCCAAACGCACTAATATTCGACGTTATCCTCATAAATTAAATACCCTCCTTCCGCTTACCTGAATTTTAAATGAAGAAAGAGGGGAAAGTAATGGTTTTTACCCTACCCATTGGCCGGTATTGTCTGGGCCTTCGGGTCTTGATTTACGCCGGTCTATCGGTTGTCCGTCCTGTGCAGTTCTAGGAAGTGCCCCCTCCCAGGCGTTGCCTTCTCACCCTTTGAGAAGGGGTTAGTTTATTGCTAATCGCCCGAGGCGCCCCTACCGGGGAATGCCGACGGGGCTGCCCAGGCAATTTTTAAATGACCAGAGCGCTCAAATTCTCGAGCGCTGGTTTTTCAAATCCCACTTTCCCAACCTTGTGTCACATCTTACCTTGTGGGAGGTAGATAAATAGAAAGAGGAGAAATAATGTACATTTCTCAATCTTTTACATCAGTTAAAAATGGAATTTTACCGTTAAAAAAATGAAATAAAAATGGTGCTTGTGTGTGTACACCCGGTTGTGAAGTATGGCAGGTAAAAATAAAATGACAGGAAAACTTTATGAAATGCTTACTTGTTATTGAAAAATATTAGCGTATACTGAAAATTACGGAAAATGATCAAGTATTTTTATTTAAGAAATTAAATGAATGTGTAGTTCTCAAACGACGCCATTGGTACCCATTCAAGGGAGGTAAATCAAACTTTCTTTTTGGATTTTTATGTAAATCCTTTAAGATAAAGACGACACATGGCGTCACTCCACCGTAAAAACGTTAATCTTATACATACGTTCATGTTATTTTTTATCAAAATTCTAGTTGCTCGTTTTCCGTAATTTTCGGTGTACGCTAATATTTTTTAATAACAAGTATTTCATAAAATTTTCCTGTCATTTTATTTTTAACTGCCATATTTCACAACCGGGTTTACATACACAAGCCCCAGAAAAATCACACCGTTTCTTTCTTTCTCTCTCTCTCTCGTTCTCTTTCTCTCGTGTACTTTCTCTTTTTCTCTCCCTTTCTATCTTTATTTCTCACTCTTTATCTCTCTATCTCATTCTTTCTCACTCTTGCTTTCACTCTCTTTCTCTCGTGCTTCATAATTAAATATTGTCAATTTTACAAACAGACAAGCAAAAACTTATAAACAAATATGCATATATTAGATTTAAAAACTGTGTTTGTGTGCAGGTATAAAAAGGAAATGGTGCAAAAACAAAACATGAAAAGGTGAGATTAACTTCAAATACATGCAAAAGAATTCGGCCATTTTTTTTTTTTTTTTTTTTTTTTTTTAAAGGTTGAAGAACTCAATTTCAATTGCCTGTTTTATTAAGGAATTGCTAAGTTCGATTTTATATCATAAAAAAACTGGAAAGAACCCCCCCCCCAACATTTAACCTTTAAATGCCTTTTGTTTCAAATATGACACATTCCAACAAAATGCCTATTCAATATAATATTCAGCGAAAATGTGTCAAACTATGACTTGTTTCACATCTGCAACGAGCCTGTTGGCAAGTGTGAGTAGGTATTAATATGATGTTGCATCAGCACACACGCTAAATAGGTAATCAGTATCTTCGATGTCAAACCGGTAAAAACGTATTGTAGTATCCATATGGAAAAAGGGTTGAAGAAAGTGTCTACGGATGCCTGAAAGTGATACAACAATTTTTTTTATTCATATTAATTTCAGACTTTTCTTTTTTTCATATCAATTTCAGACTTTTCATTTTTTCATATTAATTTCAGACTTTTCTTTCATCATATTCTAATAATTAACATAATACAGACTATTTGAAAGATAAGTTATTTGATTGTTTTCAAAACTTTAAAAAAATTTACATTGAAGAAAATAAACAAAATAGAATAATCTTTTTTTTTTTCAAGAAATAATGTTTTTGAGCACCGGAATGTTTTTTTTTTTTTTTTTTTTTTAAATATTTAGTGAAAATAATGTTTTGGGGGAGGGTTAGGGTTACGGTTAGGGTTTAGGGAAATGCCCTAACCTTAAGAAAAAAGTTTGATTCCGGAAGTTACTGGATTTCCAAGAAAAAAGGTTTTGACTATTATTACAAAAAAAATGTTTTGAAAACAATAAAATAAAAACAAATAAATTATTTTTCAAATAGTCTGTATTATGTTAATTATTTGAAAGAAAAGTCTGAAATTAATATGAAAAAATGAAAAGTCTGAAATTAATATGAAAAAAAGAAAAGTCTGAAATTAATATGAATAAAAAAAATTGTTGTATCACTTCCAGGCATCCGTAGACACTTTCTTCAACCCTTTTTCCATATGGATACTACAATACGTTTTTACCGTCAAACCAATATAAAAATAAAGCATTTAAAGGTTAAGAAGAATGCCAAAAATGGAAGTCCAAAACAAAAGCAACACTTACTGCCCTTAGAATAAAACAAAAATAGTTAAATTGGAGTTACTTCCCTTGTATTAATAGGAATTCTGAGGTGTTTCAACTTTTTGGACGTTTGACTCGGGCTTTTTTTAAGTACTTTATGTTGAACTTAATAAGCACCGTCATGGAATTTTGAAGTTAACCCCTTTACTGGAGCCCTTTTCATCTACTATTCTCCAGACTTTGTGACATTCTTTCAGTTAATTTTCTTCTTGCTGCCTTTGCTTGGGATTGAACTCTAACCCTTAAATCAGCATCTTTGTCATCTCAGCTCTGGAAGAAGTAACATTTTTCACTTATAAGCCTATTAAACTTTCTACTTTATTAGAATTCAAGCCAAAAAGGGTCAATTTTGTCTGAAGTAGAAGAAACTATAACAGACATGGAGAACGATTCCGAAGTCCAGTTTGGAAGTGCAAAAGTGCGAAGAATACGGGACCGGTGAGAGAACGAAAGTGACCGGCGCTCTTGTATAAGCAGTGACCGATCTGAGGGAGACAACTCTACTTGACCCAGCCGCCGCCATTCCGAACTCGACAAGGGAGACAACTTTGATACAAAGTTTACAAACCCTACAACAATTAATAAAAAACACGCTACGATTCTGAAATGCACCCAAAACAACTCCTAAATGCGCTCAAAACAACCTTCAAACAATTAATTTAAAACCTGTAACATTTTTTTTTATTAATTGTTATAAAGTGTATACAATTTGTGGCGTGTAAATAAAAGTGTTTAAAAGTTATTTTGAACGCATTTAAAAGTTATTTTTAACGCATTTCAAAACCGTAACATTTTTTTTATTAATTGTTATAAAGTGTATACAATTTGCGGCATGTAAATAAAAGTGATTTAAACCCCGTAACATGTTTTTTTTTTGTTTAAAAGTTACTCTGAACGCATTCAAAAGCTATTTCTAACGCATTAATTGTTATAAAGGGTTTGTAAAAATGTGTGTCAAAATTGTCTCCCTTGCCGAAGTGTGGGCGAGTTCGGAATGGCGGCGGCTGGGTAAGGTAGAGTTGTCCCCCTCAGATCGGTCACTGCTTATACAAGAGCGCCAAGTGACCAATTCGAAACAACGGAATCAACCAGAATAACTATGCGAACAGCCGTTACGCTCATATATTTTTTCATAAACTTTATTCATGTTTAAATTTGAAAATTAAAAAAAATTTTTTTTTTAATTTCAGGGAAGCAAGAACTGAAGGATCAGCAGGAGAATTTACAAGAATGTCAGAAAAAGTAAGACTCTCTATTTTTTCTTGTACAAATAATTGGCTGACACAGTACAGTTTGGCACTGGTACAGCTTTTGAACCAGAAAAAAACGCATTTTGCCGATGCCGAAATATGTAAACAGCTGAAAAAAACTGAATCAAAACGAACCGGTGTCAATTTCAAAACTAGGCTGATTTTCAACATGAAAAAAACAAAAAAAAAATGGAAGAAAAAGACAATTTATTTATTTTCTGATAAAGAAAATCAATTAATTTTAAAAAAATTTTTTGTGGGAGAGTTAAAAGTTAAATTTTTTTCTTTTTTTAACATTATCGATGCATAAATTATTTTTACAGATTTTTTTGCGGTTTCTTTTCTTCGGTACTGGTACAGCTTTTTAACCGGACAAAAACTGAATAGGTTAGGGTTATGGTTAAGGTTTAGATAAAACAGTTCGTTTTTTTGTCCGGTTCATTTAGCAGTTTTCTGCCTGCCAGGAATGTTAAAAGTTACTCAATTTAAAGGTAAATTTGTCGTCTGCTTCTTGAGCGTTCTGATTGGCTAAGCATTTCAACATCTTCCGGCTGTTTACAAACCATCTAAAACATTCATGTACAGATGAAGTGTGCACGGTGACAAGCAAGATAACAACAACAACATCATAATTCTAGTAGTACATAGATTTTAAATTGTTATACCTTTCAAGATTTACTAAAGAAATATGTTAAATATAAAATCCATCTATTGTATAAAAGGGCAGTTGTTTGTGTGTACGCTTGTCTGTATGTCCAGCTAAAACTTGAAACATACAAACCAAAAACCATCAAAGTTTATATTTTCTTAATCAGCCTTGGCCGGAATGAATAATATCAAAAATTTAGAAAAAAATATCCATTCTTTCACCCTAAACTGCCGTTGAATCGTCAGGGGAGGGGGTGTCGGTTTTCCAGTCATTTTCATGTACTAACTCTGATTTTTTTTCAAAAAATGATTTCCCTTACGCCGACTCGAGTAATCTATATAAAGTGTATGTCCAGAGATAGGAATGGGCTGGGTGGTGAAGAAAGAGGGGGTGGAGAGAGGGAGGATAAAACCGAGAAGGAGAGAGAGAGAGAGGTTTTGTATAGAAATATGTTAACACTTCTGCCCCGGGCAACGCCGGGTAGCCCTGCTAGTTTACTATGAATTAATTCCGTTTTGCATTCACTGATATTTGCTGTTTATTTTAGGTTTGATGAGACGGCGCTCTTCTATTGTGTAAAACCTAAAAGCGGGGAGAAGGTTGTTACGGCGGGCTTCTTCTTCTCCCTTTGGGGTTCATTCTGCAAGGATTTCAAAGATCTTTGGAAACGAGAACAACAGGTTGTCGTCAAAGAAAGGTGAGTTTTTTTTTTTCGATTTCTATTTTGTTTATTCTTGGATTAGACCTTTCCCGTGGCTTTCGAGGATCGTCATCATCATCATCATCATCATCGGTTTACGGTCCATTTTATATGCTGTCATGTGTTGGATGACGAGAGAAATTCTGACGCATGGATGCACGTAGATGGCGGCATAGAGATACTTCATCAGTATCGGTACATCTGTTCAAATCAAAAGTGAAGAAAGACAGCGTGGAACCCGAAAATATCGTTAATAAAATAAATTAACTTTTCCGCAATCGAACCATATTTGTCTTGCTATTTTATTCCGTCTTTTGAAAATTGCCAGGAGGCGGGGAAAGAGAAAAATAGAGCGGGATATTTAATGCAGCTACATTTTTTTTTAAACAGGTCTTTCCTCATTCAC
>OY744546.1:10063221-10133221 GCA_963556195.1 Sepiola atlantica
GAATTACCTCCTCCTTTGGGAGGGAGGCTCATATATGTTTGTTCATCATCATACTATCCTCCTAGAGATTACATTCTTTTTTTTTTTTGGGGGGGGGGGTAGTGTAGTATCTATTCTGTGGTCATGATACTATCCATCCAGGCATTACCTCCTCTTTTTTGGAGGGGGGGGGGTTAGTGCATATCAACAAGAAATTCTCTAAATCGGCTGTTCAGTAGCAAACTCAACACTTACATTATATATACTCGCAAAAATATGCGACCAAAGGGGAAGCATATTTTTGCTAGTATACATAACTAGAAGAATACCCATTCCAAGATTGGGTGAAATTTATTTCCTGAACAGAACAGTTTTGCACCACTTTTATGTCCCCTTACGAAGATTAAAATCAAAATATAAGGATACTAAACCTTATGTCTGGAATCTTTATTCTAATTAGTCCCCCGATTTATAAAATCGGGGGACTTATATTTTTTGAGGCATGTCTGTCCATCCGTCCGTCCGTCCGGATTTTTCTCCGAAACCATCCATTGAATTTCTCTGAAATTTTGTATGAAGTTGTAACTTTGGTCAGGTTAGAAAGTGACATTCTCCGATTTAAAAAAAAAAAATCTGGTTAGCCCCCCCAGGGGGTCAAAAGGCCCCCAAATGGCAAAAAATGACATTTTTTGCCCCATAACTTTTCATCCATCCATTCAATTTCTCTGAAACTTGGCCAAAATGTGGAGGCAATTGTTCCTAATAGAAAATAAGTATCGCTGACCTTGGAAAAAATCTGGTTCGCGCCCCCAGGGGGTCAAAAGCCCCCAAAATGGCAAAAAATGACCCTTTTCTCCCATAACGTTTGATCCATCCATTCAATTTCTCTGAAACTTGGCCAAAATGTAGAGGCAATTGTTCTGGATATAAAATGAGCATCCTTGACCTCAGAAAAATTCTGGTTCTCACCCCCAGGGGGTCAAAGGGGGTTCAAAACTGCTCCAAATTGCCCAAATTTATTGCATTTTACACTCGCCACATCGAGTCACATACAGAGGGGGGACCACACACGCGCGGCTTGTTTTGATCAAAATCTATTACGTCTGATTTGATTCTAGAAAATGTGTTAAATTTAAGGCTTAAGTTTTAGGGGTCTTGAAAAGAAATTAAAATTCAGGGAATCTTGCTTAATTGGTGTCTAATGACTATGGATAAAATTTAATGCAAATTTGATATATTTGAAATTTCAAATGGAAGATTGTGCCAATATTATGACCCCTAAAAACCCCTTCAAAATACCCCAAAGAAACTGAAATTTGGAGAATATTTATTAATTGATGTCTAATACCTATTATTAAAATTTCACAAAAATCGAATTTACCCCCGAAGGTATTCCAACCCCTTTTTATCCCCTTTGCATGAAACTAAATTAAACTAAATATAGCCCACATTGCCTACTCTTACGTCTAGCAGCTCTGTTCCAAAATTCATAATGATTGTATGCGAATGATTCACTCCTAAACTAATTAACCATGTATGTATAGAGACATATAAACATAAAATGTTTTATATAGCTATAGATATGAGAACGGAAGGATGAGAGTAATCCAGCGGAATGGGAAATGAAAAAGGAAAAACCAAGAGATATTTTTTATATATTCATTAACGTTTCGTCTTTATTGTAAGACTTCCTCAGTGTGATAATTTTAAGAAAAATGTCATGCAAGTACATCAAAATATTGGGTTGACATGATGGGTTGATGAGAAAAAGTAGTAGCCGTGGCTACTAAGGGCGCTGGACCAAAGTCCGGGCTGAGAGAAGTCAGTCAGTGGCAGAGATATAGATATGTGTATATGCATGAAATAGTAATAAATTCTATATAAATAGGGGTGGGACGTAATGGGTGAAAATTTCAGATTCATGCGAGTAGTATTTTTTGTGTTCATTTATACATTAATAACACTAAACAATCAAACATTTTCAAAATTTTGCAAAATTCAGAAGGTGCAGGCCACTAGTTTTTGGCTATTTTACATTCATGAAAACCTTTCACAGCCTGAAAATGGTCCTAAATTAAAGTACTATATCAGATTTAACCATCTATATCCATTCATAGCTTTTTAGGATGTTTTAGGACCTGCAATGTCGCATGAAACCACTTTTTCACCGAAAAATGATGGATTTTGAGTCCCGTGGAGCCCTAACGGCTATTTTTGGCCTGCACCTTCTGAATTATGTATAAATGAACACAAAAAAATACTACTCGCATGAATCTGAAATTTTCACCCATTACGTCCCACCCCTAATATAAACATATATTTCCCAGAAATATCTTTGGTGGTTGTTTCAAAAGTAGCAATTATCTCCAACATAAAACTTTTAGTATCCCGAAATATAAAATCTTTAAAACTCTGTAACTAATGCTGCAAATTTAAAGATTTTCTTTATCATATTTATTGATCGCAAGTCTTCTGAGGGTGAACGGCGGTGGATGGGGTCGATGCTGAAGAGACAGAGATTTTCTAAATGCGCACTGTCGCAAAAGAGAGGAAAAGTTACACCCTCCCTCAATGTGGTGGTTATAAATACCGGCAACGAAAAACGAAAATTTTATTTTTGCTCTTCGTATTTATTGCCGACCGACATTTTTCCATTGTCTCAAAAGTAGCAATTTTATCGAGCATAAAAATTTCACTTCTCTGCCGGTTGCATCATCAGCGTATAAAAATCAGAAATTCAGTGATTTAACGATTAAAATCTTATCGGCGTAGTCTATAATTAATCCAAACGTAATTCAAATTATATATTTGGTCTCGATATATCTTGACCTTGCTTTGATCTTGAATGACGTCCATTTATATATATATATATATATATATATATATATATATATATATATATATAGTGTTATAATGGAATAATTCCAGGAAGAAATCCGGGTAAGAGAGCTCAATGTGGTAAACAGAGCAATAATAACGTAAAATATAACACGAAATTACATGATTGTCGATGCAATAATTTATTTCAACCTTGCGGTTTTATTCAAGCATCCAACTTAACAATTACATTTTTGATACTGATAGAAAATTGAATTATCCTCGGAACTTCAGATACAATCAGAGGGAGTGGTGGTAGCAGCCGGTTTGAGCACCCAACATAGAGTGAGTAGGAATTAACATCTTATATTTAACTAAATTAATCTAAGGAGATCTTATGGTTTTTTTTGTTTATTTTTATTAAATAATAACGTCTGGGTTAAGCGCACATATTCTTTCTACATAATCGACCTGGTGACATACGCCTCCATACATACGCACACATATACCTATTCTTAACATCACACACACACAATTTTTGGCTAGCCCGAAATTCAGCTTACCAAGGCGACCGAGATTTTTTACCCGGCAAACGAAACGAGAGCGTCTCGTGTCATCGGCCAGTTGACACTTCTCGTGCCCTAATTATCTCTAGATTCGCGCGTCAAAATTAATTTGAAAATTAAAAATACTCTGATTTTCACAAGTTCATCTTACATTAGTTTATAATCTATGGAAGCCTATAATTAATTCTAATCTAATATTGTCTAGTGATAATATTATACACTTAATTTAATTCGCTATCTTATTTTAAGTAAATAACATCTGCATATATCCCTATATATATACACATCTATCTCTACACGCACACACATGTATACATACATATACACACACATACATATATACTTACATCTACACACACATATATATATACACACATACACACATATACATATATATATACACATACATACATACGCACCCACACATACATACATATATACCCCCGTACCTACTACCTAGAATTAAAATTTTTTTAAGACATCGAAGATAAATGTGTTTCGTCTTTAAGTATTCATTAAAGAACATCCCTACTAAATGAATGCATACCTACACACACACACACAAACATATGCACATACACACACATACACACATATACCTATACATACCTATATACGCACATGCACACATAGCCACAGATGTGCAAAATAGAGATACATATATATGTATACATAGATATACACAAATGCTCACCTGTACACATACCTATATACATACTCAGTCATACGCATACGTACACACATACCTATACTCATATACTCGCACATGCCCATACATGCACACATACACCTGCACCCATGTATACACATATATACCTATATACACATATACATATATACAAAATAATATATACGGCCTGGAAAGTTTTAAATTGCATATACATACCCATAAGTAAAATAATACATACGGCCTAGAAAGTTTTAATAACCGGGGTAAGAGTTTAATTAAATATACGCACACATTGATAAGGCAAATATGCAGTACATACATACACACACACACATACACACACCCACATACATGCTAGCACATACACAGACACAAGCATGCATGTACACATATATATACATACAAAAACAAATGTACTTATATATACGTTCCTAATTTTTATCATACATACATACATATACACTAATGCCCACATATACGCGCATCCGCACGCGCATGCATACATAGCAAATATAATGCTATCTTATTTCGAATAAGTACACTGAATACACGAATATCTTAATGTACACTCGTATATGCATACATCCGAAAAACAACTATAACTAATGTCATCAGGTCAGTAATTACATGTTCATAACAGATATTAATGTAAATATTTATGGGGGTTTACCGTAACTGATCTATTTGGTATCTAACTGTTACAAGTCTAGAGGTCTATCAGATTGTTAGATATTGGTAATTTTAAATTTGCATTTATGTCTGCATTTCGCCATCAATTCATCACGTTTGTTTAAAAGATTATTGCGGTCGTATTTTAGGATTCTTATTTTCTCCTCTAAACATAAATTGCATCTCTGCCTAAATCCATTTGGGATATCAGAAAAGCATAGTATTGACCACGAAACCACCGGGGACCGGTTCTCATTTTTCAGAAGCCACCATTGTTTCGCTAATTCTGTTTTGTTCTTGAGATCTGGGTTGTTAAAAGAGTGTTTGTGGTCATAAAAGCGTTGTTTCCAGTTACCCGCGGAGATGCCGATGTAGACTTTATTGTCCCTGTTATTATCTTCCGGATGAATCGTGGCCTTATACACCACACACTCAACTTTACAGTTACCGTCCAGTGGGCAGTTCTCTTTAACTTGGCAATTACATTTATCTACTGTAACCTTATTTTTACTAGAATTGTTTAGTAATTTACGATTATGGGTGCTGATTATTTTATCCATGTTTTTGTACAAGAGTAACTAATTTTTATGGTTTTTCTATTAAATATCTTTCTGAGTGGATTATTCATGCTAAAATGCTTATCTACTAGGTTCAAGAATACTTTCCCGATGTTGATGTTAGATAGTTGGCAGTATGGAGGATTGAACCATGTTATTTTACGGCCTCTAGACGTTATTATTTAATAAAAATAAACAAAAAAAACCATAAGATCTCCTTAGATTAATTTAGTTAAATATAAGATGTTAATTCCTACTCACTCTATGTTGGGTGCTCAAACCGGCTGCTACCACCACTCCCTCTGATTGTATCTGAAGTTCCGAGGATAATTCAATTTTCTATCAGTATCAAAAATGTAATTGTTAAGTTGGATGCTTGAATAAAACCGCAAGGTTGAAATAAATTATTGCATCGACAATCATGTAATTTCGTGTTATATTTTACGTTATATATATATATATATATATATATATATATGAAGCAATCCAACAAAAGATATAAGCGTCAACTAATATCTTATAATTAGTGAAACATCCGGATAAAAAACTGAAGCTCAATATACTGGATAGAGCATTAATATTATAATATAAAATGTATGACCTGGATGGACTGTATGGATTCAACAAAAGTATGTTTTTGGATTGATATGTTTGATGTTATGTATTTTTGTGTATTTGTATATATAATTTTATATATTTTCAAAGCGTAATTTTATTGCCTGTAGTAGTATAACTGCGGTAATGGTCCTCTGAAGAGAAGAATTATCTTTGAAAACTCATGAGCTAAGGACTTAAGGATGCTTTGCATGAACTTTGAATTCTAATAAAATTTGATTGACACCTTATTTTATTACTTCATTTTATATTATAATATATATATATATATATATATATATATATATATATAAAAATTCAATGAATTAAAACATTACAATTGTTCCAAGAATTAGAACATCAAGTTCAGTATGGCGTACGATCGTTTCCAAAACATTTTGGAAATACTTTATTTTATTTTATAAATTAATAAAGCTAATCCAAAACGTTTTGGATTAGCTTCATTAATTAATAAAATAAAATAAAGTATTTCAAAAATGTTTTGGAAACGATCGTACGCCATACTGAACTTCATGTTCTAATTCTTGGAACAATTGTAATGTTTTAATTCATTGAATATTTTTCTTATAGCTCTGGTTGACTTATCTATCATCCATTGAGCTGATACCTATATCTACGGTGCTTGGTTGTGGTAATCCCTGTTCTTAGGGGTTCATACTTGATACACTCGGCCTTAGGTCATATACCCTCCGTTAAAGTCAAAATTTCCTTTGATTTAAACTTATATATATATATATATATATATTTATTTATGCGAACAACGTTAAAAATAACAGAATTCGTCTGTTTAATTATACCTTTTTTTATTTTTTCAATTTTTCTGATGGTCTTTTTTTGTATTAAAATAAAAAAAAATAATGTTCCATAGGTTTCACGAACGTTTTCGATTCTTCGTTAGGGTGTCAAAAGCAAATGAACAAAAAAGCTGGAGAAAGAAGAGAATTTTAAAAAGACAGCGGAGAAACGCGCAGAGAACGTTTTTGCATTGTTGCAGGAAAGACGTTGACGATTTAAATTCAGCAATGCTGGATGGCATCACAGAACAAAATCGCATTACGTTAAGCATTTTAAAATGTTACCACTGGTTTCATATATAATATATATATATACATATATATATATATATATCTATATATATCTAAGTAGGTTGAGATAAATAAAATTAGCACATTATTTATATCCGTTCCAAGAATTCAAACAACAAATATTTGGCATACGATCGTTTCTAAGACGATTTAGATTATTTCATTTTGTATATTATTTTAGATTATTTCAAAAAGTCTCTTCTTCATTGCCCCTCATGACGTCACAAATAGAAGTTAAGCAAGAAAAACATCACAATTTAGTATTATTTAAGAATACATTTATCCAGATATGATAGGAAAAATAGAATTTCTTATATAATTTTAAACCAGTCTATTTATAATATCAATAATAATAATAATATCAATAATAATAATATATAGTATATATTGTTTTAAATATAAAATAAAGTAGAATAAAACTTTGAGAATTTCCTTGCTTTTGTACATTTAGTGTATATGAATTTTCATCTTAACCCTATTAAGGGCACATGATTTCAGTATACTGGCATTTTTCATGGAATATTACTACTTTTGTAAAGGCTATGCCTCAATACAATGGTCATTTTTAAGTTTTTTTGGAATTTTCTGGAAAACTAAGGTATATGGTAAACTGAAATTAAAATGCCATCAACTAGACCCTAGAACCTCTATCTCTGCCAAAAATCAGCTGAATCCATCAAATAGTTGATGAGATACAGGGTGGCACATACGTACGTACACACGGATAACATGATTTCATGATAGAACTTTCTGGATCTCTGGGTTGCCTTGACTAATGATGCTGAAATTCTACACACTTATAGAACCTATCAAAAAAAAATTTTGTGCAAAGTTTTAACTAATTTGGTTTATTGGTTTTTGAGTTATGATTGATCAAAGAAATGAGATTTCTAGCATAGGCCGTTTTTGTAGTCTATTAAGGGATAGAGCGCTATCGCGCTTCCCTTGATTTAATGTATTTTCATGTAATTGTTTTTTTTATTGGTGATTGTAGCATTCGTTATTTTTATTTACTTACTACTGTTTCGATTCTTTAGCTTCCTAAATGATTAAGATGCAGAAAATTGCATTATTAGTCCATAGTCCAGCGTTTTATCATTGGACTATGACGTCCTGCCTAGAAATATGTATAAAATTAACAAATATATATATATATATATTAGCGAAAAATATGTCCTATAAAGTTATGGGCGACTAATAATGCATTTGAAATCGAAAATTTTGGGCCTTCTGCTATTTCTCTTTTTTCAGCTTTTAGATTTTTTAAAATAATTTGATTATTTTAAAATTTCAGGTTAAAGGCGGCGCAGGACAAAGTGAAACAACTGAAAGATGTGAAACGACCTACAAGTACGCAGACTCGTAACATTCGGAAAGGGGGTCTGGTAAGTATTTTCTGTTGTTTTATTTTGTTTTTTTAAATTTATTTAATAAAAATTTTTTTAAAATTTATTTCAAAGAATTTTTTTAAAAATTTATTTCAAAGAATTTTTTTAAAAATTTATTTCAAAAAATATTTTTTTAAATTTATTTCAAAAAATATTTTTAAAAATTTATTTCAAAAAATGTTGTTCACTCCAAACAGGCATGTTGCCACTGTAGCGAAAGTGGCTACTGTGATAGTGGCAAGATTTACAGGTGTGTGGTGGTGGTGGTGGTGGGGGGGGGCTAGGTGGAGTGTTCGGCAGCAAGATGTTTGTTCACATTACATTTAAATTTTTGCATGTTGGTACGGCCGGGTAAACAGGGAGGAGGGAGGGAATTTCAAAAGTGAAACGGTCCGAAGAAAGAAGCTATCAAGAGTAGAAAATATTCCGCCATCCAGGGATTTCTACAATGAAGGGGTGTGATTTTGCTGCTAGTCTGGTGGGTTGGTTGTATTTACGTTGGAGGGAGGGGCAGTTATAACTGCAGTAAGTTAATTGGAGTCTTTCTGTGGAAGTACTTGTAAAACATGCGCAGGGATGCAAAACTGTGGCGATGCGACAGGGGCTTGAACTTGGCACAGTGATTCTCTAATGTATTATGATTATTTAGATGCATACATAATAGTAAGTATAATTGATTTTATGATTCGCTAGTGTATTATGATTATTTAGATGCATATATTGTAGTGTTTTGTTATACATGCCAAATTTTATGCCATTTGTTGCACATTCGCAACATCATTTATTTCTGTTCAATAAATATATATTTTTTCCAAAAATCATTTATACTACTTTATATATTAAACATTGATTTTGTAAGAAGAAAACTATTAACCACAAAGATTCGATAAACAGACTAGCTTTACTTTATATATTAAACTAGCAGGTATCCGTCGCCCGGCGTTGCCCGGGAGAAATGTAAAAGAATGAAATAAAATGTGTAAACAGCCGACCGAACGCAAATAGGTCACAACGGATAGTTTTAATATAAAGAAACAAATGTTGCTTTTGAATTGTGGAAAATTGATGTCCCCAATAAAATGTTTACCTCAGAGTGTTACAAAAATACAAATTGCCGCAGTGTAGAAGGATATCTCTAGTGTAGAAGGATATCTCCTTCAATGACCCCTTCTACAGAATTTGAACCGAACCGAACCAAATAGACTTTTGCGGAACTAAACTTCAAACTTAGATGAGGATTAGTTTAGGTTATTTTAGTGTTATTTTAGTGTTCCGAAAAAAAACAAAAAAGAAAAAAAAACGGTTTGGTTCAAATTCTGTAGAAGTACAAAGTTTTGTTTATTTTGTAAATAAATAAAACAGAATTATTTTTATATTTTTATTCTTAAATCTTGTTTTTGTTTTGTTTTAAAACGAATTGTTGTTGCTATTTTGTTTATAATTTAAGTTTATTTAAATAAAAATTAAATTGCTATCATAAGTAATAAGAATTTTAATGAATCATTCAAACGGTGAAAAGCGATTTTATTAAGAAATACGGAGAAGACAGATATCCATTAATAATTACGAAATATTATTTAGATCACTCCGACCTACTTTGTAATCAGTACGTGTGCGAGAGGTGGTCGACTTCTTGCTGGCTGGCGACAGCATGAAAAAGTTTGTTTTTTATTTACTTCACGTTGTAAATGGAAAGTTTTTTTTTCGTACTTGTATAAATTAAGTAGGAAGAAAATATGTAATTACTTACAGTACTTACGGGTAATGTATATTTCATCAAATTAAGTCAAAGTTATGAAAATATCAAAGCGTTCAGTGGTATTATGAATGTTTGTTAGTGATCGCTTATTGGCTGGTTTGCGAATTCTGAAGCTGGTGTTTCTGTTTTTTGTTCTTTGTGAAATAATAGGTCTGCCATGCTAGGCAGTGTTTTTGAGTTTTGCGGGAGGACTTAATTGTTAGCGGGAATATAATTTACTACCCTCTCTTTTGTTTACTTAGTTGGGAGAGGCTTACGGTGGGGGGACTAATAATAATGTTTTTGCAATAGAAAAACTATTCCAAAAAATGATTTTAATTTTCTAGAAACACGGTCGAAGTTAGTAAACGACTTAAGTGATGTGTTTCGATGCGTGTAATGCATTTATTTTTATAGTCTATTTCAAACTGATTTGGGACGAGAAAAAACGTCTGAACTTTATATTGAAGATTATTGCAGTAGAAATTCTGGAATACTTCCATTGTCTTCCCCGGTAAATTTTACATAAGAATACACTTTTAGATTTTATGTAGATTCTCTAACCTTTCTTTCTATAGGGAACACGCAAACATAACAAATACATACACACAAACATTGAGTTTTATATATATATATATATATATATATATATATATATATACTTATGTGATTTTTTTAAGGCTTACCAAAGCATTCCGTTCAGGAGACCAATCATCACCATAAAAGATTTTTTCTAAAAAATATTATTTATTCAAATTAAGGAGTTTTTCCTACACGTGTTTCACTACCAAGCAGGTACTTGCTTGGCAGATCATCAGGGAAATTAAGTATCTGGAATAAGGGTTTCAGTAACCGTTGCATTAATTGAGGTCACTTAAGAAGAGAAGAAAAAAAAAATAAAAAAGTACAAAGATAAAATGGAAACCTAGAAAATGTCTTAGAAAAGTAGCTCGTGCAATATTTCTGCTACTAAGCCAACCAGCAACTAATTAGTCCCAAATTCATTAAACCCCCCCCCCCCCCAAAAAAAAAACGGACCACTGTGCAAGAATACACCTTCTCGTCGGGCGGTATAACGATGAAAAAATATACCGCCCGACGAGAAGGTGTCATCATCGAGCTTGTTTTTTATTGGCCTAATCCCGGTCTTCACTGAATAATCTATTTTCTAAGTGAAAAATCTAAATCTATAGATATATACTTATATATATATATATATAAGATATTATTATTGGTATTTTTATAGAAACGTCCCCGTCGCCAAATAAAGCTCCAAACCGTTTTTTTCTACGAATTTTGTTCAAAACGAATACGTTTAAATTCATCGCTAATTATTAGTTTACAAGATGTTTACATTTAAAACTTTTTTTTTAATGGAAATCGCACAAGACAAGTCATGAAGCCACTTGATGTAAGGAGCTTAAAAAAATATATTACCACTTCAAGGTCAAAAACTAGCCAACGATGAGTATTAAAAGAATAGATTCCGACCCAGAAAACAGCAATTATTCCCCCTTTGTCAGAAACATCGCTCATGGAATGTGAGGACTAAAGGACAAAATAAGGAAAGCAAGAGTTACGAGCCTGCCGAAAGTAAATTCAATTAGTCACTTTCTATTCTCCTAAATTACAACCTTTTTCGAACTTAGGGGTAGGGGTAGGGTTAGGGGTAGCATTAAGGAAGGTTTTTTTTATTTTTTGACGGAAAAGATTCTATAAAATTACCTTATTTCATGCGAGAACTTTTCTCAATTTTTTATCTTTGAAAAAAAAAAAAGAGCGGGGGGGGGTGTGTGCATCTGTTTTGTTGTTTTTATTGCTAACTCCCACGCTGATTATGGCTAGAGAAGGAAGATACTCACATAGTTCACAAATATTTTCCTTGTGATAGATGAATGGGTGACCACCTATTATATTGTTGTTTCTCATTTTTGCTCAAAGAAAAGAACATAGTTGAAAACGTTAATATTATCAAAGTTGTCGGCAAACTAAAGTTGGATGGCGGATCCGTCTCTAACAACAGTTTAAAACTTCATTAACTTCGGATGATGGAAATTTCAGATATTCGTGTTCGCGAAGAATGTGAACCAACTGGAATTTCCGCCATATTGTTGGTAACGTTCTAAAGAAAATACAGCGCACGCCATGTTTGTTTCAAATTCTCCAGACAAAGAAAACGAGAAGGAAACGCGAATAAAAAAAAAAAAAATAAATTAAATAAAAAAAACAAAACAAAAAAAAAAACTGACACCTGTTTTGATCAAGTTAATGGTTAATTGAAATTCCAGCCCCCTTTGGGGCTATGACGATTTGATATATATATATATATATATATAGATATAGATATATATATATAGATATATCTGTATAGAAGAGGTTTGCTGTTGGATACTCTCTCTGTGTAGGGTCAGGTAAAAGTATCTTTGAAATTCATCATCATGATGATGATGATGATGATCATCATCATCAGCATGATGATGATGATGATGATCAGCATGATGATGATGATGATGATCAGCAGCATGATGATGATGATGATGATCAGCAGGATGATGATGATGATCAGCAGCATGATGATGATGATCAGCAGCATGATGATGATGATCAGCAGCATGATGATGATGATCAGCAGCATGATGATGATGATCAGCCGCATGATGATGATGATCAGCATGATGATGATGATGATGATCAGCAGCATGATGATGATGATCAGCAGCATGATGATGATGATCAGCATGATGATGATGATGATGATCAGCATGATGATGATGATGATGATCAGCAGCATGATGATGATGATGATGATCAGCATGATGATGATGATGATCAGCAGCATGATGATGATGATCAGCAGCATGATGATGATGATGATCAGCAGCATGATGATGATCAGCAGCATGATGATGATGATGATCAGCATGATGATGATGATGATGATCAGCAGCATGATGATGATGATCAGCATGATGATGATGATGATCAGCATGATGATGATGATGATCATCAGCATGATGATGATGATCAGCAGCATGATGATGATGATGATCAGCAGCATGATGATGATGATGATCAGCAGCATGATGATGATGATGATCAGCAGCATGATGATGATGATCAGCAGCATGATGATGATGATCAGCAGCATGATGATGATGATGATCAGCAGCATGATGACGATGATGATGATCAGCAGCATGATGATGATGATGATGAGCAGCAGCATGATGATGATGATGATGAGCAGCAGCATGATGATGATGATGATGAGCAGCAGCATGATGATCATGATCAGCAGCATGATGATGATGATGATCAGCAGCATGATGATGATGATGATGATGATGATCAGCAGCATGATGATGATGATGATGATGATGATCAACAGCATGATGATCATGATCAGCAGCATGATGATGATGATGATGATCAGCAGCATGATGATGATGATGATGATCATGATGATCAGCAGCATGATGATGATGATCAGCAGCATGATGATGATGATGATGATCAGCAGCATGATGATGATGATCAGCAGCATGATGATGATGATCAGCAGCATGATGATGATGATCAGCAGCATGATGATGATGATCAGCAGCATGATGATGATGATGATCAGCATGATGATCATGATGATGATCAGCAGCATGATGATGATGATGATGATCAGCAGCATGATGATCATGATGATGATCAGCAGCATGATGATGATGATGATGATCAGCAGCATGATGATGATGATCAGCAGCATGATGATTATGATGATGATCAGCAGCATGATGATGATGATGATGATCAACAGCATGATGATGATGATGATGATGATGATCAGCAGCATGATGATGATGATGATCATCAGCAGCATGATGATGATGATCATCGGCTTAAGAGACACAAAGCAAGGCTACACGTAGCCATCTGGAGTTCTGTTGACCCGATGGCCATCTTAATAAAAGAATAAACAGTGTATATCATATTATCATATTCGGGTGAATGTTCGTTTTCCATGCTGGCATGTGTTGGACTGCTTTTAGAAATTGACTTCCAAACTAACCTATCTCTAGCCACATCTTTATTTATCTCTCTTTCTCTCAAGTCCATCCTTATCACTTCCTCCCATGTATTGTGGCCTTCTCCTGCCAACTCAATTGTTCTACATCTACTAACCCAAGAATTCTTATCTATTCTTACAATGTGACCAAACCAACGAAGTCTCCTGTTCTGCACACATCTCCTTATACTGTCCACACTTCATCTTCCTCTGAGCTCAGCAGATCTAAACCTGTCTTTAAGACTCACATTACATATATAGTGTATCATTTTCATATAATTTCTCTCCATGCAACGCATGTCCTCAACCTTCACTTGCCAGGTTTCACTTCCATACATCATCACACTACGCACATATTCCTGCTAGACCCTTCCCTTGGTCGACAGTGATAATGTTTTACTGGTAAGTAATGGCAGAAGTTCCCTGAACTTACTCCATTCCCTCCTTGTTCTTAGCGTTTTGGCCAAGATCAAAGTGTAGTATCTTTTCTGATGTATACTGCACCCCATAGACTGGTATTGTCTTGGCCTTCAGGACTTGATTTACGCCGGTCTATGGGTCTGTCCTGTGCAGTTCTAGGAGGTCCACCCTCCCAGGCTTCGCCTCCCCTCTTTGGGGAGGAGTAAGTTTATTGCTTACTGCCTGAGGCGCCCCTACCGAGGAATGCCGACGGGGCTGCCCAGGCAATTTTTAAT
Source organism: Sepiola atlantica (assembly GCA_963556195.1). NCBI lineage: Eukaryota > Metazoa > Mollusca > Cephalopoda > Sepiida > Sepiolidae > Sepiola > Sepiola atlantica. Next base: position 10,078,058 of record OY744546.1, read on the forward strand.
GGCCAGAGTGCTCACCTCTCGGGCGCTGGTTTTTCAAGTCCCACTTTCCCGACCCGACCTGGGGTCACATCTTACTTGTGGGAGTAAGATAAAACTGGCCTTGTGCCTAACTCCTGGAGAGGAGTAAATAAATACTCCATTCCCTCCTAGCACTAGGACCAGTTTATCCCTGTGTTGCAGTACTGCTTACCTTCGCATTTGTGTGCCCAGGGTTTCGTCGCTGCTGGCTGGTGTATCTCAGCCGTTGAAACGATAACACGTGGACGCCGGGACTTATGCTTTTAAAAGTGTATTATTCAAAAACAAGATGACAGAAACTGGAATAGTTTGTACGAGATAGAGAGAGAGAGAGATTTAGAATAGCATCAGTCAGACCATTTGGGGCTATACTGAGCCCAGGATCCTCCGCCCCTTCTCCCTTCCCCTGCCGACTGAATATGTATATATGTATATATCAAAGTTACGTATAGGTGAGAAACACACATACAAGATTGAAACTGATAGTTTCATTAATACAGAGATTATGTGTGCGTTTAGATTAAGCATTGTTCTAATCTGTTATTGATTTGTGAGTTGAGTTCTAATCTGTTATTGATTTGTGAGTGGAGTTCTAATCTGTTATTGATTTGTGAGTTGAGTTCTAATCTGTTATTGATTTGTGAGTTGAGTTCTAATCTGTTATTGATTTGTGAGTTGAGTTCTAATCTGTTATTGATTTGTGAGTTGAGTTCTAATCTGTTATTGATTTGTGAGTTGAGTTCTAATCTGTTATTGATTTGTGAGTTGAGTTCTAATCTGTTATTGATTTGTGAGTTGAGTTCTAATCTGTTATTGATTTGTGAGTTGAGTTCTAATCTGTTATTGATTTGTGAGTTCTAATCTGTTATTGATTTGTGAGTTGAGTTCTAATCTGTTATTGATTTGTGAGTTGAGTTCTAATCTGTTATTGATTTGTGAGTTGAGTTCTAATCTGTTATTGATTTGTGAGTTGAGTTCTAATCTGTTATTGATTTGTGAGTTGAGTTCTAATCTGTTATTGATTTGTGAGTTGAGTTCTAATCTGTTATTGATTTGTGAGTTGAGTTCTAATCTGTTATTGATTTGTGAGTTGAGTTCTAATCTGTTATTGATTTGTGAGTTGAGTTCTAATCTGTTATTGATTTGTGAGTTGAGTTCTAATCTGTTATTGATTTGTGAGTTGAGTTCTAATCTGTTATTGATTTGTGAGTTGAGTTCTAATCTGTTATTGATTTGTGAGTTGAGTTCTAATCTGTTATTGATTTGTGAGTTGAGTTCTAATCTGTTATTGATTTGTGAGTTGGGTTCTAATCTGTTATTGATTTGTGAGTTGGGTTCTAATCTGTTATTGATTTGTGAGTTGAGTTCTAATCTGTTATTGATTTGTGAGTTGAGTTCTAATCTGTTATTGATTTGTGAGTTGAGTTCTAATCTGTTATTGATTTGTGAGTTGAGTTCTAATCTGTTATTGATTTGTGAGTTGAGTTCTAATCTGTTATTGATTTGTGTGTTGAGTTCTAATCTGTTATTGATTTGTGAGTTGAGTTCTAATCTGTTATTGATTTGTGAGTTGAGTTCTAATCTGTTATTGATTTGTGAGTTGAGTTCTAATCTGTTATTGATTTGTGAGTTGAGTTCTAATCTGTTATTGATTTGTGAGTTGAGTTCTAATCTGTTATTGATTTGTGAGTTGAGTTCTAATCTGTTATTGATTTGTGAGTTGAGTTCTAATCTGTTATTGATTTGTGAGTTGAGTTCTAATCTGTTATTGATTTGTGAGTTGAGTTCTAATCTTTTATTGATTTGTGAGTTGAGTTCTAATCTGTTATTGATTTGTGAGTTGAGTTCTAATCTGTTATTGATTTGTGTGTTGAGTTCTAATCTGTTATTGATTTGTGTGTTGAGTTCTAATCTGTTATTGATTTGTGAGTTGAGTTCTAATCTGTTATTGATTTGTGTGTTGAGTTCTAATCTGTTATTGATTTGTGAGTTGAGTTCTAATCTGTTATTGATTTGTGAGTTGAGTTCTAATCTGTTATTGATTTGTGAGTTCTAATCTGTTATTGATTTGTGAGTTGAGTTCTAATCTGTTATTGATTTGTGAGTTGAGTTCTAATCTGTTATTGATTTGTGAGTTGAGTTCTAATCTGTTATTGATTTGTGAGTTGAGTTCTAATCTGTTATTGATTTGTGAGTTGAGTTCTAATCTGTTATTGATTTGTGTGTTGAGTTCTAATCTGTTATTGATTTGTGAGTTGAGTTCTAATCTGTTATTGATTTGTGAGTTCTAATCTGTTATTGATTTGTAAGTTGAGTTCTAATCTGTTATTGATTTGTGAGTTGAGTTCTAATCTGTTATTGATTTGTGAGTTGAGTTCTAATCTGTTATTGATTTGTGAGTTGAGTTCTAATCTGTTATTGATTTGTGTGTTGAGTTCTAATCTGTTATTGATTTGTGTGTTGAGTTCTAATCTGTAATTGATTTGTGAGTTGAGTTCTAATCTGTTATTGATTTGTGTGTTGAGTTCTAATCTGTTATTGATTTGTGAGTTGAGTTCTAATCTGTTATTGATTTGTGAGTTGAGTTCTAATCTGTTATTGATTTGTGAGTTCTAATCTGTTATTGATTTGTGAGTTGAGTTCTAATCTGTTATTGATTTGTGAGTTGAGTTCTAATCTGTTATTGATTTGTGAGTTGAGTTCTAATCTGTTATTGATTTGTGAGTTGAGTTCTAATCTGTTATTGATTTGTGAGTTGAGTTCTAATCTGTTATTGATTTGTGAGTTGAGTTCTAATCTGTTATTGATTTGTGAGTTGAGTTCTAATCTGTTATTGATTTGTGAGTTGAGTTCTAATCTGTTATTGATTTGTGAGTTGAGTTCTAATCTGTTATTGATTTGTGAGTTGAGTTCTAATCTGTTATTGATTTGTGAGTTGAGTTCTAATCTGTTATTGATTTGTGAGTTGAGTTCTAATCTGTTATTGATTTGTGAGTTGAGTTCTAATCTGTTATTGATTTGTGAGTTGAGTTCTAATCTTTTATTGATTTGTGAGTTGAGTTCTAATCTGTTATTGATTTGTGTGTTGAGTTTTAATCTGTTATTGATTTGTGAGTTGAGTTCTAATCTGTTATTGATTTGTGAGTTGAGTTCTAATCTGTTATTGATTTGTGAGTTGAGTTCTAATCTGTTATTGATTTGTGAGTTGAGTTTTAATCTGTTATTGATTTGTGAGTTGAGTTCTAATCTGTTATTGATTTGTGAGTTGAGTTCTAATCTGTTATTGATTTGTGAGTTGAGTTCTAATCTGTTATTGATTTGTGAGTTGAGTTCTAATCTGTTTATTGATTTGTGAGTTGAGTTCTAATCTGTTATTGATTTGTGAGTTGAGTTCTAATCTGTTATTGATTTGTGAGTTGAGTTCTAATCTGTTATTGATTTGTGAGTTGAGTTTTAATCTGTTATTGATTTGTGAGTTGAGTTCTAATCTGTTATTGATTTGTGAGTTGAGTTCTAATCTGTTATTGATTTGTGAGTTGAGTTTTAATCTGTTATTGATTTGTGAGTTGAGTTCTAATCTGTTATTGATTTGTGAGTTGAGTTCTAATCTGTTTATTGATTTGTGAGTTGAGTTCTAATCTGTTATTGATTTGTGTGTTGAGTTCTAATCTGTTATTGATTTGTGTGTTGAGTTCTAATCTGTTATTGATTTGTGAGTTGAGTTCTAATCTGTTATTGATTTGTGAGTTGAGTTCTAATCTGTTATTGATTTGTGAGTTGAGTTCTAATCTGTTATTGATTTGTGAGTTGAGTTCTAATCTGTTATTGATTTGTGAGTTGAGTTCTAATCTGTTATTGATTTGTGAGTTGAGTTCTAATCTGTTATTGATTTGTGTGTTGAGTTCTAATCTGTTATTGATTTGTGAGTTGAGTTCTAATCTGTTATTGATTTGTGAGTTGAGTTCTAATCTGTTATTGATTTGTGAGTTGAGTTCTAATCTGTTATTGATTTGTGTGTTGAGTTCTAATCTGTTATTGATTTGTGTGTTGAGTTCTAATCTGTTATTGATTTGTGAGTTGAGTTCTAATCTGTTATTGATTTGTGTGTTGAGTTCTAATCTGTTATTGATTTGTGAGTTGAGTTCTAATCTGTTATTGATTTGTGAGTTGAGTTCTAATCTGTTATTGATTTGTGAGTTGAGTTCTAATCTGTTATTGATTTGTGAGTTGAGTTCTAATCTGTTATTGATTTGTGAGTTGAGTTCTAATCTGTTATTGATTTGTGAGTTGAGTTCTAATCTGTTATTGATTTGTGTGTTGAGTTCTAATCTGTTATTGATTTGTGAGTTGAGTTCTAATCTGTTATTGATTTGTGAGTTGAGTTCTAATCTGTTATTGATTTGTGAGTTGAGTTCTAATCTGTTATTGATTTGTGAGTTGAGTTCTAATCTGTTATTGATTTGTGAGTTGAGTTCTAATCTGTTATTGATTTGTGAGTTGAGTTCTAATCTGTTATTGATTTGTGAGTTGAGTTCTAATCTGTTATTGATTTGTGAGTTGAGTTCTAATCTGTTATTGATTTGTGAGTTGAGTTCTAATCTGTTATTGATTTGTGAGTTGAGTTCTAATCTGTTATTGATTTGTGAGTTGAGTTCTAATCTGTTATTGATTTGTGAGTTGAGTTCTAATCTGTTATTGATTTGTGAGTTGAGTTCTAATCTGTTATTGATTTGTGAGTTGAGTTCTAATCTGTTATTGATTTGTGTGTTGAGTTCTAATCTGTTATTGATTTGTGAGTTGAGTTCTAATCTGTTATTGATTTGTGAGTTGAGTTCTAATCTGTTATTGATTTGTGAGTTGAGTTCTAATCTGTTATTGATTTGTGTGTTGAGTTCTAATCTGTTATTGATTTGTGTGTTGAGTTCTAATCTGTTATTGATTTGTGAGTTGAGTTCTAATCTGTTATTGATTTGTGTGTTGAGTTCTAATCTGTTATTGATTTGTGAGTTGAGTTCTAATCTGTTATTGATTTGTGAGTTGAGTTCTAATCTGTTATTGATTTGTGAGTTGAGTTCTAATCTGTTATTGATTTGTGAGTTGAGTTCTAATCTGTTATTGATTTGTGAGTTGAGTTCTAATCTGTTATTGATTTGTGAGTTGAGTTCTAATCTGTTATTGATTTTTGAGTTGAGTTCTAATCTGTTATTGATTTGTGAGTTGAGTTCTAATCTGTTATTGATTTGTGAGTTGGGTTCTAATCTGTTATTGATTTGTGAGTTGAGTTCTAATCTGTTATTGATTTGTGAGTTCTAATCTGTTATTGATTTGTGAGTTCTAATCTGTTATTGATTTGTGAGTTCTAATCTGTTATTGATTTGTGAGTTGAGTTCTAATCTGTTATTGATTTGTGAGTTGAGTTCTAATCTGTTATTGATTTGTGAGTTGAGTTCTAATCTGTTATTGATTTGTGAGTTGAGTTCTAATCTGTTATTGATTTGTGAGTTGAGTTCTAATCTGTTATTGATTTGTGAGTTGAGTTCTAATCTGTTATTGATTTGTGAGTTGAGTTCTAATCTGTTATTGATTTGTGAGTTCTAATCTGTTATTGATTTGTGAGTTCTAATCTGTTATTGATTTGTGAGTTGAGTTCTAATCTGTTATTGATTTGTGAGTTGAGTTCTAATCTGTTATTGATTTGTGAGTTGAGTTCTAATCTGTTATTGATTTGTGAGTTGAGTTCTAATCTGTTATTGATTTGTGAGTTGAGTTCTAATCTGTTATTGATTTGTGAGTTGAGTTCTAATCTGTTATTGATTTGTGAGTTGAGTTCTAATCTGTTATTGATTTGTGAGTTGAGTTCTAATCTGTTATTGATTTGTGAGTTGAGTTCTAATCTGTTATTGATTTGTGAGTTGAGTTCTAATCTGTTATTGATTTGTGAGTTGAGTTCTAATCTGTTATTGATTTGTGAGTTGAGTTCTAATCTGTTATTGATTTGTGAGTTGAGTTCTAATCTGTTATTGATTTGTGAGTTGAGTTCTAATCTGTTATTGATTTGTGAGTTGGGTTCTAATCTGTTATTGATTTGTGAGTTGAGTTCTAATCTGTTATTGATTTGTGAGTTGAGTTCTAATCTTTTATTGATTTGTGAGTTGAGTTCTAATCTGTTATTGATTTGTGAGTTGAGTTCTAATCTGTTATTGATTTGTGAGTTGAGTTCTAATCTGTTATTGATTTGTGAGTTGAGTTCTAATCTGTTATTGATTTGTGAGTTGAGTTCTAATCTGTTATTGATTTGTGAGTTGAGTTCTAATCTTTTATTGATTTGTGAGTTGAGTTCTAATCTGTTATTGATTTGTGAGTTGAGTTCTAATCTGTTATTGATTTGTGTGTTGAGTTCTAATCTGTTATTGATTTGTGTGTTGAGTTCTAATCTGTTATTGATTTGTGAGTTGAGTTCTAATCTGTTATTGATTTGTGTGTTGAGTTCTAATCTGTTATTGATTTGTGAGTTGAGTTCTAATCTGTTATTGATTTGTGAGTTGAGTTCTAATCTGTTATTGATTTGTGAGTTCTAATCTGTTATTGATTTGTGAGTTGAGTTCTAATCTGTTATTGATTTGTGAGTTGAGTTCTAATCTGTTATTGATTTGTGAGTTGAGTTCTAATCTGTTATTGATTTGTGAGTTGAGTTCTAATCTGTTATTGATTTGTGAGTTGAGTTCTAATCTGTTATTGATTTGTGTGTTGAGTTCTAATCTGTTATTGATTTGTGAGTTGAGTTCTAATCTGTTATTGATTTGTGAGTTCTAATCTGTTATTGATTTGTGAGTTGAGTTCTAATCTGTTATTGATTTGTGAGTTGAGTTCTAATCTGTTATTGATTTGTGAGTTGAGTTCTAATCTGTTATTGATTTGTGAGTTGAGTTCTAATCTGTTATTGATTTGTGTGTTGAGTTCTAATCTGTTATTGATTTGTGTGTTGAGTTCTAATCTGTTATTGATTTGTGAGTTGAGTTCTAATCTGTTATTGATTTGTGTGTTGAGTTCTAATCTGTTATTGATTTGTGAGTTGAGTTCTAATCTGTTATTGATTTGTGAGTTGAGTTCTAATCTGTTATTGATTTGTGGAGTTCTAATCTGTTATTGATTTGTGAGTTGAGTTCTAATCTGTTATTGATTTGTGAGTTGAGTTCTAATCTGTTATTGATTTGTGAGTTGAGTTCTAATCTGTTATTGATTTGTGAGTTGAGTTCTAATCTGTTATTGATTTGTGAGTTGAGTTCTAATCTGTTATTGATTTGTGAGTTGAGTTCTAATCTGTTATTGATTTGTGAGTTGAGTTCTAATCTGTTATTGATTTGTGAGTTGAGTTCTAATCTGTTATTGATTTGTGAGTTGAGTTCTAATCTGTTATTGATTTGTGAGTTGAGTTCTAATCTGTTATTGATTTGTGAGTTGAGTTCTAATCTGTTATTGATTTGTGAGTTGAGTTCTAATCTGTTATTGATTTGTGAGTTGAGTTCTAATCTGTTATTGATTTGTGAGTTGAGTTCTAATCTTTTATTGATTTGTGAGTTGAGTTCTAATCTGTTATTGATTTGTGTGTTGAGTTTTAATCTGTTATTGATTTGTGAGTTGAGTTCTAATCTGTTATTGATTTGTGAGTTGAGTTCTAATCTGTTATTGATTTGTGAGTTGAGTTCTAATCTGTTATTGATTTGTGAGTTGAGTTCTAATCTGTTATTGATTTGTGAGTTGAGTTCTAATCTGTTATTGATTTGTGAGTTGAGTTCTAATCTGTTATTGATTTGTGAGTTGAGTTCTAATCTGTTATTGATTTGTGAGTTGAGTTCTAATCTGTTATTGATTTGTGAGTTGAGTTCTAATCTGTTATTGATTTGTGAGTTGAGTTCTAATCTGTTATTGATTTGTGAGTTGAGTTCTAATCTGTTATTGATTTGTGAGTTGAGTTCTAATCTGTTATTGATTTGTGAGTTGAGTTTTAATCTGTTATTGATTTGTGAGTTGAGTTCTAATCTGTTATTGATTTGTGAGTTGAGTTCTAATCTGTTATTGATTTGTGAGTTGAGTTCTAATCTGTTATTGATTTGTGTGTTGAGTTCTAATCTGTTATTGATTTGTGTGTTGAGTTCTAATCTGTTATTGATTTGTGAGTTGAGTTCTAATCTGTTATTGATTTGTGAGTTGAGTTCTAATCTGTTATTGATTTGTGAGTTGAGTTCTAATCTGTTATTGATTTGTGAGTTGAGTTCTAATCTGTTATTGATTTGTGAGTTGAGTTCTAATCTGTTATTGATTTGTGAGTTGAGTTCTAATCTGTTATTGATTTGTGAGTTGAGTTCTAATCTGTTATTGATTTGTGTGTTGAGTTCTAATCTGTTATTGATTTGTGAGTTGAGTTCTAATCTGTTATTGATTTGTGAGTTGAGTTCTAATCTGTTATTGATTTGTGAGTTGAGTTCTAATCTGTTATTGATTTGTGAGTTGAGTTCTAATCTGTTATTGATTTGTGAGTTGAGTTCTAATCTGTTATTGATTTGTGAGTTGAGTTCTAATCTGTTATTGATTTGTGAGTTGAGTTCTAATCTGTTATTGATTTGTGAGTTGAGTTCTAATCTGTTATTGATTTGTGTGTTGAGTTCTAATCTGTTATTGATTTGTGAGTTGAGTTCTAATCTGTTATTGATTTGTGAGTTGAGTTCTAATCTGTTATTGATTTGTGAGTTGAGTTCTAATCTGTTATTGATTTGTGAGTTGAGTTCTAATCTGTTATTGATTTGTGAGTTGAGTTCTAATCTGTTATTGATTTGTGAGTTGAGTTCTAATCTGTTATTGATTTGTGAGTTGAGTTCTAATCTGTTATTGATTTGTGAGTTGAGTTCTAATCTGTTATTGATTTGTGTGTTGAGTTCTAATCTGTTATTGATTTGTGAGTTGAGTTCTAATCTGTTATTGATTTGTGAGTTGAGTTCTAATCTGTTATTGATTTGTGAGTTGAGTTCTAATCTGTTATTGATTTGTGAGTTGAGTTCTAATCTGTTATTGATTTGTGAGTTGAGTTCTAATCTGTTATTGATTTGTGAGTTGAGTTCTAATCTGTTATTGATTTGTGAGTTGAGTTCTAATCTGTTATTGATTTGTGAGTTGAGTTCTAATCTGTTATTGATTTGTGAGTTGAGTTCTAATCTGTTATTGATTTGTGAGTTGAGTTCTAATCTGTTATTGATTTGTGAGTTGAGTTCTAATCTGTTATTGATTTGTGAGTTGAGTTCTAATCTGTTATTGATTTGTGAGTTGAGTTCTAATCTGTTATTGATTTGTGAGTTGAGTTCTAATCTGTTATTGATTTGTGAGTTGAGTTCTAATCTGTTATTGATTTGTGAGTTGAGTTCTAATCTGTTATTGTTGATTTGTGAGTTGAGTTCTAATCTGTTATTGATTTGTGAGTTGAGTTCTAATTGTTTGATTTGATGAGTTGAGTTCTAATCTGTTATTGATTTGTGAGTTGAGTTCTAATCTGTTATTGATTTGTGAGTTGAGTTCTAATCTGTTATTGATTTGTGAGTTGAGTTCTAATCTGTTATTGATTTGTGAGTTGAGTTCTAATCTGTTATTGATTTGTGAGTTGAGTTCTAATCTGTTATTGATTTGTGAGTTGAGTTCTAATCTGTTATTGATTTGTGAGTTGAGTTCTAATCTGTTATTGATTTGTGAGTTGAGTTCTAATCTGTTATTGATTTGTGAGTTGAGTTCTAATCTGTTATTGATTTGTGAGTTGAGTTCTAATCTGTTATTGATTTGTGAGTTGAGTTCTAATCTGTTATTGATTTGTGAGTTGAGTTCTAATCTGTTATTGATTTGTGAGTTGAGTTCTAATCTGTTATTGATTTGTGAGTTGAGTTCTAATCTGTTATTGATTTGTGAGTTGAGTTCTAATCTGTTATTGATTTGTGAGTTGAGTTCTAATCTGTTATTGATTTGTGAGTTGAGTTCTAATCTGTTATTGATTTGTGAGTTGAGTTCTAATCTGTTATTGATTTGTGAGTTGAGTTCTAATCTGTTATTGATTTGTGAGTTGAGTTCTAATCTGTTATTGATTTGTGAGTTGAGTTCTAATCTGTTATTGATTTGTGAGTTGAGTTCTAATCTGTTATTGATTTGTGAGTTGAGTTCTAATCTGTTATTGATTTGTGAGTTGAGTTCTAATCTGTTATTGATTTGTGAGTTGAGTTCTAATCTGTTATTGATTTGTGAGTTGAGTTCTAATCTGTTATTGATTTGTGAGTTGAGTTCTAATCTGTTATTGATTTGTGAGTTGAGTTCTAATCTGTTATTGATTTGTGAGTTGAGTTCTAATCTGTTATTGATTTGTGAGTTGAGTTCTAATCTGTTATTGATTTGTGAGTTGAGTTCTAATCTGTTATTGATTTGTGAGTTGAGTTCTAATCTGTTATTGATTTGTGAGTTGAGTTCTAATCTGTTATTGATTTGTGAGTTGAGTTCTAATCTGTTATTGATTTGTGAGTTGAGTTCTAATCTGTTATTGATTTGTGAGTTGAGTTCTAATCTGTTATTGATTTGTGAGTTGAGTTCTAATCTGTTATTGATTTGTGAGTTGAGTTCTAATCTGTTATTGATTTGTGAGTTGAGTTCTAATCTGTTATTGATTTGTGAGTTGAGTTCTAATCTGTTATTGATTTGTGAGTTGAGTTCTAATCTGTTATTGATTTGTGAGTTGAGTTCTAATCTGTTATTGATTTGTGAGTTGAGTTCTAATCTGTTATTGATTTGTGAGTTGAGTTCTAATCTGTTATTGATTTGTGAGTTGAGTTCTAATCTGTTATTGATTTGTGAGTTGAGTTCTAATCTGTTATTGATTTGTGAGTTGAGTTCTAATCTGTTATTGATTTGTGAGTTGAGTTCTAATCTGTTATTGATTTGTGAGTTGAGTTCTAATCTGTTATTGATTTGTGAGTTGAGTTCTAATCTGTTATTGATTTGTGAGTTGAGTTCTAATCTGTTATTGATTTGTGAGTTGAGTTCTAATCTGTTATTGATTTGTGAGTTGAGTTCTAATCTGTTATTGATTTGTGTGTTGAGTTCTAATCTGTTATTGATTTGTGAGTTGAGTTCTAATCTGTTATTGATTTGTGAGTTGAGTTCTAATCTGTTATTGATTTGTGAGTTGAGTTCTAATCTGTTATTGATTTGTGAGTTGAGTTCTAATCTGTTATTGATTTGTGAGTTGAGTTCTAATCTGTTATTGATTTGTGAGTTGAGTTCTAATCTGTTATTGATTTGTGAGTTGAGTTCTAATCTGTTATTGATTTGTGAGTTGAGTTCTAATCTGTTATTGATTTGTGAGTTGAGTTCTAATCTGTTATTGATTTGTGAGTTGAGTTCTAATCTGTTATTGATTTGTGAGTTGAGTTCTAATCTGTTATTGATTTGTGAGTTGAGTTCTAATCTGTTATTGATTTGTGAGTTGAGTTCTAATCTGTTATTGATTTGTGAGTTGAGTTCTAATCTGTTATTGATTTGTGAGTTGAGTTCTAATCTGTTATTGATTTGTGAGTTGAGTTCTAATCTGTTATTGATTTGTGAGTTGAGTTCTAATCTGTTATTGATTTGTGAGTTGAGTTCTAATCTGTTATTGATTTGTGTGTTGAGTTCTAATCTGTTATTGATTTGTGAGTTGAGTTCTAATCTGTTATTGATTTGTGAGTTGAGTTCTAATCTGTTATTGATTTGTGTGTTGAGTTCTAATCTGTTATTGATTTGTGAGTTGAGTTCTAATCTGTTATTGATTTGTGAGTTGAGTTCTAATCTGTTATTGATTTGTGTGTTGAGTTCTAATCTGTTATTGATTTGTGAGTTGAGTTCTAATCTGTTATTGATTTGTGAGTTGAGTTCTAATCTGTTATTGATTTGTGAGTTGAGTTCTAATCTGTTATTGATTTGTGAGTTGAGTTCTAATCTGTTATTGATTTGTGAGTTGAGTTCTAATCTGTTATTGATTTGTGAGTTGAGTTCTAATCTGTTATTGATTTGTGTGTTGAGTTCTAATCTGTTATTGATTTGTGAGTTGGGTTCTAATCTGTTATTGATTTGTGAGTTGAGTTCTAATCTGTTATTGATTTTTGAGTTGAGTTCTAATCTGTTATTGATTTTTGAGTTGAGTTCTAATCTGTTATTGATTTTTGAGTTGAGTTCTAATCTGTTATTGATTTGTGAGTTGGTTCTAATCTGTTATTGATTTGTGAGTTGAGTTCTAATCTGTTATTGATTTGTGAGTTGAGTTCTAATCTGTTATTGATTTGTGAGTTGAGTTCTAATCTGTTATTGATTTTTGAGTTGAGTTCTAATCTGTTATTGATTTGTGAGTTGAGTTCTAATCTGTTATTGATTTGTGAGTTGAGTTCTAATCTGTTATTGATTTGTGAGTTGAGTTCTAATCTGTTATTGATTTTTGAGTTGAGTTCTAATCTGTTATTGATTTTTGAGTTGAGTTCTAATCTGTTATTGATTTGTGAGTTGAGTTCTAATCTGTTATTGATTTGTGAGTTGAGTTCTAATCTGTTATTGATTTGTGTGTTGAGTTCTAATCTGTTATTGATTTGTGAGTTGGGTTCTAATCTGTTATTGATTTGTGAGTTGAGTTCTAATCTGTTATTGATTTGTGAGTTGAGTTCTAATCTGTTATTGATTTTTGAGTTGAGTTTTAATCTGTTATTGATTTTTGAGTTGAGTTCTAATCTGTTATTGATTTGTGAGTTGAGTTCTAATCTGTTATTGATTTGTGAGTTGAGTTCTAATCTGTTATTGATTTGTGAGTTGGGTTCTAATCTGTTATTGATTTTTGAGTTGAGTTCTAATCTGTTATTGATTTGTGAGTTGAGTTCTAATCTGTTATTGATTTGTGTGTTGAGTTCTAATCTGTTATTGATTTGTGAGTTGGGTTCTAATCTGTTATTGATTTGTGAGTTGAGTTCTAATCTGTTATTGATTTGTGAGTTGAGTTCTAATCTGTTATTGATTTGTGTGTTGAGTTCTAATCTGTTATTGATTTGTGAGTTGAGTTCTAATCTGTTATTGATTTGTGAGTTGAGTTCTAATCTGTTATTGATTTGTGTGTTGAGTTCTAATCTGTTATTGATTTGTGAGTTGGGTTCTAATCTGTTATTGATTTGTGAGTTGAGTTCTAATCTGTTATTGATTTTTGAGTTGAGTTCTAATCTGTTATTGATTTGTGAGTTGAGTTCTAATCTGTTATTGATTTGTGAGTTGAGTTCTAATCTGTTATTGATTTGTGAGTTGAGTTCTAATCTGTTATTGATTTGTGAGTTGAGTTCTAATCTGTTATTGATTTGTGAGTTGAGTTCTAATCTGTTATTGATTTGTGAGTTGAGTTCTAATCTGTTATTGATTTGTGTGTTGAGTTCTAATCTGTTATTGATTTGTGAGTTGGGTTCTAATCTGTTATTGATTTGTGAGTTGAGTTCTAATCTGTTATTGATTTTTGAGTTGAGTTCTAATCTGTTATTGATTTGTGAGTTGAGTTCTAATCTGTTATTGATTTGTGAGTTGAGTTCTAATCTGTTATTGATTTGTGAGTTGAGTTCTAATCTGTTATTGATTTGTGTGTTGAGTTCTAATCTGTTATTGATTTGTGTGTTGGGTTCTAATCTGTTATTGATTTGTGAGTTGGGTTCTAATCTGTTATTGATTTGTGAGTTGAGTTCAAATCTGTTATTGATTTGTGAGTTGAGTTCTAATCTGTTATTGATTTGTGAGTTGAGTTCTAATCTGTTATTGATTTTTGAGTTGAGTTCTAATCTGTTATTGATTTTTGAGTTGAGTTCTAATCTGTTATTGATTTGTGAGTTGAGTTCTAATCTGTTATTGATTTTTGAGTTGAGTTCTAATCTGTTATTGATTTGTGAGTTGAGTTCTAATCTGTTATTGATTTGCGAGTTGAGTTTAGCTATAAGTATCGCTTCCGTGATTCTAAGGTTGCCGATATTTGCTTTTATATCAAAAGAAATGAGTGTTGGAGTTTGACTTCTGTGTAGAGCTCACGAAGATTGTGCCTCAGGATTCTTTGGTCTGCGTGAAGTCTTCCTCGTTGGTTGCAGCTATTCATTAACCTTCAGGATTGCGGGTTTTACCCCCAACACCGAGAGCAACCAGGCTCAGCGGTTGCAGGCGAAGTCAGGGAAGGTTTGCCTCAGAATCATCAAAAGAAATGAAGCAGAAGCAATCTCGTCACTCTCACGTTTACTTTTTATAGCAAAAGAAATAGTGTTTAACACAATAAGAAAGGATATGTTGTGATTTATGTAATGGTATAAATGTTGCATCACTGCTTACCTTCTGCGTTTGTGTTCCCAGGGTTTCTTTGCTGCTGGCTTGTGTAGCTGGGCCGTTGAAACGATAACACGTGGACGCCGGACTTTTATGCTTTTAAACGTGTTTTATGTAAAAACAAGACAACAGCAGGAACTGGAAATAGTTTGTACGAGAGAGAGAGAGAGAGAGTAAATGAATTACTTGGGGAGAGATTTACCCTAGCATCAGTCAGGCTATTTTGTGGGCTTCTCCCCCCCTGCCGACTGGCAGAGTACATCTCGATTCTTGCGACTACCTTGGTCACTGGTACAGGCTCAAGAGCCAGATTCTACTCCAAACAGAAGTGACGTCATTTCTGACTTCTGCTTTTAGCTCCCCCGAGCACAAGGATGCTACATTACGGCGATGGGACAGGGACTGGAGCTTGGTCGACAGTGAGGGACCTATTAGGTTGGCGACTCTTTTTTGTATTTTGTCTAAGAGGGAGAGACTAGTGGATGATGCACCAGCCCAGATGTGGCAACAATACTCCATGCATGGGCGGATGGTGGCTTTGTAGAGATATAGGATAATGTCAGGTTTACTAGCACGGTAGAGGGAGCCAACCTTCTTTGCGGCAGCCTTGGCAATGTCTTCAATGTATTTGTTCCAATGCATGTTACCTGTGAAGGTTAGGCCGATGTATTTATTAATTAGTGTCTTTTGCCTATTGTTAAAATTTCACAAAAATCGGATGTATTTGAATTTTCATGAAGGGCTTCCACACATTTTTTAACCTCTTTGCATGAAACTAAAGCAAACTAAATATAGCCCACATTTGAACCCCTTACCTTTAGCAAGTGTGTTCCAAAATTCATAATGATCGGTTAATAAGTTTAGGAGTGAATCCTGTACATAAAAATATATAAACATCTAACTTAAGAAGTAATAAAACATAATTTACTCGGGTTTTATCTTTACACGGACTACTAACCACACCATTTGGATTCCTTAAACCATCGACTTATAAGATGATTCCATGGAAGTTTTTTTCCTGGAATCCCTATGAAGGATATATTGAATTGTAAAGTATGATTTTCTGGCGATGCGAGAATTTTTACTGTATTTTGAGTTAATTTCTTACTCATTAAGGATTGCTATTAAAATATTCTTGAACGTATGGAAAATTAATCTTTTTGGAGTTTTTTCTCCCCGAAATTTGATTTAAATGCTATTATAAATAATGATCAAAATTCAGTCTTTACTCCTATTATTTATTTTTTGCAATGACAGAATTGACGGTGGTTTTACAATTGTTTCGCAATGCGCAATATGCTACAATTAAACGCAATTACAAGCTGCTCCTCAGAAACCACAATAAAAATAAACATTTATACAGATGTTATATCATGCAAACAGTTGGAAAAAAAATTTCTTGCTTAATTCCTTTTATAAGATCTGTCGATATATATATATATATATATATATATATGGGAAAATGAAAAAGGAAAACCAAAAAATGGATGTTTTTTATGTGTACATCAACGTTTCGTCTTTATTTATAAGACTTCATCAGGATGATAAAATAGAGAAAAAATGTCATGCAAGTACAGATACATGTAGGGTAGACATATTGGGAGGAAAAATAAAATGAAAGAATGGCCACTACTGGGTGGACGTCCGTATTTGTTGGAGAAATAGAAATGAATGTTGAAGAAAATGAGTGGGGGAAAAATGGAAGGATAGGGTGAGCAAGGACTACTGTGGCTGGTGGTAAGAGAAAGAGGTGGGGGATGAGCAGGGGTAAAGTGGATGGCAGAGAGGGAGTGGAGGAAGAGGGGGGAGGGAGGTGTTTGACCAGATGGCTGCGGTCAAGATTGAAGGGGAAAAGTAAGTTGGAATGTTTGTGTATGGGGGGTGTATGCAGGGAAAGGAGGATGGGTAGAGAGGGAGGGGGGGCTGTGATTTTGGTGGATGGGTGAAAGTTATGGTCTTGGAGAGCGTTTTGAGAAAATGAGGGAATTTAAGAAGGGGTATGGGAGAAAATAGATTTTTTCCCCACTCATTTTCTTCAACATTCATTTCTATTTCTCCAACAAATACGGACGTCCACCCAGTAGTGGCCACTATTTCATTCTATTTTTCCTCCCAATATGTCTACCCTACATGTATCTGTACTTGCATGACATTTTTTCTCTATTTTATCATCCTGATGAAGTCTTATAAATAAAGACGAAACGTTGATGTACACATAAAAAACATCCATTTTTTGGTTTTCCTTTTTCATTTTCCCATCACGTCGGATTACCTTCATCCTTCTCTTCCCATATATATATATATATATATATATATATATATATATATATATACAGAGTGATTCTTAAGTCACATCACTTAGCTATTTAAAATGATTACCATATGAAGCACAAACATACTATGAACTTTTTATAATTGTTATCTTACTCTCTAATTACTGCTATTTGTTATTTTAAATTTGTTCGTTTATATATTTGTTTCTATATATATTTATTTTTATTTATTTAAATTTGTGTAAATCATCGATGGTGGGGTCGAGATGGGCCAATCAATTGGTCTCCGCGAAGCCCTGATTTGACGCCGTTGGACTATTTGTTGTGGGGATATTTATGTGACCAAGTATTTGCCACGCCAATAACTAACATCGACGACCTCAAATCAAAAATCACTGCCGAGTTTGTTAAAATTAATCAATCAAATATGCTACAAAGAGTCGTAAATTCCTTGCAAAAAAGAATGGAGCTATGCATGCAGAACGAAGGTGGAAATTTTTAAAATTTGCTGTAATTGTAAACTCCCATAAATGAATTTGTTGAATAAACTTTCTGTTTTGTATTACCGTATTTTTTAACTTTAGAATTTCAAAAATAAATAGCTAAGTGACTTATGAATCACCCTGTATATATATATATATATATATATATATATATATATATATTGATAAAGACAACACAAACTCTTATAAAAGGAATTAATCAAGAGATAAAAACCAATTATTTACTTTTTATAAGATCTCGTGTTGTTTCTGTCAGTAAATATTTCTATGTACAACAGCTCTGGAACTAAGTAGTACCTTGTAAGCTTCTAATATCCTTGAGTTTGACTACTTATCTAAGATATATAATATTATATATATATATATATATATATATATATATTTGTAGCTCCAAGAAAACCCCGTCTAGTAGAGCACTGTAAGTGTAGTATTAACACAACATGACGTCGCTAGCTTTAAATGCATCGTTCCTTTCAAGTAGAACGCTCTTATGACGTCAAGCCGCCGTATAAAGTGTTAAAATTATCACCGTTTATTCGCTGTACAACGTTGGCCGAGTGGTTAAGGCGTCGGATTTGAGTTGCAAAATACTTGTAATCCGGGGTTTCGAATCGCATGACCGGTAGTGACTAGTCATATCTCTATGCTGATGAGTCCTGATTATTAAGTACATAGATAATAAACAATAACAAATATTTATCATATATATATATATATATATATATATATATATATAGGATCAAATATAAACCAAAGTAAAAACTTTTAGTAGATGGAACCTATTGTGAAGAGGATTAGCTCAATATACGAGATAGAGCAATTGTAGAGATAGAAGAAAAAAAAAATCTGCATATATTTTTTCACGGAATTTTCTTTTCATTCACTGCGTTTTTTTAACAAAAATTCCTTTAATAATAATTTTCATATTTTTCAAATATTTTGAACTTTGTTTTTTTCGAAAGCCAACTTATCCATCTGTATTTCTCCTCTGATGATAAGATTTCGATCTTTGAAAAGCCTTGGCTTAAGGAAAGAATAATAAACACTAGTTTATTACTGAATACACTTTGCATTCAACAATTGAAATTTGAAATAAATTTGGACAATCGTCGCATATTTATCACTCCTTTTTCTTCTATCTCTCTCTCTCTCTCTCTCTCTCTCTCTCTCTCTCTCTATATATATATATATATATATATATATATATATATATATATATATATATATATATATATATATATACACATACTCTTCTTTTGTGAGATATTGTGGCAACTTGAAGATTAAGCTACTGTAAAAGCTATTCTCTTAACTTCTGCGATAATAATCATTTAAGATGAGCGTAACAGTTGATAATGAGGCCAATTTAAATGGCGCTGCTCGTATGGAAACCAGCTGCAAAAATACAAAATTTAAACGCGACTCAAACCAAAATGCCTTAACAATCGCGAACGAGAAAAGCAAAGCGAAAAAGCGAAATCTCTTTTGAATAGATGCAACGTTTTAAAAGAACAACATTCGCACCCGTCTCCCCCCCCCCCCCCCCCCCCGTTGACGAAACATTCGACGAAGATGGTTTGTGCTGGTGTTACGTAGCCCTTTGATTAGAAGAGAGGGGGGGAGGAGGACTATGAATGTTGCCAAGGTACCTTTCCAGTTGGGGTGGGGGGGGGGGTAGGGGTCGACACTGTAATCTGGACATTTCTCACGGCTCAGGAAGCTGGAACATTTCATCTACGCAGAAAAAAAAAAAAAGAAGACAAAGACTCTTAAAATCTCCCGTTTCACTTGTTTTATTTAACGCCACTTTTCCCTTGTCCAGGGGTCAGACGTTTTTTGATATTCTGCAAGCTCACCCTTCAGTCCCCACGGATCAACTGTCTCCCAATTCCGCTCTCCACGGTCTTGATCTAAATGATTCTTAACCATAACTGATCCATTTTCTTAACTGAGAGTTACTTCTGGTTGTTTTCAGAGGTGTCTAAATGCCCCTATCTATCCGGACTTCACCTGACAACCCTTCTCCATTAAGTTCTAAACTGCAATTGATTGTAACTATATCATTTTGAATATGTCTATCCAATCTCATGACTAAACTTACCAAGGAGATACCCACCTTGTATCGGGTAACCAGTGCGGCCGCGGTATATATCTATTACTATTGGCGATTTGGTATCTGTTTGTCTGAAGCCAAAACTATACTAGTACTTCTATTAATTGTACTATTGAACTATCTTTTAATACTCAATTCAGGGAGGTGGGGAGGTAGTGTAGTATCTGTTCTGTTGTCATGATACCATCCTCCCAGGCATTACCTCCCTCTTTGGGGGAGCAGTGGTGTATATGTTGGTTCGTCATGATGCCACCCTCCCAGGCATTACCTCCTCCTTTGGGGGAGCAGTGGTGTATATGTTGGTTCGTCATGATGCCACCCTCCCAGGCATTACCTCCTCCTTTGGGGGAGCAGTGGTGTATATGTTGGTTCGTCATGATGCCACTCTCCCAGGCATTACCTCCTCCTTTGGGGGAGCAGTGGTGTATATGTTGGTTCGTCATGATGCCACCCTCCCAGGCATTACCTCCTCCTTTGGGGGAGCAGTGGTGTATATGTTGGTTCGTCATGATGCCACCCTCCCAGGCATTACCTCCTCCTTTGGGGGAGCAGTGGTGTATATGTTGGTTCGTCATGATGCCACCCTCCCAGGCATTATTATCATCTCTTTTTTGGGGGGGGAGGGGGGGGTGCTGTGTAGTATCTGTTCTGTGGTCATGATACCACCGCCCGGAGATTAGCATCTCCTTTTTTGGGGGACTGGGAGATGGGGGTAGTGATATACTTCACGTCTAGACAAGGTTAGATTTAAAGCTCCCCAAATTCATACCAGAATTGTCCACATGTACGCGTGGCATAACGGGTAAGGCATTTGTTTCAAGTGACAGTCTTCTAGAAGTTGAGGGTTCAATCCTTATTGCAACAGAACACTACCTAAGAATAACGAAAAGATTAACACTTCTTATCCGGTCATGGCTGATGGAATGAGAACAATCTACCCTCATGGATAAGATAATGGGCTCAGTTTGAAATTCTGTATAGGTTTTTGAGTTCGGCATAAAGATTCCCCGAGTTCGAAAAGATGAAGGTCAGAGGTTAAATCGACTGAAATGTTGTGAAAATAACAACCAAGATGCAAATAGTAGTTCAAATAATGAAAATTATCAAGCCTCATCTCAAAAATTCTAAAACATAATTTGCAAAATGAGATCTAAAATAAGCATACCACCACCACCACCATCGCCATCATCATCATCATCATCATCATCATCATCATCATCATCATCGCCATCATCATCGCCATCATCATCGCCATCATCATCATCAGTATCGCCATCATCATCATCATCATCATCATCATCATCAGGTTCATTTGTTGAATCAGGCCACAATTAATCCCCTGATGAGGGTGGGGCCTGATTGTCTAGTCGTATATCGACTAGAAATAGTTTTAAGGCAGTTTAAAAAAAAAAAAAAATGTTGCTCTAGACAAGGTATGAAGCCACTTGATGTAAGGAGCTTAAAAAAAAGTACTACTTCAAGATCAAAAACTAGGCAACGATAAGTGTTAGATGGATAGATTCTGATTCAGAAACCAGCAATTCTTCCTCCTTTGTCAGAAACGTTGCTCATGGAATGTGAGGACTAAAGGACAAAATAAGGGAAGCGAGATGTACGAGACTGCCGAAGTTTTACGAACTGATGCCTATCCTTCACCAACTTTAACATTTTTGGCAGTTTAATACCTCCACCGTTTCCATCTAACTAGAGTTGCTGTGGGCACCACTGTCATATGTTGCCGCATACACTACTGTCACCCAGGCCATCCAAAGATAGCATTTGCCACATACCCTGTGGCCGGGGATTGGATTGGTGAGTGGCGGGGACGTGCCCACATACCAGTAAGTCTTGCACACTGCACCTCCAGGGCTCCAATCTACTCCGAGATCCCTAGTTAATTAGCCTGGGGCTGCAAGGAGCCTAGTATCCATAGTGTATCACATGGTGGTTTGGTCAGTCTTGTCAGTGGAGAGGTTATATACCAGCACGGAAGACTGGCAGATGAGGCTCAATGAGGTAGGTAGGAAGCAGATGCAACCACATCTACACAAAGCAACACCACATCTACACAAAGCAACACCACATCTACACATAGCAACACCACATCTACACACAGCAACACCACATCTACACATAGCAACACCACATCTACACATAGCAACACCACATCTACACAAAGCAACACCACATCTACACAAAGCAACACCACATCTACACATAGCAACACCACATCTACACATAGCAACACCACATCTACACAAAGCAACACCACATCTACACATAGCAACACCACATCTACACAAAGCAACACCACATCTACACAAAGCAACACCACATCTACACAAAGCAACACCACATCTACACATAGCAACACCACATCTACACATAGCAACACCACATCTACACAAAGTAACACCACTTTACACATCACACATCACACAGACCTGTGGCATACACCACCATACCACAACCAGATTGAAATTGATGATAATTTTTTTAAATCCCTACAATAAACATCCGGATATGCTTACTGAGGTGGATTCTTCTATAGTTTGGTATAAAAACTTGTCATTTATCTACCTTCCACAGCGGTAAGATGTGACACAAAGTCGGGAAAGTGGGATTTGATAACTCAGCACTCGAGAAGTTGAGCACTCTGGCAATTAAAAATTGCCTGGGCAGCCCCGTCGGCATTCCCCGGTAGGGGCGCCTCAGGCGATTAGCAATAAACTAACCCCTTCTCAAAGGGTGAGAAGGCAAAGCCTGGGAGGGTGGACCTCTTAGAACTGCACAGGACAGACCCATAGACCGGCATAAATCAAGCCCCGAAGGCCAAGACAAATACCAGTTTATGGGGTGTAGTATCCATCGGAACAGATACTACACTTTGATCCCGGCCAAAAGGCCGAGAAACTTTTAGTCATGATTTTGAAAATTAATTGGAAAAATTTTATCGGGAAAGATAAAAAAAATCATGATATATATGAACGATATACAGGGTGTTTGAGATAAATTTGACACTTTTTGGAGCGGGGGAAAAAAACAGGTCATATCTTGGCCAATAATTGATGCATTCTCAAAATTCAAAATGCATCTTTTTAGTAGGATAGATAAAAAAATCTATTATATAAGGACGATATACATGTGTGGGGTTAGGGTCACTAAAACAAAAGCAAACTTTGAATAAAGGAGGAAGCGGGATTAACCGTAAGCAGGAACACAAATGTGAATTAAACAGCGACAAGATTTATTTAGGATATCAAATATCGAAAGAAGGAATACCATCTGATGATAGACTAAGAAAAAGGTCTCCAGGCAATGTTCAAGTACGACTAACTCTAAGATCAGTTTCTGCGGCGCTGCTACGGTGTTACGCCGCCATCCGTACCCGATAATAAACTTCGTACTTAACAACTTCCGGTATTCTTTAGTTTAATTTTCTCTAGTTTCTGGTAGTCAATTTTCTGGTTTTATTTCTTTTGTATTTTATGATAATGAATTATATCGTACAAGACGTACTAACCGCAGATGAATGTCGGTTGCGCACTATCTCCTTGCAAGTGTTACTAATGGACACAAATGGAGAAAAGAAAACGTTGGAATGGTTGGCAGGGCCTACAATGCCCTACCTAACCATGATGTGGTAAACCACACGTATAATTTTGTGGATCCCGTAGACAATACGATCCACACTAATCGTATTGAAGGCTCATGGAGTCACGCTAAAGACAAATTCAGGTCCATGCGAGGTACTAGTGCAGCACATTTCAATAGCTACCTGCAAGAGTTTCTCTGGCGTCGACAAGTAAAAGTAAATTACCTCGGCCATATAATATATGCGATCCGACAGTACTATGATTTCTGAAACAACCTATTTTATTATTTTCCCTCTGTGATTATTTATTTTCGGTAACTGTGATTATTTATTTTTAGTAACTGTGATTATTTATTTTTGTCAAATAAATTATTTAAAATAAAATTTTAACAGTTATTATTTATTTTTGTCTAATAAATTATTTAAAATAAAATTCAGTACAAAACTAACCAAAACAGGAAGTTTTTATTATCGGAACCAATTTCGAACGGACACCGTTTCCGGTTGGAAACAACTTTGCTTAGAGTTAGTCGTACTTGAACATTGCCGGTCTCCACGCCAAGAAATGAAAAAGAACTAGAGTCCACTTTGAGACGAACAAATTTTGGTACTTGTATAGTTTACGACCCAATCTCCGGCAACTTCGCGTCGGCATTTTCCGGCAGGTTACGTAAACAACTGGAAAAAGCCAACGCGAAGACTGCCAGACCGATAAATTCAAAACGCGGCGTTGTAATCAAACAGGACAAAAACACTTAAAAAAAAAAAAAAAAAAAAAGCAAGAAAACAATCATCTTATGTTTAATTATATGAAAAAGAACATTTTTTTTCCTAGTGTTTTTAGTTATTTATTTTAAACTTTTCTTGAAAAAAAAACATTTTTTTTTTTTTTTTTAGTGTTTTTAATTATTTATTTAAAACTTTTCTGCACCCCCCCCCCCCCAACCCCGGTGCCGCCGTCCATGACTGAAAAACCACAAACTTTGAAAATAAGAAACTATTTGGATATTTTAAAAGAAGCATTAGGAATACTATGAAGCGCGGAAAGGGCGAGAAACTTTTGAATGGGAATTTTACTAAAGTTGAACCACAAACCTTGAGAATTCATATTTGATCCCCACAAAAGAAATTGTTAATGTCACATCTTCAAGAATTTTAAGATTGCCACTTAAACTCATAGCACTTGATGTACAAGCAAAGGTCTGATTTTTAATCCTCCTGTGGGGCTAGTCAGCCAGCCACCTCACCAGTCAAGCCGAAGATAAGCCGGTAGTTTAGTCACTGATGCTCCAACCATGTGATAGGTAGTACTGAGTTACATGGTATCAGAAGCAGAAAGTGACATGAAAGCTATATATATAATATATATATATATATATATATATATAATATATATTTAATAATTAAATATTTGTATCTACAGAGAAGCACTTGTTTCGTCTTTATAAGACAAATCAGTGTGGCTATGTATAAAACTGATAAATTGACTGCACAGTTTGAACCTTAAGGCTCAGGTTCTATAATCGGACGTCTTAATCTATGCGGATATATATATATATATATATATGTATTACAGAAGATCAGAACAACATTGGTACCGTCGGTTTCAAATCCAACAAAGGGGACCTATAGTTGGTGACCTATGCCGGACTCACTTCAGTCCGGCATAGGTCACCAACTATAGGTCTCCTTTTTTTGGATTTGAAAACGACGGTACCAATGTTGTTCTGATCTTCTACTATTATGCTCTTAGTTAAAAAATTTTCTTAATAATCGAGCACTCTGCTGAAGTTCTCTTCCAATAACCACACACGCACACACACACACACACATATATATATATATATATATATATATATGAGGATAAAATACATTATATATTATAAAATGAAATGCTGTGACGACAGGATGTATGAAAAAGTCAAAAACGAAAAATGATTAACACAGGCAGAAATAATCAGAGAGATTTATTGGTTTTGTTCGGATCAACGAACGTTTTCACAAAAAGTGCAGATTTATATATATTGATATGTTGATATTTTTAATAATTTTAATATAAAACTAAAAATAAGAATACATTAATCATCTAAATAATAGTGTCATGGATTCGTCCAAACACTTTAAAATGCAGCAACATTTTTGTAACTTTAGATCATATTTAGAAAGAATGAAATGGAGAAAAAAGAAATTTTAAATTTTAAAATTTGGAAAGTCACGTGGTTGGGACCGTTAAGAATCAACATCTCAAAATCAAAAAGAATAAAAATATTAATATAAAAGATAATATATATAAAAATATATATATATATATATATATGGCAAAGCAGAAGAAGAAAAAGAAGAAGAAAAAGAGAAAAAATTAACGGTTAGCTTATAAACGCCGATTTGAAACACTGAGAAAAGGAAAAAAATCGACAGTTGGCTTGTGAACGCAGATTAGAAAAACTGTAAGTGAACAAGGAAGATTAGTATTTATTTGAGGTTGACGACAATGGGGAGATGGACAACAAAGGAGGAGGAGGGAGAGAAGGAGGGACTAAAAGTATATATATGTATGTATGTGTATATATTTATATATATATATATATATATATATATATATATAACACATATTTATTTATTTTTTGATGTGTTGATATTTTTTATATTTATAATATAAAACTAAAAATAAGAATACATTAATCACCTAAATAATAGTGTAATGGATTCGTCCAAACACTTTAAAATGCAGCAACATTTTTGTAAGTAACGGATACATTTTATTAGCCAGATGAACAACACAGGTAAGGAAGAATTTTTTTAATTTTTTTTTTTTTTTTAAATTTTAATAACTAATATAAGTTAGCAAAACATTTATATGGAACAAAATTGAGATTTAGTATACGGAACGTTTATGTTTTTGTCTTTTAAGGGAAGTGGGGTCTGATCAACTCTGCTGGGAAGCCATGAAATTAAATACTGTCTTGTTTTTAAATTCCCGAAACAGTTGTTCATGGTAAACAACTGATGATCCCTTAAATAATGTTAGAAGCAAACTAATATAATAACTAAAAAAATTAAATTGACTTACATAAGTGATTTTCCACTGAACGACTTGAGACTAAAAGTTGTTTTGTTTTTTTAAATTAAAATTTTTTTTTTTTAAATAGTTTTAATGGTTGAGAAACTGCCAAGACTATATATATATATATATATATATATATATATATATATATATAATGTGCAATGATTTATTTATTTTATTTTACAGAAAGATCGTCTCTGTAGCAAGCTCAAAGGAGAAATATCCCCAAGGTGATTTTATTGTAAGTCAACCAGGTATTTATCAAGATTTATTTCTATTGTCTTTGTATCAAATAGTTTTGTTAAATTCAATCACAGATAGATGCGAAAAGATAAAGCCCCCCAAAAATGTAATTAAATAGCATCCACTTGAAAAAAGGTGCCAAGGAGCCAACAACTGTATGTTGCCAACATTTTAACATCAAATAATTTGATTCTGGTTTCATATCCTCTTCTTTTGCTGTTATTGTTTTTTTTTTAATTTATTAATCCTACCACTCCAGAAAGTATCTCACACCTGACCCACTCATTTACTTGTATAAGATGAAGTCCTGTTACCAAAATTTGTACTTTTTCTAACCCCAACCCCAGCCTTAACCTTAACCCATCTTAACTAACCCTAACCCAAATGTTTACGAAAAAAAAGCAAATAAAGCAGTCGGGCTACTGAATGCAAAATTGTTGAATGCAAAAATAGAAAGGTTTATCTTGAAAGCAATAAATTACAAAAAGTCAATGGCGAAAATATCAACAAAAAAAAGAAAAAGAATACTAGCAAAAATATTAAAAATAAAAAAGAAGAATACTGGCAAAAGTGTACCAAAAATTACACAAAAGGTATTAAAAAATTGATTTTTCAAATTTAATGAAAATGTCGTCTGGTATACACAAATTCAAAATGATAAGTGTTAGAAGAATTACAGTTGGGGAATTGATCATTTTATTTTGAAAAAAAGAGTCAACAACATTTTATTTTGAAAAAAAAAAGAGTCAACAATATTTTATTTAAAAAAAAAGAGTCAACAACATTTTATTTTGAAAAAAAAGAGTCAACAACATTTTATTTGAAAAAAAAGAGTCAACAACATTTTATTTGAAAAAAAAGAGTCAACAACATTTTATTTGAAAAAAGAGTCAACAACATTTTAATTGAAAAAAAAGAGTCAACAACATTTTATTTGAAAAAAAAGAGTCAACAACATTTTATTTGAAAAAAAAGAGTCAACAACATTTTATTTGAAAAAAAGAGTCAACAATATTTTATTTGAAAAAAGAGTCAACAATATTTTATTTGAAAAAAAAGAGTCAACAATATTTTATTTGAAAAAAAAGAGTCAACAACATTTTATTTGAAAAAAAGAGTCAACAACATTTTATTTGAAAAAAAAGAGTTAACAACATTTTATTTGAAAAAAAAGAGTCAACAACATTTTATTTTGAAAAAAGAGTCAACAACATTTTATTTTGAAAAAAAAAAAGTCAACAATATTTTATTTGAAAAAAAGAGTCAACAACATTTTATTTTAAAAAAAAGAGTCAACAACATTTTATTTGAAAAAAAAGAGTCAACAACATTTTATTTGAAAAAAAAGAGTCAACAACATTTTATTTGAAAAAAGAGTCAACAACATTTTATTTGAAAAAAAAGAGTCAACAACATTTTATTTGAAAAAAGAGTCAACAACATTTTATTTGAAAAAAAAGAGTCAACAACATTTTATTTGAAAAAGAGTCAACAACATTTTATTTGAAAAAAAAGAGTCAACAACATTTAAACATCAAATAATTTAATAAGGAGAGGTAGTTTGCTTGAAGCATTGTGTGTAATACGTATATAGAGGAGTATTAGAAGGCTATCACAATGCAAGAAATTGAAATATGTCGGCGATGAGGAGTAAGACAAAAACAAGTGATTTTAATTCATATATTTTTTCAAAAACTTTCTTAATAATTTTTTTTTCTATATAGCAAATCTTACTTGATTAGGCAAGACTTCAACACCGATGTAATCTGTGTGACCGTGTTCCGTAATATATTTCGAGGAAGACCTCTTTGTCAAATGGTATTTCAAATCTCAAAAAAAAAAAAACGTGTGGATGGCAATATTGCATATAACGCAGTAAATATTAATATCCGCAGCAAATGGAATAAAACTAAAATTATAACTGATTTTTTTTGTTTTTGGTTTTATATCCTCTTTTTTTGTTTATATTGATTTTTACTAACCCTCACCCTCACCCGGCTCCAGAAAGTATCTCACACCTGATGCAATCTTTTACCTATATAAGAGTCAGATACATCCTAAGATGGAGTACTGTTGCCATATGTGGGGAGGTGCTGCTCGGAGCACCCTTTCTTGCCTTGGCAGAGTATAAAATCGACTTCGAAAACTAGCCGGGGATGTCCTCTTCTATTCCCTACAGCCATCTTTCTTACAGAACAGACGTTGCTAGTCTTTCTCTACTCTATCATTATTTTCATGGTAGGTGCTCGACTGAGCTCCAATCTATGGTAAAATATTCTCAACATAACTCGTCTAGCTAAAACCACTGTCAATAATTTCCCTTTCTCCCTTTTTGTGCCTAAAACTAAACGGAGTTTCCATGAGCAGTTTCTTTTCTTAGAACTGTGGAACACGATACCGCGGGGCTGCGTTCCAGCTGACTACAGCATAGTCGTTTTCAAGTCCGATCTAAACAAATTCTTGTTGAGACGTCCTCTTAAGTAATCAAATTCTGCCCAATTTCAACCATCGTCACCAATCCTCACGGTGTCGCCTCACCGCCCACCTGACAAACTCATTAACCTTTATCCTCGAGTGGCCTTTGGACCTTGATAAGTGGTGACTCCTTAATAAAAATAAAAGAAAAAAAATTTTGTTGATTGGAACTAAGGATATTTTATAATTCATTCGTGGGCCCCTGGGGCAGAGAGGGGGGGGGGATGATGTTTTCTTGCTAATCCTTCTTTCGCGTAGGTTGGTATAGATCAGTGGTTCCCAACTGATTTTGTCACCATTACTCCCGGGTCCAATCTGACCAATCGTGGTAGTACCTGTCAGGATCCAATCTGTGAATTAAATAGAATTATGATACTAAACTGCCACAGACACCCTTGGGCAAGGTTTTCGCTTCTACCCCACCCGCCACCCACGAAATCGATCTTCCTTAACCCTTTCTACCTTTTTTTTTCCTGATTACTTTATTTCTCAACACTATCAACTACTCAAGCTATCTCTCCATCCAATCGTCGTGTGTGTGACGCAAAACTGCGTTCAGTGGTGAGGTCCCAACTTGGGAGCTTTGGGAACGTGTGTAGTCACCTCTTAGTTGACATTAAATTCCATTTTGATCCGGAGTGATAGTGCAAACATGCGGAATGCTGCATGCTTAGTGGGGTGCATAGCTGCATGCTTAGTGGGGTGCATAGATGCATGCTTAGTGGGGTGCATAGCTGCATGCTTAATGGGGTGCATAGATGCATGCTTAGTGGGGTGCATAGCTGCATGCTTAGTGGGGTGCATAGATGCATGCTTAGTGGGGTGCATAGATGCATGCTTAGTGGGGTGCATAGCTGCATGCTTAGTGGGGTGCATAGCTGCATGCTTAGTGGGGTGCATAGATGCATGCTTAGTGGGGTGCATAGCTGCATGCTTAGTGGGGTGCATAGATGCATGCTTAGTGGGGTGTATAGATGCATGCTTAGTGGGGTGCATAGATGCATGCTTAGTGGGGTGCATAGCTGCATGCTTAATGGGGTGCATAGATGCATGCTTAGTGGGGTGCATAGATGCATGCTTAGTGGGGTGCATAGATGCATGCTTAGTGGGGTGCATAGCTGCATGCTTAGTGGGGTGCATAGATGCATGCTTAGTGGGGTGCATAGCTGCATGCTTAGTGGGGTGCATAGATGCATGCTTAGTGGGGTGCATAGCTGCATGCTTAGTGGGGTGCATAGATGCATGCTTAGTGGGGTGCATAGCTGCATGCTTAGTGGGGTGCATAGATGCATGCTTAGTGGGGTGTATAGCTGCATGCTTAGTGGGGTGCATAGATGCATGCTTAGTGGGGTGCATAGATGCATGCTTAGTGGGGTGCATAGCTGCATGCTTAGTGGGGTGCATAGATGCATGCTTAGTGGGGTGCATAGATGCATGCTTAGTGGGGTGCATAGCTGCATGCTTAGTGGGGTGCATAGATGCATGCTTAGTGGGGTGCATAGATGCATGCTTAGTGGGGTGCATAGATGCATGCTACGGACGACAGACTTGCAATGGGAGAAGATATTTAGCTAATGGAAGAAAGACCACCTAATAAATCGTTTGACTACCTGAAATTTTATTATTTCTCTGTGGCGGAATTGATGATCTTGAGCCAGAATCGAGCGGTGGAGGTGGCCCGGACTTACTTCATCCCCGCAGTAAGAGGGTCCGCCTTTGCCTGGCTTGCAGATGGAAAGGGAAATAAGTTTTAACTTACTAGTTTTCTAGTGAGGATTGAACTCGCAACCTCGAAGTGACAAATCTACTGGTTGCTGCACAATAATACGTGGATTCGCCTTAACGACAAATAGTAAGCCAGCGGATTATGTTTTTTCTGATTGGTTAAGCGGAATTAACTGATGGAAAATCTGCTAATAAAAAGAGAAGAAAATCAGGAGGAAAAACAAGCAAGTGTCGAGTGAGATTCTGCGGTGAGCAGAATTATTTTTCGTTCATTAGAGCTAAAAGTTACAGAGAGTTTTTGTGCTTCTACAGGAATTGAACCGAACTGGGTTTTTTTTTGTTTAACGTTTGGAGTCTAGTCATAGACTTCTGAATTCCCACTTTCACAATCTTATCTTTACGTTAAGGCTGTAAATATCAAATATTTCGGTTCATCACAGCTCATAAATATCCACTATTAAAGGTTTTTATTAATAATTAATAGGCAGAGCTCCATCCCTGTTCCCCCTCCCTCTAATGCATCTTCAAATTTCCGGTTGAGGTTGAATTTAAAATCTTTGCCATTTGATTCCATTATAGCTTGAAGAATTGACCTCGCAAAGAACGTCAATTATCAAGCTATAATGGAATCAAATGGCAAAGATTTTAAATTCAACCTCAACCGGAAATTTGAAGATGCATTAGAGGGAGGGGGAACAGGGATGGAGCTCTGCCTATTAATTATTAATAAAAACCTTTAATAGTGGATATTTATGAGCTGTGATGAACCGAAATATTTGATATTTACAGCCTTAACGTAAAGATATATATATATATATATATATATATATATATACATATCTATATATTCCAGCATGGGGGCAGAGAAAAGTCAGTTTGGTTTGTGTCTTTCTCGGAGACAGATGGGCCCTTGGTGCCTAACTAATGGATTGTGTTTGGTTGAAAGATATGTTTGTCTTGATTTGCAGGACTGTTGTTCAGTAGAAGAAAATGAGCACTATTGTAACGTCTCTCGAAATAAAACATTGTCGTAGTTTGTTTGGCGGGAGACTCCTTTTGTTGTAGCACTGACTGAGACCACACGTTTGACACTAAGGCCAGTGTCGGAATCAAGCATCGAATTCGGACGATCACAGCCTGTGCAATGAATGCACACAGATGCACATTCACAGGAGAGTTTTAATTACCAACTAGACACCATCCTCGAGTGTCTTCGGTCTCTCTGTACAAGGGTTTGCCAGGATAACCTGACATGAAAATACTTCACCATACAAGTAAACCCTGACCAAATATTCAAAATAACATAGTATTCGAAGCCCAAATAAGATCCCCTCGACATGGCTATACACTGGCTCATACGAGGAATGGTGCACCTTTTACTAGTGATGTTATTCAAGTAACAGCACTTAGCTGAATACTCCACCAGACTAGATGAATTTTTGTCCTGGAATCCGGTAAGATCAAGAGATATACTACAAAATAGTTAACTGGTCAATTGGGGTGAGGAAAATAAATGTTCTTCACTTCTTTACTAACTCAACGTTTGAGAAGTAAAGAAGATCTTTAGTTGAACACTCGGATATCTAGGTATCTCATATAGAGATCAAGTGTTAGCCCCCCAAAAGGGGCTCTTTGATTTCTGAGACTTTACACTGAAGTAAAATGTAAAAAAAAAAAAAGAGCACGACTCTAAAATTAACTAATCAAATGCAATATTTAAAGTAAGGTGACAGCGTATATATAAAATAAAAATGTCCTCCAAGATTTTAATGAGATTACTTGTACTTGAGCCAGCTCCACCCGGGCTGGCTTGAGCCAGCTCCACCCGGGGTGGCTTGAGCCAGCATCCACCCGGGGTGGCTTGAGCCAGCATCCACCCGGGGTGGCTTGAGCCAGCATCCACCCGGTGTGGCTTGAGCCAGCATCCACCCGGGGTGGCTTGAGCCAGCATCCACCCATCCTCACCACTACGTTCCTCATAAAGACCGACCAAGTCTGACGATTAGGTGATCTCTAACTACTAGCTGTTCCAAGATGTAGGTCAGGGGTGTGGGTAGACATCGCATTTTGGAATGCAACTGTGATTGTTTTGATAATTGCAAGGTTGAGATGAAAATATAAACATTTTATTGTTTGTCTTTTGAAGGCATGTGGTTTGAGGAATGTGTCCTTCTTTGCGTGTCTTCGAAGTGTCATGTGGTCATACGACAGTTTCCCACTTTTGTTACGCAGTCCTTTGTATTATTGTTGTACTCTGCAAGATCTTTCAAGCTGCACCGGTTGGGCAGTAGGGGTCAGACCAGGCAATGTTGCATCGTATGGTCCTCCCCTCCACATTCACGGATGGTTGGGTCAGTTTTGTAGCCCCATCTACTCGTAGCAACTTTTGATCGCCCCATTCCTGTTCTCAGGCAGTTTAGTGTTTTCCACTGGAGCCAGGGTGCCTCTGAACCGTGGGGGGTGGGGGGTGTTAGGGGTTCCTCAGAAGGGGGATTCCCATGTCAGTAGAAGGGGGGGTAGGGCATTCTCTAGCCGTCTGGGCCACAGCTGTAGTCTGGTCTCTTCCTGAGATGTTGTTAGGGGTTCGACATGGCTGAGGAAGCTTCTCCTTGACTGAATTCGTTGGACTGTTGGTTCACGTCCATAAAGGAGATGGCGTTCATCACTGATAGCCTTTATGATCTCTACACGGCTGGCAACTTCCCGTCTCACATCTGAAGGGGCAATGCCAGTGAGGAGATGCAGGTTGGTAGGTTTCAGGCAGCCAGTGATCAAGCGGAATGTGTTATAAACAATTTTAACGGCTACGTCACCGATCAAGAGAAAATCGGAAAAAACATCAGAGGGAGACTTGAGGTCAAAATGAGTGGGCGTTCTGCTTTTTGCTCCCTGCAGCAGGGTTTGGGGAGCTTTCTGTGTATGTGAGGGTGCTAAAAGAATGTCGACATTCTGCGACAATAAATTGTGAGTTATAAAAAACTTTAGGGGTTTCGATTCTTCGACAACTTTTGCAGTTTGGGGCCAGTATAGAACAGGCCATAACGCGATAGTCTTGGTGAAATCATTCCATCTGCACTAAACCCCTCCGCGGTCGGAGAGTTCAGAATTAGGTATTGCTGTCATTGATGTCAAGTAATATTCAACATTTGCTCTCTTTTTTTTTTTACCCGTCCGTCTGTCCGTCCGTCCGGATTTTTCTCCGCAACCATCGATTGAATTTCTCTGAAATTTTGCATGAAGTTGTAACTTTTGTCAGGTTAGAAAGTGACATTCTCCGATTTTTGAAAAACAATCTGGTTAACCCCCCCCAGGGGGTCAAAATGCCCCGAAATGGCAAAAAATGACATTTTTTGCCCCCATAACTTTTCATCCATCCATTCAATTTCTCTGAAACTTGGCCAAAATGTGGAGGCAATTGTTCCTAATAGAAAATAAGTATCGCTGAGCTTGAAAAAAATCTGGTTCGCGCCCCCAGGAGGTCAAAAGCCCCCAAAATGGCAAAAAATGACCCTTTTCTCCCATAACGTTTGATCCATCCATTCAATTTTTCTGAAACTTGGCCAAAATGTAGAGGCAATTGTTCTGGATATAAAATGAGCATCCTTGACCTCAGAAAAAATTCTGGTTCGCGCCTCCAGGGGGTCAAGGGGGGGGGGTCAAAAATGCCCGAAATTGCCCAAATTTATTGCATTTTACACTCGCCACATCGAGTCACATACACAGGGGGACCACGCACACACGCAGCTTGTTTTGAACCTAATAAAAATTTTCTTTCTTTTGTAGGCATTTTTTCTCCTCCGATGGAAGTCAGCGAGACAATTGCATGCTGGTTGCTGCTCCTGTTAACGGAACGGAAGAAAGAAGAAAACCAAAAAGAAATAAGTTTTTAGACGTAACAACATTTTAAAATTACCTGCGTATGCGGATACAGTTAAACATTTTTTATTAATTAAAAATAAAAACAAATTAAAAAAAAATATATTTCTGAATACGTTTAGTATCTTGAATAATGGATAAGTGTGAAACAAACTAGTAAAGATAATAATACCGGCACGTCTCTTGGCTTTAGAGATGTGTGTGTGTGTGTTATTATTTTTACTAGTCTGTTATCATGCTTATCCACTATTCCATTCCATTTTGTCTGAAATTTAATCTCGTTTTAAACTTCATTTTTTAAAATATTACATTTATGATTTTGATTTAAAATTTTTAATTTAAAAAAAAAAAAAATTGTTTAACGCTTACAACGTATCTGCACGTGAAGGGCAATTTTACAATAAAATTATCGGTACTGAATTGAATAACTGTCTCACCTATATTGAAGCGGTTAGCTCCTAAAATGGCTGCCAGATTTTATCGATTAGTTCTGTTTGATTTTCCAAGTGGTGACAGGACAAATTAATCCACCGTATTAATTTGTCGTCTGAGTTTTCTGGATTTATTTTTATTTTTTTATTTTGTAAATATTAATTTGTTTTCGGATTTTTGCGGATTTCCATTATAAAAAAAAAATTTTTTTTTTTAAATTTTTATTTTGGCAATATTTTATATTTGCAATTTCATTATTCTGATGTTTAATTTGTAACATAGTTCAATTAATTTTTAATACGCTGTTTGATTTTAACACTTAGTCCGGGTGGCAACGTTCCCCTTCTCTGATGTCGTTGTAAAAAATATGAATTTTTTCGGCGATATTCTATATTAGCTATGTTATTATTCTGATTTTTTATTTGTAATATTTCGATTTCATTTTAATAAACAGTTTGATTTTATTATTTCCTCATTAATCCACAAAAATCAGAAAACAAATTAACATTTGCAAAATAAAATAAAAAGTGAAATCTACAAAAATCAAAAAACAAATTAACATTTGCAAAATAAAATAAAAAGTGAAATCTACAAAAATCAGAAAACAAATTAACATTTGCAAAATAAAATAAAAAGTGAAATCTACAAAAATCAGAAAACAAATTAACATTTGCAAAATAAAATAAAAAGTGAAATCTACAAAAATCAGAAAACAAATTAATATTTGCAAAATAAAATAAAAAGTGAAATCTACAAAAATCAGAAAACAAATTAACATTTGCAAAATAAAATAAAAAGTGAAATCTACAAAAATCAGAAAACAAATTAACATTTGCAAAATAAAATAAAAAGTGAAATCTACAAAAATCAGAAAACAAATTAACATTTGCAAAATAAAATAAAAAGTGAAATCTACAAAAATCAGAAAACAAATTAACATTTGCAAAATAAAATAAAAAGTGAAATCTACAAAAATCAGAAAACAAATTAACATTTGCAAAATAAAGTGAAATCTACAAAAATCAGAAAACAAATTAATATTTGCAAAATAAAAAGTGAAATCTACAAAAATCAGAAAACAAATTAACATTTGAAAAATAAAATAAAAAGTGAAATCTACAAAAATCAGAAAACAAATTAACATTTGCAAAATAAAATAAAAAGTGAAATCTACAAAAATCAGAAAACAAATTAACATTTGCAAAATAAAATAAAAAGTGAAATCTACAAAAATCAGAAAACAAATTAACATTTGCAAAATAAAATAAAAAGTGAAATCTACAAAAATCAGAAAACAAATTAACATTTGCAAAATAAAAAGTGAAATCTACAAAAATCAGAAAACAAATTAATATTTGCAAAATAAAAAGTGAAATCTACAAAAATCAGAAAACAAATTAACATTTGCAAAATAAAATAAAAAGTGAAATCTACAAAAATCAGAAAACAAATTTATATTTGCAAAATAAAATAAAAAGTGAAATCTACAAAAATCAGAAAACAAATTAACATTTGCAAAATAAAATAAAAAGTGAAATCTACAAAAATCAGAAAACAAATTAACATTTGCAAAATAAAAAGTGAAATCTACAAAAATCAGAAAACAAATTAATATTTGCAAAATAAAAAGTGAAATCTACAAAAATCAGAAAACAAATTAACATTTGAAAAATAAAATAAAAAATGAAATCTACAAAAATCAGAAAACAAATTAATATTTGCAAAATAAAATAAAAAATTAAATCTACAAAAATCAGAAAACAAATTAATATTTGCAAAATAAAATAAAAAGTGAAATCTACAAAAATCAGAAAACAGATTAATACAGTGGGTTAATGTGCCCTATCACCGCTTTAAAAAGCAAACAAAACTAGTCGATAAAATTTGCCAGCCATTTTGGGAAATAACTTCAATATAACCACTGTCTGATGACCCTGCCCCACCCGGATGTTTGTGGTTATCTCCCTTTTTAATTAAGCATCGTTTTAATAGGGGGAGCCACAATCTGGTCAGGAGAAGACAAGTTATCAAGGAGAAAATATCTTGAAAAAAAAAAAGAAAAAAAAGGAAACACAAATAAAAACTTTGGAAAACGCAAACAAACAAAAACGATGGAATTTGTACAAATGCTAAAAGACAAATCAAATGACCATTTCATTTTTTCTTTTTTCTTGTTTGCTTGTTGTAAATGTGGACTTTTTATTTTACCGACAGAAATGAAGAGAAAGAGGCCACGGATGGAGAATGTTTATGGCTTGTATATATTTTACAGTTTTTTTTTTGTTTTTTTTCTGGAAAAGACACTTGAAATAGATATAAATATACCTTGCGGGGGGGGGGGATTTTATGGAAACACACACACACACACAAATATGTGTGGCCATTTCTTCAATTATATATATATATATATATATATATATATATATAATTAACTTGTTACAAATATCCAGGGGGTATGAATCCGAAGGAAGTTGAAACCGGGTTTATGAGAGTGCTCAATGAAAATTCAGAGCAAAATATATATATTTTGATTTTATTCCATTAGTTGCGACAAAACAAGTTTTGTTTCGTTGGTGCAAATAGCGACCAACTCATCGGGCTGGCGATGGAATTCAAATCCATTTGAATTCCATCGCCAGCCCGATGAGTTGGTCGCTATTTGCACCAACGAAACAAAACTTGTTTTGTCGCAACTAATGGAATAAAATCAAAATATATATATATATATATATATATATTAGTGGGAGAAAATCCCAGCAGAGTGTTCGATTATTAAGAACATTCTAAAAATAAGAGTGTAATATTTATTTATATATGTATTACAGAAAATCAGAACAACATCGATACCGTCGGTTTCAAATCCACACAAAGGGGACGTATAATTGGTCTCCTTTACCAGACTCTCTTCAGCCTCTGTTTATGTCTGCCTCCCCGGTGCCACCATTTCCTGGGGAGTCAGACATAAACAGAGGCTGAAGAGAGTCTGGTAAAGGAGACCAATTATAGGTCCCCTTTGTGTGGATTTGAAACCGACGGTACCGATGTTGTTCTGATTTTCTGTAATATATATTTAGGTAGCAAGTCGTTATGTATACAAGTCTGGTTTAAGACTACAGAATTTTCGCGTTTTGTAATTTTTAAAAAATTACTTGACACGGCGAGTAAGTTTCTGGGTCTCCGGTGGTAATTGGTGTCGTATGACTCCGAGAGTTCTTTTATCGGCCATCTCGAGTGCTTTCGATCCTTGCGATTGTTGTCAGTTGTTGTTTTTTTTCAAAAAATTGTTGTTGTTTTTTTGTGTTTTTAAAAATAATTTTCTCTGAAGTTTTGGCGGGGGATGTAATTAAAAAAATTACGAAACGCAAAAATTCTGTAGTCTTCAATCAGACTCTCTCTCTCTCTCTCTCTCT
The DNA here is from genome assembly GCA_963556195.1 of Sepiola atlantica. Lineage (NCBI taxonomy): Eukaryota > Metazoa > Mollusca > Cephalopoda > Sepiida > Sepiolidae > Sepiola > Sepiola atlantica. The sequence goes on from OY744546.1 coordinate 10,116,173, forward strand.
CTCTCTCTCTCTCTCTCTCTCTCTCTCTCTCTCTCTCTCTCTATATATATATATATATATATATATATATATATATATATATATATATATATAATTCTTTAAGTTAAAGTTCACCGTATTTATTAGATCATCAATTAGTTCAAACAAGGAATATATAAATAAAAAACTTTTTTCCTTTTTTTTATATATTCCTTTTTTTTATATATTCCTTTTTTTTTTATATATTCCTTTTTTTTTTATATATATTCTTTTTTATATATTCCCTTTTTTTTATATATTCCTTTTTTTTTATATATTCCTTTTTTTTTATATATTCCTTTTTTTTATATATTCCTTTTTTTTATATATTCCTTTTTTTATATATTCCTTTTTTTTTATATATTCCTTTTTTTATATATTCCTTTTTTTTTATATATTCCTTTTTTTTTTATATATTCCTTTTTTTTTATATATTCCTTTTTTTTTTATATATTCCTTTTTTTTTATATATTCCTTTTTTTTATATATTCCTTTTTTTTATATATTCCTTTTTTTATATATTCCTTTTTTTATATATATTTTTTTATATAATCCTTTTTTTTTATATATATTCCTTTTTATATATTCCTTTTTTTAATATATTTTTTTTATATATTCCTTTTTTTAATATATTTTTTTTGTATATTCCTTTTTTTTTTATATATTCTTTTTTTTATATATTCCTTTTTTATATATTCCTTTTTTATATATATATTCTTTTTTTTTATATATTCTTTTTTTATATATATTTTTTTATATATTTTTTTATATATTCCTTTTTTATATATTCCTTTTTTTATATATTCTTTTTTTTTATATATTCCTTTTTTTATATATTCCTTTATTTATATTCCTTTATTTATATTCTTTTTTTAATATATTCTTTTTTTATATATTCTTTTTTTTATATATTTTTTTAATATATTTTTAATATATTTTTAAAAAATATTTTTTATATATTCCTTTTTTTATATATTGATGATCTAATAAATATTTTATTCTATCCAATTTTTATTCTCATCATCCATTTTCCTATATCATTGCTCTAGTACATCGAGCATTGGCTTATCTCGTTAGGATATAATATAAAGATATAAAATTTATCTTTATTTTTTCACTTGTATATATTATCAAAAATATATGTATATATTGTTTCAGTATTTACTTCAACAGTGCTCAATATATGAGTAGGGCGATGTAAATATACTTATGGCAAGTAAGTTACACATAAAGGCGTGTTTCATTTTCCAAAAGAATTTGTTACGCTAAATGGTTCTGTGTAGCTTACTTGCCATAAATATATTTGAATACTATATATATATATATATATATATATATATATTAATTATTAAAATAATTTATTTAAAACTCATTTAGAAATTTTACGTGGCGCTTTCTAAATGAATTTAAAAAAAAAAAAAATTATGTGACTATTATTTTTGTTGGGGTTTCTTCCTGGTTTGGGATAATATTTTGTCGTTATTTTCTGATGAGAAGCGTTTTAGTTTCTGAACGATTGAAAATAAAAATGCGATCGTTTGTTTATTTCTTGTATTACCTAATACGGATTTGAAATTAAAAATATGCTTCGAAATGTTTGTAAGAATCGTCTTTCTATGAACTCTTCTTTCTGAAATTTGATTTAAATGCTAGTTTAAATACACACACACACACACACACACACACACACACACACACACACACACATATATATACACACACACATATATATATGAGAAAGGAAGGTTGAGGGTAATCTGACGTAATGAAAAAGGAAAAACCAAAAGATGTTTTTTTATGTATTCATCAACGTTTCGTCTTTATTTGTAAGACTTCCTCAGGATGATAATTTTAAGAAAAATGTCATGCAAGTACGTGAAAATATTGGGTTGACATGATGGGTTGATGAAAAGAAGTAGTAGCCACCGACTTCTCTCAGCCCGGACCTTGGTCCTGCGCTCTCATATATATATATATATAATTTTACTATTTCATGTATCCACATAAAATTTTATAAGGAGATATAAGTTTTTATGTATCAATTTTCACTATTTACTTCAACAGTGCTCGATACGTAAATAGAGCTAGATAGTAAGCTATGAAAATATATTTATGGCAATTAAGCTACACAGAGGCTTCCGAGTCCACATTATTTTCATTCCATGCCACCGACTCCCTTCAACCCGGACCTCGGTCCTGTGCTCCCAGTAGTGGCTACTACTTTCTTCTCATTAACCCATCATGTCAACCCAATATTTTCATGTACTTGTATGGCATTTTTCTTAAAATTATCATCCTGAGGAAGTCTTACTAATAAAGACGAAACGTTGATGAATACATAAAAAAACATCTTTTGGTTTTTCCTTTTTCATTTCCCATATATATATATATATATATATAATAATGGTAATAATCCAGGTGAAAAATATCCACAGGGTGGTAATCCAGAGAATTTTAACCGGGTTTATAAAAAGTGCTCAATATCAAAATAGAGCTTTATATATGATAATTTTATTTACACAGACATGTACAAAATCTGCGACACTGGCATGTCGATGTTATCGATCAACAGTTACTATAAACTGAGATCTCATCAGGCAGAGTTAGAATCCGATCTTAACCGCAGATCATATTTGGAGAGAATGAAGTGGAGGGATAGAGAAAGAGAAGAAGGAAAGAAATTTAACATTTCAAAAATTAAAGCCGTTAAAAAATTAAAAATTAAAAATTAAAAAATCTAAGAAACAAAAAACAAAAACAGAAAACAAAAAATCTAAATCTAAAATCTAGAATCTGAAACAAACAGGGCAAATAAATAAATAAATAAATAAAAAAAAATATAAGGTGGAAAGAGGAACAAATAATGATGAGGGGAGAGGTGGTGGGAAGGTAGGCATATAGAGGAAAAGAAGGAGAAAGAGTGGGCGTCTGTTGATTCAGATCATATATATATATATATATATATATATATATATATCAATAATAATAAAGATTGTTAAGTAAGAAAACTATTTAAAAATTAACAATCAACTGTGTTAACTGGATGACATGAAATTCAATTTTGATCGCAACACATAAACTTACACATACTTTTTATTTGAGTGAAATACTATAGCTTGCTGCGTCTACTTGCAATACCCAGGTTTCATCTATTTCGTCATCCTGGAATTATGAACAATTCTCTGTCTCAAAAATACAGTCCGGAATTTTTCCTAATTCCAGGATGACCAGACGGATGAAACCTGGGTATCTCCAGCGGATGCAGTAATGTATAGTAATTAGATAAAATAATTAATATTAGCTCTTGTATGACTTATGGTTGAGCACTTTGATAGTTTTTTTTTCTGATAACATGAAACACATACTGTGTATATGTATATATATGTATATTTATATGTATATATGTGTATATGTATATATGTATATATATGTATATGTATATATGTGTATATGTATATATATATGTATATATATGTCTCTCTCTCTCTCTCTCTCTCTATATATATATATATATATATATATATATATATATATAATAGTATTTTATGAATAGATATTAAATTATATGTTTACCTACAGACCACGTCGTTTCGAGCTTTTTGCTCTCTTCGGTGTAGGGAAGTGGTCATTTCAGACGGTCATAAGGCGCAAACCCGGTTCACAGAGCCACCTTTGGATCTGCACGCTTTCACTCTATCCACACAGCCATATCAAATTACCACGTGATATGGAGAATTTAAGTTATATTTATGTCAATTACAACGTAAATAACAAGACAGACTAGAGAACTCAACGAAATTACTTGGAGTCTTGCTTTATAGCTAAGTGAATATCTCTCTCTATATATATATATATATGTATATATATACATAGTTTTTTTGTTATTGTTTTTATTGGCGATAGAGACATACCTGTTTTCTTAGTGTTTTTCAACTTCCTAGGTGGTAAAGAATATTGCATTAAGTCGCCTTTTTTAATAGGATGTGTAATTATTTTAAAAATTTTCTCTCTCTCTCTCTCCATATATATATATATATATATATATATATAATAAATATATATAATAAATATTTGTTATTGTTTATTATCTATGTACGTATATGTTTCGTCCTTTTTAATAATCGGGACTCATCAGCATAGATATATGACTATTCACTACCAGTCATGCGATTCGAAACCCCGGATTATGAGTATTTTGCAACTCAAATCCCGACGCCTTAACCACTCGACCATAGTTGAACAGCGAATAAACGGTGATGATTTTAACACTTTATGCGACAGCTTGACGTCATAAGAGCGTTCTACTTAATGAAAGGAACGATGCATTTAAAGCTAGTGACGTCATGCTGTGTTAATACTACACTTACAGTGCTCTTCTAGACGGGTTTTTCTAGGAGCTACATATAATTATATATATATATATATATATATATATATATATTTAAATATTTTCTTTGTAGTACAAAACTTTATAATGGCATGAAAGAGACAATATTTATTAATATTGATGAATTAAGAATTAAAAAGATGAAAGGGCAGCTGACCGGTTTTGTACCTCACTCAACAGAGCCAAATATCGAGGTATCGTGTAAAAAGTATAATAAAGATGCTATGAGAATTATAGCGAGGGAAAGGGGTTAAAAATAAAGAAATAAAAAGTTCAATCAAATAGAAACAACATTAAGCCCGAGGAGATATTCTCTTTGCTTGCAAAGAGAAGGTCTCAAGGACTTAATATAGATTGTTTCTAGGATCTTGAGATGGTAGGGAGAGTGCAACTATATATATATATATATATATATATATATATGGCAGCGGCCACCATTGTGAGCACTGACCAATATCTGATGAGCTCCCAGAACCCAAACTTTATGATGGTAAATCAACACAAAAAAAAACCAGAGCAAGCAGAACAACCTCCATCACAAAACTGTCCAAACATTTTGGACAGGACTGTCTTACAAATAAGGCAGAAACAGAAAGCAAGCCTGCCACGGAAATAGCCCGGAAGTTCTGTCAGAAATACACCAAGATCTTCCATTCCAGAAAACTGGAAGAATGGTCCAACCAACAACGTGCCAAATATTTTCTGGATGAACTATCCCAGGAATTTATAGATAACGAAGGCTCTATAGACTGGCTGAAAAGAGGATTGCTCTTCCATGATCAGTAAAGAATAATAATGGCTGCCCAAGGTCAAGGCTTGATGACCAATGCTTTTAAGAACATGAGTGGTCTCAAGTCCAGTTGTAAGATTCTGCTGGGGGGGGGGGGGGGGCTACTATACAATGAGACACAATGGAGTGTGTAAATATCTCCACTGGTTCATATCCAGTGTAGCAGCAAGTCCTGGGAACATATACCAGAAAGAACAGTTGGAAATAAGTCATACACTATCCACTATGACGATGCAATTCCTACAGCTCTATATCTAGAAAACGGGGCTGTTAAACCTGACATAGTGATATGGGACAAAAGGGGGAAAGTAGCAACCCTAGTTGAAGTCGGTGTGTCTTAAAATGCTGGCTTAAACAGAGCAGAAAGGGAAAAGATAAGTAAATAGCAAGGTCTTATGTACGACACGTAAAGAAACTAGAATCCCAGGAAAATCTCCATCATTCCGGTAATCATAGGAGCAACAGGACTCATGAAAAAGAATTTCCAAAAACTACATGACGAATATACCTGGTGAACCAAGTGCAAGAGAGATACAAACAATTGCACTTAAAGGAACGGTTAGAATCTTAAAAAGATCTCTCGGCTGGAGTGTCTGAAATAGCAGGTGAATGTCTGGCATCCAGTAGGATGCCCCATCTCCAGCAAAAACAGAAAGATAAGAAAATTGAAATATATATATTAATCCAGGTAAGTTTACATCCACAGCGTAAAAATTCAGTGAATCCTTACTGTGTTTATATAAAAGTGCTCAATAATAAATAGAGCTAGATATAACATTTTTTTTATTTATACAAATATTATTTGGTTACACATTTGCAGACAAGTTTCGGTCAGAGCCATGAATAGCCAGACAGACCACTTGAGGCCAATACCTTTTTCTTATGGCTGCATTAAGAAAAAGATGCTGTCCTGACGAGGTAGGGCTATTTATAGTTCTGACTGAAACATGTCTGCAAATGTGTAGCAAAATAATGTTTGTATAAATAAAAAATGTTATACCGAGTGTTATACAGAGGATTAATTGCGTCTTGATTCAACAAATAAACCGATTGATTATATATATATATATATATAAATAAATATTAAATTATTTATGACCTATAGACGCTAGCATTTCAAGCTTATTGCTCTCATCAGTGCAAGAAAGTAACAATTTCAGACGGTCGAGAGGTGCAAACCCGGTTTACAAAGTCAGCCTAGAATCTGCATAATAGTAAGCAAAAATAAAAACAACGAACGCTGCAATCACCAATAAAAATAATTACATAAAAATACATTATATACATCTAATTGATTAATTCAGTTCAAATATTCAAAAAATGAACAAAACCAATATTTTTCAGAAGTGCTCAATATATATTAGAGCTATTTATATTAAAATAAACATAGTTTGAGCGCGCGACAATTGTTTCAAAGCCCTGCCGGTTTATCATGGACAATACTCAAGAGTATTGCCCTTGATAAGAAGCCGGAAGGGCTTTGAAACAATTGTCGGGCGCTCAAACTATGCTTATTTTAATATATATATATATATATATATATATGATGGAGAAAATAGGGAAAATATCCGACAGTATGATAGAAATAATGACTGCAAAATCGGATTGTTCAACTCATGTTTCATCTTGGTAAATTGTATACTTTTTTCGCATATGGAAAAACTAAGAGAGAGAAAGATGTTATTTCTTTGGAAACACCATTACGAATGAATCAGAAAAATAGAAACGAAAGCAAGCGAAACTGGTTTCATGACTCTTTCATAAGATCAGCAGACGACAGGTTCAGTTGTTTTCCTCAAATGTTGTAAATTTGAATTTATTGGTGAAACAGATTTCAGTGTTAAGATTACAAACGAGGTAGGGGTGGGGTAACAGGAAGTTAAGAATTGTACTGAAACTTTATATGAATCCTATTTCATATGAGAAGGTTCTATGTCTCTCTCTTCTTTCTCTTTTGATATATTTCTCTCTCTCTCTCTCTTTTATATATATATATATATATATATATATATATATATATATATATATATATATATATGAGAGGGTAGTGCAGTATTAGTGCAGTTCCAACGAGAGACAAGTATATATGTAAAGGAGTAAGGCTACCAACATTTGTAAAAAGTTTTTTTCAACATTTATTTATTATTTTATATAACGCGTTTCAAGCGGTGGTCCACTCTCATCAGATATGTACATCCATTTGGAGAAATGTCTTTCGATTTAAAAGAGTGTTGTTTCATATCTGATGAGAGCGGACCACCGCTTGAAACGCGTTATATAAAATAACAAAATAATAAATAAATGTTGAAAAAAACTTTTTACAAATGTTGGTAGCCTAACTCCTTTACATATATACTTTTCTCTCGTTGGAACTGCACTAATACTGCACTACCATCTTTTCTATATATATATATATATATATATATATATATATATATATATATATACATATATATATATACTGCACTACCCTCTTTTATATATATATATATCTATATACATATATATAAAATATTTGTTGTTGTTTATTATCTATGTACGTATACGTTTCGTCCCTTTTCAATCAGGACTCATCAGCATAGAGATATGACTATTCACTACTGGTCGTACGATTCGAAACCCTGGATTACAAGTATTTTTCAACTTACATCCAACGTCGTTAACCGCGCGCCCAATATTTGAATAGCCGATAAACAATGATAATTTAACACATATAAAAGCGGCTTGATGTCGAGGCATTCTACTTCTATTAAAGAAGGAATGATGCATATAAAGCAAGTGACGTCATGCTGTGTTTGTACTACCATTTAGAGTGCTCTACTTATTTTACGAGGAGCGACAAATATAAAATATTTGTTGTTGTTTATTATCTATGTACGTATACGTTTCGTCCCTTTTCAATCAGGACTCATCAGCATAGAGATATGACTATTCACTACTGGTCGTACGATTCGAAACCCTGGATTACAAGTATTTTTCAACTTACATCCAACGTCGTTAACCGCGCGCCCAATATTTGAATAGTCGATAAACAATGATAATTTAACACATATAAAAGCGGCTTGATGTCGAGGCATTCTACTTCTATTAAAGAAGGAATGATGCATATATATATATATATCAAACACTTTTGACTAGAGTGGAGCGATAATGTACAATAGAATAATATAGCTATATAAAATATAAGTACATTCAAAGTATAAGCAGTTAAGAAAATTCCAAATGCTGCAGATATTAATATCAGCTCAATGGTTGATTGTTAGATCAAGCAGAGCTATTATAAAGTGAGCTGAGATCAATAAAGTTTGAACATTGTTCCAAGAATTCAAAACCAACGATTATTTGGCGTACGATCGTTTCCAAGACAATTTGGAAATATTTTATTATGTATTGTAGTTTTGATGACTCCAAACTGTGTCTTAGTCAGCAGCCGTTACAACATCACATACAGAAGTCGTTCAAGAAACCTTCAGATTTCAGTGTTATTTGAAAAAAAAACCCAACATTTATTCAGACAATATTGGAGACATAAGCTCTCAAACTGATTGATGGAATAATATATAGTTGCATAATCGAGAGGTTATGTCTCCAATGTTGTTTGAATATATGTTGTTTTTTCAAATAGTACTGAAATCTGATGTTTTCTTGAACGACTTCTGTATGGGATGTTGAAAAGGATGATGATGAAGTCAGCAGTTTGTAGTCATCAGACACTATAATATATAATAAAATATTTCTAAATTGTCTTAGAAACGATCGTACACCAAATAATCGTTGGTTTTGAATTCTTGGAACAATGTTCAAATTTAATTGATCTCAACTCACTTTATATATATATATATATATATATATATATATATATATATATATATATATATAGTTATTAATGACAATATATGTATTAGCATATACTATCAGTGCCCTTTTACTTTGCAGTCTCCTTAAAAGATTCAGTTCGATGATTGTCAATTAGTGATAACAGAGCAAATATAAGTTAGGAAAAATTCAAAATGGCGTATTAGTAGGTTCCCCCACGTGTGAGTTTGCTCTTTTTCTTTGTTTTTTTGTTTGGTTTCACTTAAAAATGAACCACTGTATAGTGTAGGTTTTTTCAAGACACTTTAATCCAAGAACTTTTTACTCTTTGTGAATTTTTCTGATGATTTTGTAATGTTGCAGAGACGATATTCACATAAAAACGTTGTTTGGCACAAGACAAATGGAACGGACCGTAAAAAAATATATCTTACAGAAATGTTATGTTTTTTGGAAATGTGAAAAAATAAAAATAATAAAATAAAAACCATGGTTATTGGAATATAATATGAACTGACTTTATATATATATATATATATATATATATAAGAAGGAATTAAAGCAGAGTGCTCAATTAAGTGAATAAGACCGTATATTAGTATTTAAATATTATACATTTATTGAATGATTAGATGTTCAATAAGCTGTATGACGCAGCTGTTCAGTTGTGTTTAACCCATGAAACCTGAGATATGGAACGTGTAATCATTCAGTAAATATATAATATTCACACACACACACACAATATATATAATATTCACACACACACACACACATAATATATAATATTCACACACACACATAATATATAATATTGACACACACACACACATAATATTCACACACACACACACACACACACACACTAAATATATAATATTGACACACACACACACACTAAATATATAATATTGACACACACACATACTAAATATATAATATTGACACACACACACACACACTAAATATATAATATTGACACACACACACACACATACTAAATATATAATATTGACACACACACACACACACTAAATATATAATATTGACACACACACACACACACATACTAAATATATAATATTGACACACACACACACACACTAAATATATAATATTGACACACACACACACACTAAATATATAATATTGACACACACACACTAAATATATAATATTGACACACACACACACACACACTAAATATATAATATTGACACACACACACTAAATATATAATATTGACACACACACACACACATACTAAATTTATAATATTGACACACACACACACACTAAATATATAATATTGACACACACACACACACTAAATATATAATATTGACACACACACACACACTAAATATATAATATTGACACACACACACACACTAAATATATAATATTGACACACACACACACATACTAAATATATAATATTGACACACACACCCACACACATAATATATAATATTCACGCACACACACACACACTAAATATATAAGGGAAAAAATGTATTTCTATTTTTTATTTTATGTATTCACATTTTGTTTGTTCAGAACGTGTGCATTTACCACCACCCACTATCAACTAACCCTAACCCATTTATCCTGTAATGACCTTTCCATTTTGGATGCTGCAAATGTTTATTATTATTATTATTATTATTATTATTATTATTATTAGTAGCAGTAGTAGTAATACACCTTTATGATATATTCGACCTGACGATAGTGCTGTATACCAAATTTGGTGCAATAGTTTTGGGGCCTATAAACTCATGTCGTTACGTCATTATGAACAGACCGATAAATGCTCGTTAATCTTATATAGACAGTAAAGTGATTTTTCTCCTGTTTCATTGACCAGTGTTCAAAAGCTGTGTTGTATAGAATTCGGTTTTGTCTGCTTTTCCGTCCGATTCTTGATGCTTGTTTTCAGAAATAATGTTTTCTTTTGTTCTCAATCAGCTATTACTATATTTTATCCGGTCAACTGTCTTCTCTCAACATAGTAATTTCAGCGTTGATATAAGAGTGACTATAATAATAATAATAATAATAATAATTAATTGTTGGTGTAGTGTATAAGTTTCGGCTGTCCGTGGTGTATGTAAACCATTATACATCGGTTGTCGCCAAGAACCCAAATTCGATCAGCATCTCAATTACACGAAAGCCGCCATTCATTTTATATATAAATTTATTAAACAGTCACGGGAAAAAAAACAGAAAGAGAAGCCAAGATTTTCAAGTCACGAGTTACTTCCGCTTTACTGAAGTTGTTAAATTATGGATGATACGTTCGCTAGTACGAATTTTGCACATGTGAATAAGTGCAGGTTATGTTGACCGCTAGTATGTGAAGCAAGCAACTTTTCCACGATAAATCATGGACAGATTTGACCCGAAGGTCAGAGGGGTTAGAATGAAACAGATATGAGCTCATCTGCAGACATGACGTCACGGAAAACAACAAACAAATAATAGATTAGTTCTGAAATGAATCCGCGGTAGAACTCGAAGTGAACGGACACTTAATAAGATGCCGTAAGAACTACAGAACTTTAAGAATCGCCCGAAAAAAATGAATGGAATAAAAAGAGAAAAGAAAGACAGTATTTGCTTATTTATGACACTCATATAAATTTTAAAAGTTGGACCTGAATATCATTTAGACTAACATATCGAACAATATTATGACGAGCGAATTTCCTGTTATTATTGTGGTGCAATCTTATTGACTGCAGTTTATTAACAAATACTGGGTAAATGAAAACATTTTTCAATCATGAATGAAAAAAAAATCAAAATCGTCAAGGGAAATAACTCATTTTTATTGAAGGCTATAAAACTGTTGTCTCCCTTACAACCAAAAATTCTATTTCTTTTTCTGTATAAGATAAAAAATGGATCATATGTAAAAAAAAAAACAATAAGTAAAATTACTTTGCTGCATCACGGACAGCACCGGGTAGATACTACTACTACTGCTTCTACTGCTGCTACTGCTGCTGCTACTACTACTACAAATAATAATAATAATACCAATAAAGGGTTAAGGAAGATGAGAAGACCGAGGAGGGAGCACACACCATACCTCCTCTGGAAGAGTGCGGAAAGTGCTGGGACCGTGGGTAGGCTTATTGCCACCCAAATCCCAGAGGAAATGGATGGTCCTTACCAGCGAGAAATCAATGGTTAGCAGCTGTTGCAAGACCGCAAAGTTATTTCCGGTGGTTATCGAAAAAAGGTGGAGAGTACTGCAAATCTGAGGAGACTTGTTTTCACTCAGACTCCAGGGAACACCAGCAGTTGTAGTCGGTCTGCCATGATATCTGTCCGTATATCTATCTATCTATCTATCTATCTAAATAGTTTATTATGGTAAAATATATGTCTCTCTCTCCAATATAAATTTAAGTGACATTGTACTTGTAAAATGTGCAAAAATTTCTCTCTAAACTCAAAATCTGTCTGGTAATTTTGATCTTCCTTTTTGTTATGTCATAAGACATTATATTTACAATCACAGCGAACGTGGGTACAGCCACACCGATGAAGAGAAGATATGTAGCAGCAGACGGATCCAGCCAGATAAAAAAGGGAACAACGAAAAAAAGAAAGAACTGATGAATAACAACGCGGTCATGAAAAAAGAAAAAAAAAACGACGAGGAAAACTAGACGACGAAAAAAGAGATAAGAGAATCGCGCAGCACAACCCACAGTCGACAACGAAGAGAAAGAAATGAAAGAAATGTACACACGCATGCTTAGACTAAGGACAAACACGACGCTTGTCGATTAAAAGTAAAAAAAAGAAAGAAAAGAACTAAAGAACTAAATAGACACGGAAATAATTTTAATTAAAGGAAACGTTACAAAGTCACCTCTGACCTCTAGGTGTGCCCTCTTTTCGTTTTATTATTATTATTATGATTATTATTATTATTATGATTATTATTATTAATATTATTATGATTATTATTATTATTATTATTATTATTATTATTATTATTATTATTTCATAGTGGTCTCAACTTTTGGATGTTTTTAGTTGGAGTTTTCTTTTTTGAGCATCAACTCAATTCCCTTGACCTTAGACATTCAAGCTGTATCTTAACACTTTCGCTTGTCCTAATAGGCAAACCTTTTGCAGAATTGGAAAAGAAATTGTTTCGTCAATCTGTTTAAGCCATTTATGTTGGCTTTTCGTTATGGTTCCAAACGTTCCAATTACAACGGGGATCACCTTTACTTCTTTACATTTCCATAGTCTAACTAATTCCTATTTTAGATCTTGATATTTTTTTTTCGTGTTCTTTCTTGTGCACTCTAGTATCGAAGAGGCAGGCTATATCAATGATTAAGCAAGTTTTATTGTTTTTGGTTAGAAAGATTAAGTTGGGTTTTGAATGTTCAAGAATTTTAACAGTCTGTATGCGCATGTCCCAAAGATATTTGACATTGTAGTTGTCCTGTACCATTTCTGGTTTATGCTCATACCACTTCTCATTGTGGTCCAATTCATAAAGTTTGCATATATTCCAGTGTAGTACCTGAGCGACTCTGTCGTGTCTCCATTTTTTTATACTGATGTTGTGCCAGCATTGGGCACTCAGCTACAATATGCGCCAAGGTTTCTTTCCTTTCATTACATAGTCGGCATATCGGTGATTCTGCAGATTTATCAATGTACTGTTTGATGGACCTAATGCGAGTGGCTTGTTCCTGGGCTGCCATTAAAGTGCTCTCAGTGGATCTTTATAGATCACCCCTAACCAACCAATTCCAGCTGTCATCATCTCTAAATGCAGTATTCTTAAAGAAACCACTTTGTAGTTTCTTTCCAAATTATTTTAACCCTCTCTCTTGCAACCTTTGATTCTTTTTCACCCCAGTTCTTAGTATTTCTTCTCTTTTCACTTCACGAAAAAGAATCTCATTACTTTCAGAAATATATTTATATAGACAACCTTCTGCTATATTCACAACATCTTCAACACTAAGTAGACCTCGACCACCTTCCTTTCTAGATAGATACAATCGATTTGAATCTCCTTTCTTTGCAAAATCTCCATAAATTGTAAGCATTTTCCGTGTTTTGGTATCCAAACATTTTAGTTCATCTACATTCAAGTCAAGTATACCGGCATTGATAGCCTGGATAGTATTTCAACTGTGGAGGTGTGATTTAAGAATGCTCCTTACTCTTCTGTTGTACTCAGCTGTGACCTGGTTTTCTATTTCCTTGTTTTTAATCTTATCTGCCTCCAGTATTCCCAAGTATATGTAATCCCTCTCACTGTCTACATTCTTTATAAGATCTGTTGTTGGGAGTTCAAGGCCATCTGAGTGGACAAGTTTACCTCTTTTTATAACAAGAATGGCACATTTAGTGATGCTAAATTCCATTCGTATGTTGTCACTAAATAATTTAATCGTATTCATTAGGGTATCAAGTTGGTTTTTATTCTTTCCAAAAACTTTAAGCTCGTTCATGAATAGTAAGTGGTCATTATTATTATTATTATCATTATTATTATTATTATTATTATTATTATTATTATTATTATTATTATTATTATTATTATTATTATTAATATTTGTACTCACTAGGAGTTCTCACGCAGATCATCGTCAGTGATTGCTCACCGACAACAACCGGTATTGTTCCCTGGAGTCTGAGTGACAACAAGTCTCCCTAGATTTCCAGTATTCTCCACCTCTTTTCGATAGCCACTGCAAATAACCTTGCAGTATCGCAACAGCCGTTTACCATTGATTTCTCGCTGGTAAGGGCCGTTGGTCTTCTCTGGGATTTGGGTGGTAATAAGCCTCCCCAAGGTCCCAGCACTCTCTGCACTTCCAGTGGAGGTCTGGTTTGTGCTGTCCCTTCTCGGTCTTCTCATCCTCCTTGACCCTATGCAAATATTTTGTGTGCTGTCAGCCTAGATTGGTATTATTTTTTTAATTTTAATTTTATTTTAATTTTATTTCTTTATTTTTTATTATTTTATTTGCGGGGAGCAGGGGAGCGGGGGAGCTTATAGTGTTTCTTGATATTTCTGTTCATTGGTTCATTTTTGTGTCGTGTCAGCTGAGGCCGATGTAATTTATTGGGGTGGGGGCTCATAAAGTGATGTTTCTGTTCCTTTGTGATGTGGTGTTCTTTCTGTGGTTTTGTGTTCTTCCTGTTGTAGATTCCATGTGACCCTTCGTAGCATATGCGGGTTGGTTTCCGCATTCGAGAATTTTTCTTAAGATTGCAGCTGTTTTGACCATTGCCGTCCTTTGTATATTTTCACTGATCCCTTTGATTCCAATTTCTTCTTCTTCTTCTTCTTCTTAGTATTATTATTATTATTATTATTAGTAGTAGTAGTATTAGTAGTATTATTATTAGTAGTATTATTATTATTAGCATTATTATTATTATTAGTATTAGTAGTAGTATTAGTATTAGTATTATTATTATTAGCATTATTATTAGTAGTAGTAGTAGTATTATCATTATTATTATTATTATTATTAGCATTATTATTATTAGTAGTAGTATTATTATTAGCATTATTATTATTATTAGTAGTAGTATAATTATTATTAGCATTATTATTATTATTAGTAGTAGTATTAGTAGTATTATTATTAGTAGTAGTATTATTATTAGTAGTAGTAGTATTAGTATTATTATTATTATTAGCATTATTATTATTAGTAGTATTATTAGTATTATTATTATTATTATTATTAGTAGTAGTAGTATTATAAGTAGTTTTTATAATCGTGGCGTTATCTTCTGGTGTGCACGTGTCTACGTATTTCTTTTTTTTGTATCTTTTGTTATTCGTGTGCTTTGATATAGATATATGGGCTCACACGTTTTTCGTTATATGTTAATGATATTGTTAATTTAATGGAAGAACCCCTCACTCCCTATTTTTTTGGGGGGGGAGGGGATGAGAGGGGAGAAAACTTGTTTACGGCTGAATCTGCACAACCACGTCTGTCGTGGTGAGTTGATGTTGGTGTTGGCGTTGGAGAGGGACTCGTGTGCGCGCTGTCTCGTAAGATTTCGTCTTCAGTAGCCAAATAATGTTTTGGTTTTTTATTTTCTTTAAATACTTGTTAGAGGGTGAAAAAGAAATTAATTTGACGAACAAGGAAAGAAAGAAAAACTTGAGTGTCATGGGCAGCCATTTTCTTTCCCATTTTTCTGTTCATTTGAAATGAATTAATATTTTTAAAATAGATTATTTATACTTTTCTATTTAAAGGAAAATTCTGTTTTTCTTTGTACATTTTTAGGATTATATTTTTTCAATTTTTCTTTTTTTTTATCTTTCCTTTTTGCTTTTGTGTTATTCATTTCTCTGCTGCTTCTTTCTTTCTTTCTTTCTTTCTTTCTTTCCATTGTTTATTTTTGCAAGGACCCGTGGCGTAACGGATAAAGTGCCAAGTGATAATCAGGTCTAGGTGACATTCTTCTGGAGGTGCGGGCGATACTAAGAATACAATTGCGAATTACTTTAGGCCACGAGAAATCGACACAGACAGTAGTTGAAATTAAGATACAAGTTGTCAACGCTTGATCGGAACTTGCTTATCGCCGATGACAACAAACTTTTCAATTTCAAACAGGGCTCTACTTTTAAGACTATTACATATTTAAAGGGGCTTTTAACTATAAATATTTTTAAAATATTAAAGTGTTTTGCACATATACACGTAGTTTCAGGTTATATATATATATATATATATATATATATATATATATATATATATATATATATATATATATATATTATATATACTAGCAAATATATGCTCCCTCCGGTTGCATATTTTTGCTAGGCTGCCGCATCAGAAATGAACGCTCACGCGTAAACCGATGGAGCCCCAGTCATATTTCTGTGGTGGTTAGACATTGATTTTCTGTGTTTATGACCAAGAATATTTTTAGTTGAAAATAAAGAAGAAAAAAAATTCGACCCTACCCCGATTTTTGTTGTACCCTCGCCCATAAATAGAAAGAC
>OY744546.1:10140721-10155721 GCA_963556195.1 Sepiola atlantica
ATTACAAATAAAGAATAAAATATAATAAAACAAAATATAATATAATATAATAATAATAATAGTAATAATAGTAATAGTGATGAAACTAAATATGACAATAATAATAATAAAACTAAAAATGATAATAATAATAATAATGATAAAACTAAAAATGATAATAATGATGTTAAAACTAAAAATTATAATAATAATAATGATAAAACTAAAAATAATAATAATAATGATAATAATAATAATGATAAAACTAAAAATGATAATAATAATGATAAAACTAAAAATAATAATAGTAATAATGATAAAACTAAAAATAATAATAATAATAATGATAAAACTAAAAATGATAATAATAATAATGATAAAACTAAAAATGATAATAATAATAATGATAAAACTAAAAATGATAATAATAATAATGATAAAACTAAAAATGATAATAATAATAATGATAAAACTAAAAATGATAATAATAATAATGATAAAACTAAAAATGATAATAATAATAATGATAAAACTAAAAATGATAATAATAATAATGATAAAACTAAAAATGATAATAATAATAATGATAAAACTAAAAATAATAATAATAATAATGATAAAACTAAAAATGATAATAATAATAATGATAAAACTAAAAATGATAATAATAATAATGATAAAACTAAAAATAATAATGATAATAATAATGATAAAACTAAAAATGATAATAATAATGATAAAACTAATAATAATAATAATAATGATAAAGCTAATAATAATAATAATAATGATAAAGCTAATAATAATAATAATAATGATAAAACTAATAATAATAATAATAATAATGATAAAACAAAAATAAAAATAATAATAATGATAAAACTAAAAATAATAATAACAATAATGATAAAACTAATAATAATAATAATAATAATAATAATGATAAAACTAAAAATGATAATAATAATTGTTATGGTGCCGTACCTACCTACAAAGAACTAATGGACTCGTCCACCTTATAAATACGGGAAGCACGTGACACTTGTTCTCTTCTTCCCAGGCAAACCGACAATGGCGGTTGAGAGCAACATCTCCTTGTAATATCTTTCTTTCTATTATATAATATATACCTTTGTTCATTTAAACCATGTGTTCATGTGTCATTCATTCAGCCGTACCCAGGTCCACAACAATAATAATGATACAACTTATAATGATAATAATGATGATAAAACTAAAAAAAAAAATAATAATGATAAAACTAATAATAATAATAATAATGATAAAACTAATAATAATAATAATAATGATAAAACTAAAAATGATAATAATAATGATAAAACTAATAATAATAATAATGATAAAACTAATAATAATAATAATAATGATAAAACTAAAAATAATAATAATAATGATAAAACTAATAATAATAATAATAATGATAAAACTAAAAATGATAATAATAATAATGATAAAACTAATAATAATAATAATAATGATAAAACTAATAATAATAATAATAATAATAATGATGATAAAACTAAAAATAATAATAATAATAGTAAAACTAATAATAATAATAATAATGATAAAACTAAAAATGATAATAATAATAATGATAAAACTAAAAAAAAAAAAATAATAATGATAAAACTAAAACTAATAATAATGATAAAACTAAAAATGATAATAATAATAATGATAAAACTAAAAATGATACTAATAATGATAAAACTAAAAATGATAATAATAATGATAAAACTAAAAATGATAATAATAATAATGATAAAACTAAAAATAATAATAATAATAATGATAAAACTAAAAATAATGATAATAATAATAATGATAAAACTAAAAATGATAATAATAATGATAAAACTAAAAATGATAATAATAATAATGATAAAACTAAAAATAATAATAATAATGATGATAAAACTAAAAATGATAATAATAATAATAATGATAAAACTAAAAATGATAATAATAATAATGATAAAACTAAAAATGATAATAATAATAATGATAAAACTAAAAATAATAATAATAATAATGATAAAACTAAAAATAATGATAATAATAATAATGATAAAAATAAAAATGATAATAATAATGATAAAACTAAAAATGATAATAATAATAATAATAATGATAAAACTAAAAATAATAGAAAAAATAAATACAGATTTTTAAATGAATGAATAAATAAATAAAATAATATATATATATGCATGACATCCGTCTTGAGAGACAGTGGAAACACCTTGTAAGGTTGGCTGCGCGTGTAATTGTGAAGCAAAGGTTGCGCAATCTTCAAAGGGCAAGGAGATATACAGAACAACTGGAAACAATGCCGAGATTAGCGGAGAGCACATACAACACCTGGTATTCCCAAACGATCACCCATTTTAGTACTGACCAGGCTCAACGTTGCTTAACTTCTGTAACCTCCGATTTGAAAATTCAAATATTTCAGATTTACATTAAATTTGATCAATAGTCATTAGACACCAATTAAACAAGATTCCATGAATTTCAGTTTCTTCTTAAGAACCCTTACGCTTAAGTCTTAAATGTTAAACATTTTCTAGAATCAAAATTTTGTAATAGATTTCGATCAAAATTGGAATAAGGATTCTAGACATAAGGTTTAGTATCATTATATCTTGATTTTAATCTTTGTAGGGGGGGGGGGGGACATAAAAGTGGTGCAAAACGGTTTGTTCGGGGAATTTTACCCGCCCTGGGACGGGTATTCTTCTAGTGTTTATAAAATTATATGTATGGGATTAACTCCTAAACTAATTAACCGATTATTATGAAGTTTGGAACACAACTATGAAGGAATAAAAGTGGGTAATGTGGGCTACATTTAGTTTAATTTTGTTTTTGTCAAAGGGGGGAAAAAGAGAGGGTGGGTTGAAACCCTTCGTAAATATTTCGGATTCCTCCGATTTTCGGCAAATGTTAATCGGTATTCGACATCAATTAATAAATGTTTTTCACACACACACACACACACACACACACACACACACACACACACACACACACACACACACACACGAATATTTGTTTAACAAAATATTTCTGCGTTGTTCTGGCTTCTAAAATGTACAGATTCTTATTCAAAGTTACATAATGCTTACACCAAGGAAAAAAATCTCTAATATATATATATATATATATATATATATATATTTTGGTACAGAAAAATTAGTACAACATTGGTACCGTCGGTTTCAAGCACAGAAGGGCTTGGCCATCCAGCTCTCTTCAGCTTCTGACAACAGAATAAATAAATATTACGCTCTTAATTTTTAATTTTTAACTTTAATTCTTAATTAATCGAGCACTATGCTGGGATTATTCCTGCTATATTACAAAAAAGTTATTTATATATATATATATATTGGTTTTCCTTTTTCATTTTCCCATCACGTCGGATTACCTTCATCCTTCTCTTCCCATATATATATATATATATATATATATATATATATATATATATATTCTGTATCACAAGTCAGTAGCTCAGAGGTAAGAATTTTGACTCCTGTACTAGCAGTCGGGTTACGAATCTCAGCTTGAAGCACTCACCATATCTAGCCAAAATGAAGAGACGTGATACAGCGAAACAGCTGTCTATATATATATATATATTATATAAGTAGCACTCGATGTAATAAGCATATTTTATGATGGCATAAAAGTGCCACGAAGATTTCTTTGATCCCCGTGTTACCATTCGGTCCCAAACCCGCTTCTCACCCCCAGAACTTCTGGCGTCACTTTATTGCTGTTTGTAAAATTTATTGCCCAATTAAACTGACTGCCTCCGAACAGCAATTTAGCCAAATAATTAAAAAAAAGACCAAACCGAGGCGAGACGCTCCAAAATCATTATTCGACTCTTGAAACTGAAGCGTTTCCCGCCTTCAGCATGCTCACAGTTAAGACCATCCTCTCAGGAATCGTTATCTAATCCGGCTAGCCTAAGTTGTTCCGTCTAACTCTCCTGAATATAAACTGCAGGAGTGACCAACTTCCATGTTATGTAATGTTTGTTTTTTTCGCTTGTTGGAGATTATCTAAATACAATTCAATTCAAAAAAGAGTCGCCAACTTAATAGGTCCCTCACTGTCAACCAAGCTCCAGTCCCTGTCCCATCGCCGCAATGTAGCATCCTTGTGCTTGTTTTTACAAATACTTCAATGGATTATGCTCCGATGAATTGGCTACTCTGGTGCCCCCTCGACGTAAATTCACTAGACCAACTCGACAATCAACTAAATCCAATTCATTCACTGTGGAGGCCCCAGATGCCGGAGAGCCTTCTACTCAAATAGCTTCTTTCCTCGTACTGCTGGCCTCTGGAACTCCCTCTCTGCCCCCTGTTTCCCCGACGGTACTGACATGCAGAAATGTAAAACTAATGTAAACAGACATCTCGCTGCGCAGATCCCAATTTAAGTTGACCCCCCCAACCTTCTCCCCTTTTCTTTTTTCTCAGTAGCCCCTTACGTCTACAGTGGCGGCCTGCCTTGTTTGGGGTGAACTATGTTAAAAAATAGATTTGGCAATTTCCATGTAGTGAAAAAAATTTCCATGTAGTGAAAACAATGGTAGAAATTTACACAGAAAGTATACAGTTGCCCAGCACTTGTCCAAATTCGTTGTGAATTACTGCGTCGTTGGGGCATGTCATGGTCTCGGTGGTCACCCGCAAAAAAATGCATCACCGTCGCTTTTGGCCCAATAGAAGACAGACAACGTTCTCTGTCTGTGTTTCTTCTCCGTGGAACAACTAACCAGAGGAGGTTGTGATAATGCCTACCATATCCAGGTTTAAAGCCGCCTTTGACGAATATTCAGACTACATCAGAAAACGTATCCAATTCCGATAAAATTTTCAGTACTTATTCAAGAATTCAAGGACACTTTTTTTTGTTGTTATTTTCAGTTTAAATTCTCGGAGATTAATTTTTGTAGAAATGATAGAATCTTCACAAAAGAATCGAGTAGAAAATCCTTTCGTTTCAAAAAAGAAAATCTGCCACACGAAAAAACAAAAAAACAAAGCATACAAAGAAAGCAAACCAATCGAAGATGTGCCCTGAAATTTAGAAATATTTTGTATAAAAAAATAATTTTTTTTTTTAGAAGTTTGAAACGCGAGTGAGAAGACTAACTTTGCTTGAACGGTTGGCAACCAGAATGCAGACAGGACTCTCCGCGCTTACCTACAAAGATCGACTCTAAAGACTAAATCTATTCTCACTTGAGCAGCAGAGGATGCGTGGAGACTTGATTCTAGCGTACAATATCATCAACAGGAATGTAACTCTACCTTTCGAGGAGTTTTTGTCCCCACTGCAAAGTCCTGGTCTCCACGGACATCCGCAAAGGATGTAGCACCTTCGTTTTGGTCCAATAGAAGAATGGCAACTTCCTCTGTCTGTGTTTCTGCTCTGTGGAACAACCTGCCAGCGGAGGTTGTGTTGATGACTACCATATCCAGGTTTTAAGCCGCCTTTGACAAATATTCAGATTATGTAGACTGTATGTGAATGTAAATCACTTCTACCTACATGGCTTGTTGCATTTTGGCATTTTTTGCCAAATAAATTTGATTTGATTCGAATTCAATTCAATAAATTTGGCAAATAATAAAACAAGCATGCTTCAGTTGCCATGCAGAGGTTTAAAATTACACTTAAAAGGATACAGTGGCCTAACACCTGTCCAAATTCGACTTGAATTGCTGCGTCGTTGACGCATTTACTGCATCTTCTTGAAGTGCATTCCAAGGTCCGGGTACGCTGATTGAGAAATTTGGCAAAACAAATAAAAGCATGCTTCAGTTGTCACATAAGAGGATACAGTGGCCTAACACATGTCCATTGAATTGCTGCGTCGTTGGCACATTTACTACATCTGGAAGTCCATTCCAAAGTCCGGGGATCCTGATTAAGAAAGCGTCCCTTCTCCGTTCAATCGAAATTGGCAGTGAAACAGTTTCTGGTAGTGTACGCGTAGACCTCTTTCTGATGCTCGAGTGAATAATAGGTCCTAAGGGATATCGTAATGGAAGAGAGTGTAGACCAAAATGAGATCACCGCATAATCGCCGGCGTTCAAGGGAGAAAAGGTTAAGCTTCTTGAGTCGGCTTTCGTAGGGCAGACCCCATTGACCCTGCACAATTCGAGTAGGCAATCTTTGAACTCTCTTCAAATGCTGGGTATCACGTATTAGATATGAAGCAGAGGCCTGGACACTATACTAACCCTAACCCTAACCCTAAATTTTAACAGTGGTCTGACGAGGGAGACATAAAGTGGGAGAAATATTTCAGGAGTTCGTTTGCTTGACTACGACCTCTCTAGTTATAACTCTGTATAGTTATAGATGTTTGTATGTACTCATCTCTTTACATACGTGATAACCGTTACGTAACTTACACAAACAATCACAATCAACAAGAATCATATGTACATTAACATGACCAAGATGTAAAGCAAACAAAATTGGTTTACATGTCTGGTCAGAAAGGGGTGATCATTTTATGTTAAATTTATATGCGAAACTGATTTTTTTTTTTATTGTTTCATTTATTTTTACCAATAAGTTTTTCAGCCTGTTTACATATAGTCCCCCCCCCCCCCAAAAAAAAAAATGGAGAATTGTATTTTTCTTTTTGGGTGAATTAGCATAGAGTGTAGAACTATAATAATACCTTATTTTCTTTCATAACAAAAAATTATAATTGCGGATTGGCGAAAAAAGAAAAGCAAAAAAGAAAAATAACCTGAAAAATGTTTATAATTGAAATTTAAAAAAATTCACTCAAGAAAAAAAAATTACTGATAAGCATTTCTTTATAATTATAAAAAAAAATGAAATATAAAACGATTTTAAAAATTAAAAAAAAAATTATAATTTTTTTTTCGTTGGTTGGCTTTTGTCCGTGGTTTAATTAAGACTTTTGTCCGGTGGGCTTTTGTCCGGTGGGTTTGTTTCCGGTCACCGCTAAATCCTCCACCCCCTAAAAATAAGATTCTACTTTTTTTTTGTAAACACCCTGAAAAGAAAAAACAAAAAACAAAAAACAAACAAACAAACAAACAAATACTTATTTAAGAATTTAGAGTGGGGGATCAGTTTCACAAATAAATTTAGCTAGAATAAGCTCCCGATTTCCAATACTTTTTAGGGTTTTAGAGCAGTAACCAAAATTTTTTATTTTGCGCTGGGAGATAAATTCTGTGCGTTTATTATTTTATTATCTTTTTTTTTTGGGGGGGGGGGAGAGGGTCTACATTTTAAAACGATTACGCAAAGTTTTAAGACTTTGCCAGTCGGACTTAGGGTTAGCGGTAAAAGAATTTAGTGAACATCCCTAACAAGTTAGAATGGCCCGGACATGATGATCATTTTAGGTTAAATTTCTATACGAAACTGATCTCCCACTCTATATTCTAAATTATATTATTTTTCGCCAAGTTTTTCAAGATGTTCACACGTAATCACCAAAAATGTAGAATCTACTTTTTTTTTTGGGGGGGGGGGTCATTTAGCTGAGGATGTTAATCCACAATTTTGCGATTATTATTATTATTATTATTATTATTATTATTATTATTATTATTATTATTATTATTATTATTATTATTATTTATTTCATAGTAGTCTCAACTTTTGGATGTTTTTAGTTGGATTTTTCTTTTTTGAACATCAAGTCCTTAGACATTCAAGCTGTACCTTAACACATTCGCTGTTCCTGACAGGCAAGCCTTTTGCAGAATTGGAAAAGAAATTGTGTCGTCAACCTGTTTAAGCTATTTTTGGTGGCTTTTCGTTATGGTTCCAAGCGTTCGAATTACAACGGAAATCACCTTTACTTCTTTACATTTCCATAGTCTAACTAATTCCCATTTTAGATCTTGATATTTATTTATTTTTTCGTGTTCTTTCTCCTGCACTCTGGTATCGAAGGGGCAGGCTATATCAATGATTAAGCAAGTTCTCTTCTTCTTCTTCTTCTTCTTCTTGTTGCTGCTGCTGCTGCTGCTGCTGCTGCTGGCGACATTTAAAGCATTACGGAAGCTTATTTTAAAGTCGTAAATCACGAGCCGTTTAAAAACTGAACAGTAAAGACATAGGAGATCAGTTTCGTATATAAATTTAACGTAAAATGATCATCATGTCCGGGCCATTCTAACTTTCCCAAATTTATACCTACCAGCGACCATGCGCGATTTAAGTTCAAATTTAAAATAGACATTTACACCGTTAAGCCCGCACAGCATCGGACGTCACTTTTACAAAACCAGGAAGGATTGTTACGGAAAAAATAAGGTTAATACCTTTTATTTGTTTAAATCTCTGACGAGGCTTGTTGTACCAAGCGAAATTATTACAAAAAAAGTAAAGATGAAAAAAAAAAAAATTTTGATTTTAATAAAAATATCTGCATCTGCATGGTTTTATGAAGGCATTTTACCTCTTTTCAAAACTCTAATCGAGGGGGAAGAATTATTTGTGATAATAAGGTTAGTGGTTTTTACTTTATTGTAGAAAATGATCAGTTTTACTTTTTTATTTGGGTCAGTAGGGAATACGTTCTTATTAATAATATAGCTCCAATATAGTACATAATTCCCGCCAAAAAACTTCTATAAATACTAACACATCGTCTAGACCTGATTAACCTCATTACCCCGAAGATGGACCCAGGTGGGTCCGAAAGTACTTGAGAGACAAATGCAAATTATGGCAAATTCATCAGCCAATTCCCCTCCGAAACTAAGATCATAATTCGGACTATTGAAAGGATCTACCAAAGGATATCTAGACGTGAGTTGTCTCTTATATTCAACAATACTTACCTGGAAGAGAAGATGCTGCCTAGATATATATATATATATATATATATATATATATATATATATATATATATATATATATAGCAATAGATAAAGTGAAAGAATAAAATAAGGTGCGAATCAAATTTTATTATAGTTCAATGTTCAGGCAAATTACTTTAAAATCCTTAACTCATAGGTTTTCAAAGAAAATCTTCTCCTCAGAAGACCATTACCGCAATGACATTACTGCAGGTAATAAAAATTAAACTTTGAAAATATATAAAAAATATATATATAAAAATACATAAAGGTATATAAAACATCAAATATATCGACCCACAACATACTTTTTTGTAAACCTATACAGTTCATCCAAGTCAAAAAGTTACAAATAGCGACAGGAATAATATCAAAGAGGCTGATTAAAAAAATAATCCAAGTGGTGAATGGGGGTCCAAAAACGAAAAAAGTTATCCAGGCGGGAAATGTATTCAAGGTGTATTCAAGGTGTATTCAAGGTGTATTCAAGGTGTATTCAAGGTGTATTGAAAGTGTATTTCAAGGTGTATTCAAAGTGTATTCAAGGTGTATTCAAGGTTTATTCAAGGTGTATTGAAAGTGTATTCAAGGTGTATTCAAGTGTATCAAGTGTAAGGTGTATCAAAGTGTATTCAAGGTGTATTCAAGGTGTATTCAAAGTGTATTTCAAGGTGTATTCAAGGTGTATTCAAGGTGTATTCAAAGTGTATTCAAGGTGTATTCAAGGTTTATTCAAGGTGTATTGAAAGTGTATTCAAGGTGTATTCAAAGTGTATTCAAGGTGTATTCAAGGTGTATTCAAAGTGTATTCAAGGTGTATTCAAGGTGTATTCAAAGTGTATTCAAAGTGTATTCAAAGTGTATTCAAGGTGTATTCAAAGTGTATTCAAGGTGTATTCAAGGTGTATTCAAGGTGTATTCAAAGTGTATTCAAGGTGTATTCAAAGTGTATTTCAAGGTGTATTCAAAGTGTATTCAAGGTGTATTCAAAGTGTATTCAAAGTGTATTCAAAGTGTATTCAAGGTGTATTCAAGGTGTATTCAAAGTGTATTCAAGGTGTATTCAAGGTGTATTGAAAGTGTATTTCAAGGTGTATTCAAGGTGTATTCAAGGTTTATTCAAGGTGTATTCAAGGTGTATTCAAGGTGTATTCAAAGTGTATTCAAGGTGTATTCAAGGTGTATTCAAGGTGTATTCAAAGTGTATTCAAGGTGTATTCAAGGTGTATTGAAAGTGTATTTCAAGGTGTATTCAAGGTGTATTCAAAGTGTATTCAAAGTGTATTCAAGGTGTATTCAAGGTGTATTGAAAGTGTATTTCAAGGTGTATTCAAGGTGTATTCAAGGTGTATTCAAGGTGTATTCAAAGTGTATTCAAAGTGTATTCAAGGTGTATTGAAAGTGTATTTCAAGGTGTATTCAAGGTTTATTCAAGGTGTATTCAAGGTGTATTCAAAGTGTATTCAAAGTGTATTCAAAGTGTATTCAAGGTGTATTCAAAGTGTATTCAAGGTGCATTGAAAGTGTATTTCAAGGTGTATTCAAGGTGTATTCAAGGTGTATTCAAAGTGTATTCAAGGTGTATTCAAGGTTTATTCATGGTGTATTGAAAGTGTATTCAAGGTGTATTCAAAGTGTATTCAAGGTGTATTCAAGGTGTATTCAAAGTGTATTCAAAGTGTATTCAAAGTGTATTCAAGGTGTATTCAAGGTGTATTCAAGGTGTATTGAAAGTGTATTCAAGGTGTATTGAAAGTGTATTTCAAGGTGTATTCAAGGTGTATTCAAAGTGTATTCAAGGTGTATTCAAAGTGTATTCAAAGTGTATTCAAGGTGTATTCAAAGTGTATTCAAGGTGTATTCAAGGTGTATTCAAGGTGTATTCAAAGTGTATTCAAGGTTTATTCAAGGTGTATTCAAGGTGTATTCAAGGTGTATTCAAAGTGTATTCAAGGTGTATTCAAGGTGTATTCAAGGTGTATTGAAAGTGTATTTCAAGGTGTATTCAAGGTGTATTCAAAGTGTATTCAAGGTGTATTCAAGGTGTATTCAAGGTGTATTGAAAGTGTATTTCAAGGTGTATTCAAGGTTTATTCAAGGTGTATTCAAGGTTTATTCAAGATGTATTCAAGGTGTATTCAAGGTGTATTCAAGGTGTATTCAAAGTGTATTCAAGGTGTATTCAAGGTGTATTCAAAGTGTATTCAAGGTGTATTCAAAGTGTATTCAAGGTGTATTCAAAGTGTATTCAAAGTGTATTCAAAGTGTATTCAAGGTGTATTCAAAGTGTATTCAAGGTGTATTCAAGGTGTATTCAAAGTGTATTCAAGGTGTATTCAAGGTGTATTCAAAGTGTATTCAAGGTGTATTCAAGGTGTATTCAAGGTGTATTCAAAGTGTATTCAAGGTGTATTCAAAGTGTATTCAAAGTGTATTCAAGGTGTATTCAAGGTGTATTCAAAGTGTATTCAAGGTGTATTCAAGGTGTATTCAAAGTGTATTCAAAGTGTATTCAAGGTGTATTCAAGGTTTATTCAAGGTGTATTCAAAGTGTATTCAAGGTGTATTCAAGGTGTATTCAAAGTGTATTCAAAGTGTATTCAAGGTGTATTCAAAGTGTATTCAAGGTTTATTCAAAGTGTATTCAAGGTGTATTCAAGGTGTATTCAAGGTTTATTCAAGGTTTATTCAAGGTGTATTCAAAGTGTATTCAAGGTGTATTCAAAGTGTATTCAAAGTGTATTCAAGGTGTATTCAAGGTGTATTCAAAGTGTATTCAAGGTGTATTCAAGGTGTATTCAAAGTGTATTCAAGGTTTATTCAAGGTGTATTCAAAGTGTATTCAAGGTGTATTCAAAGTGTATTCAAGGTGTATTCAAGGTGTATTCAAAGTGTATTCAAGGTTTATTCAAGGTGTATTCAAAGTGTATTCAAGGTTTATTCAAGGTGTATTCAAAGTGTATTCAAGGTGTATTCAAAGTGTATTCAAGGTTTATTCAAGGTGTATTCAAAGTGTATTCAAGGTTTATTCAAGGTGTATTCAAAGTGTATTCAAGGTGTATTCAAGGTGTATTCAAAGTGTATTCAAGGTTTATTCAAGGTGTTTTCAAGGTGTATTCAAAGTGTATTCAAGGTGTATTCAAAGTGTATTCAAGGTGTATTCAAGGTGTATTCAAAGTGTATTCAAGGTGTATTCAAAGTGTATTCAAGGTGTATTCAAGGTGTATTCAAAGTGTATTCAAGGTTTATTCAAGGTGTATTCAAAGTGTATTCAAGGTTTATTCAAGGTGTATTCAAAGTGTATTCAAGGTGTATTCAAAGTGTATTCAAGGTTTATTCAAGGTGTATTCAAAGTGTATTCAAGGTGTATTCAAGGTGTATTCAAGGTGTATTCAAAGTGTATTCAAGGTGTATTCAAGGTGTATTCAAAGTGTATTCAAGGTGTATTCAAGGTGTATTCAAGGTGTATTCAAAGTGTATTCAAGGTGTATTCAAGGTGTATTCAAAGTGTATTCAAGGTTTATTCAAGGTGTATCTAAAGTGTATTCAAGGTGTATTCAAGGTGTATTCAAGGTTTATTCAAGGTGTATTCAAAGTTTATTCAAGGTTTATTCAAGGTGTATTCAAAGTTTATTCAAGGTGTATTCAAAGTGTATTCAAGGTTTATTCAAGGTGTATTCAAGGTTTATTCAAGGTGTATTCAATGTGTATTCAAGGTTTATTCAAGGTGTATTCAAAGTTTATTCAAGGTGTATTCAAGGTTTATTCAAGGTGTATTTAAAGTGTATGCAAATTAATAAAACGATATGATTTATTTTCTCTATCGTTCTTTCTATCTTTTCAGTACTTACTAATACGCGGACGCCTCTGTGTAGCTTAATTGCCATAAATCTCTCCCCCCCCCTCTCTCTCTCTCTCTCTCTATATATATATATATATATATATATATATATAGAGAGAGAGATAGGGAGGAAGAGAGAGAGAGAGAGAGAGAGAGAGAGAATATCCGTTTTCGAGTAACGATCATGTGACCTCTTACGGGATGACACGTGTATTTTTTTTATTGCACATTTTGGCACGTCTCGTCGGTCTGCCATGACTTTACATTCGACTAATTCCGGTGCAGAGTTATCGCCCATTAACAAACAGAAAGAAAAAAAGAATTAATAAATAAATAATACTTTCAAAGAAAGGAAATACAACACAAATAAAAAAAAGAGAGAAGGGAAAGAGGCGAGAAAAAGATGTAAGAAAAGATGTAAGAAAAGATGCGAGTGAATGAATTGTAAGGTTCGTTAACGTCGGCCATTTTGTATATGTTTCGTGGCGTCCAATGCCGGACGCCGTTGAGGATTGCTCGTCTTCTTTTTTGTTTTTTAACGCCAAATGTACGTCTGACCCACAAAATGACAAGGTGGGGAATTGGTAATGACGTGGAAGTTGGGAGAGTTAGGGTTACGGTTCGGGTTAGAACGAAAACATTAACAAACAAACGGACAAACAAACTGATGAAAAGGAGAAAAAATGTACGAATGAGGTTCGAGGAGGTTAATTAAAGGAAGTGATAGGGGGGAGGGTGTGGGATAACCGGAGGTAGGAGTAGGGGACAGTTTCAGTGACGGATATATATATATATATATATATATATATATGTATATATATATATATATATATATATATATATATATATATATATATATATATATATGTATATGAAGATTCCGAAGAAAGAAAAAAGAGGAAAATTAGAAGCGAAAAAGAATCTTCTAATGTGAGAAGAAAAATCATGACCAAATTACACACACACACACACACACACACACACACACACACACACACACACACACACACACACACACACACACACACACACCCACGCAGACACGTTGAATGTCCACTAGACACTATTCTCAAGTGTCTAGGGTCTCTGTGTACAGGGGTTTGTCAGGACAACATGGCATGAGGATACTTCTCCCCACGAGCAAACCCTAACTAAATATTTAAAATAACATAGTATTCGAAGCCCAAATAAGATCCGTTCTGTATGGCCACACACTGGCTCATACGAGGAATGGTGCACCTTCTCTAAGTAACAGCACCTAGCTGAATATTCTACTAGACTATATGAATTCTTGCCCTGGAATCCGGTAATACCAAGAGACCACAAGAAAGATATACTATAACATGGTTCACCAGTCATTTGGATAGAAAAATTAATGTTCTTAATTTCTTTACTAGCTCAAAATTTGAGAGGTAAAGGAGAACTGTAGTTGACTACTCGAATATTTATGTATCTCATATAGAAATCAAGGGTTAGCCCTAGAAAAGGGTCCCTTGATTTCTGAGACTTTACACTGAAGTAAAATGAAATAAAAAAGCAAACAAACATAGACTCGAATAAATATATTCACACATAGATACATGCACCCATACTCATACATGGACACGCCTGCATCCCCCCATATATATATATATATAGAGAGAGAGATAGAAGAAAAAAGAGTGATAAATATGCGACGATTGTCCAAATTTACTTCAACATTTATCTCTACAATTGCCCTATCTCGTATATTGAGCTAATCCTCTTCACAATAGGTTCCATCTACTAAAGGTTTTACTTTGGTTTATATTTGATCCTCTCTCTCTCTCTCTCTCTCTCTCTCTCTCTCTCTCTCTCTCTATATATATATATATATATATATATATATATATATATATATATCTTTTTGTTTCATTTTACTTCAGTCAAAGTTCTAATAAATCAAAGGGTTCCTTCCTGGGGATAACGCTAGATCTCTATATGAGATATATAGATGTTCGAATATTTCATTAATTTTCTCCTACCTCAGTAATATATTGCGAAAAAGTCTACACAGCAGAAAATTCAGATGAAAAGAAGTTCTATATAGGAAGAACGTTACGAAATGCATTACCTGGTGGGAAGTGTTTATCATTAAATTGAAGGGGATGTAAACCAGATGATCATTCGGCCTCTATTTCTAGAAATGCTCGTATTTGTTACCATATTCTCATACTTTATATCAGCGTTTATGTACCCGCTATTCTTTAAGGCCGTGTTATAAATGTTCTTATAGTTGTTAAACGTTGTTT
>OY744546.1:10159488-10166988 GCA_963556195.1 Sepiola atlantica
TGTATTGTGTAGCATAGTGTGGTAGTGTGTAGCGTAGTCTGTACTGTAGTGTGTTGTGTATATTGTAGCGTAGTGTGGTAGTGTGTAGTGTGTAGTGTAGTGTGTTGTGTAGTGTGTAGTGTTGTGTGGTAGTGTGTAGTGTGTAGTGTAGTGGGTAGTGTAGTGTGGTAGTGTGTAGCGTAGTGTGTAGCGTAGTGTGTAGTGTAGTGTGGTAGTGTGTAGTGTAGTGTGGTAGTGTGTAGTGTACTGTGTAGGTTAGTGTGTAGTGTAGTGTGTAGTATGTAGCGTAGTGTGTAGTGTAGTGTGTTGAAGTGTGGGTAGTGCTGGGGGAAATAAGACGAAGAAATGTTTACATGTGATTAGTATTAGTCTACGATTTGACAGGATTTTTCTTCTTTCTCGATTATTATATCCGGGGTCCTTGCTTGTATGATTTTATCTGTTTACACTTTCATATCCCGGAAGATTTTGTGATTTTCGGTTCCCAGTACTGTCTCTGATTCATGCTTGTACGACTTGTCCGCGTGTTCGAAATGTAGTCGTTTGCATAGTTTCCAGTTTATTGCATTTGTCGTGTCTGTTATTCTATTCATTTTAGGTTAGTTTGCTGCATTCACTTATTATGTGATTTACTGTTTTTTTTTTACTCTTTGTCAAAACAATCTGCGTTTACTATTTCCCTGGGTTTGATCTATTTTAGCTTTTTGTAGTTTGTCCTAATTGCTTTGTTCTGTGCATCTGTTAGTAACGAGTCCGTTTCTCTGTTCAAGTAGCCTTTTCTTAGCCATGAGCACTATTTTTCGTTGGTCTCTTCTCTAGCCAGTCTTCTGAATGTAATTATTTTTCTTCCCACTTTTCTTGTCTTTTGGTTTCTGGTGTTGGTGCTTCCCGAATTCCTCGTTGAGACGGTATTTTCTGCTGCGGTGATCAGCCTTTCTTTGTTCTGGTTTATGTATTTCTCCAGCTTTTTTTTGTGTCTTCCACAGTCTTCTATACTTACCAGTCCTCTTCCCTATTCGTTCTTTTTTTTCACGTAGAGTCTATCCGTATCGTCTTTCGGATGTAGTGCGTAGTGTATGGGCATTAATCTTCTAGTCTTCTAGTCAAGGTGCCTGAGTTCCTCTTTCGTCCAGCCTATGAATGGTCCAGAGTATCTTATTAGTGATACTGCCCAAGTATTTATTCCTTTTACTAGAGTTCTGCTATATAATTTCGTTTCTAAGAGTTTTTTTTTCCAATCTTCTCTTTCATTTCTGTAAATTTTATGCTTCAAGAACCCCCAAATATTTATAGCTATCCTGTTCGCCTATGCCTTTATCTCTTCTTGGTTGGGCAGTTCCATACCCTCTGTTAACTCCAGTTTTCCCCTTCTCATCTACAGGAGTGTACACTATACCATTCCGAATTCTATTTGAATGTCCTTTCCCATATATATATATATATATATATATATATATATATAACACTTCTTATAACTTAATTTGAGTGGTTTTCGCCTGAAAGTCAGTAAATTATGGGATGTCCGTAGCGACAGTCTCTCAGAAATAGTTATTAAACATTTAGTTATTGTTGAAATGTGAGCTGATATTTTGTGTTTGATTTTATTAAATTATTGTAATAATATTTTACCAGTAATAATAATTATATTATTACTGGTAAAATATTATTACAAAATATCAGCTCACATTTCAACAATAACTAAATGTTTAATAACTGTGGCTGCGAGACTATATTGCATATATATATATATATATATATATATATATATATATATATATATATATATATATATATATATATATATATGCAATACTTAGTTGTATCTTGTTATCTCTTGACACTCGAGATGTCATAAATAACACTGAATTGCGTGACAAATACCAGTTGTTGTTTTTATTTCATTTTTACAAAAAATGCTGGAAGACCCCGACTGATGACGCTAAGGAGTCTTGAGAAAGAAATAAGCAAATATATCGACGCCATTTAAATTACGCGCGAAAAATGACGAACATCTCACGAATTAAAAAAAAAACTAATAAAAAAGAAAGGAAAAAAGCAAACGTCTTTCTCATTGAATGTAAAAGAAAAAAATAATAAAATAAAAGAGACGATGGATTTATAAGGAGAAATGGCGCGTCTTAAAGTGGCAATTCCCGCCTTTAAAATGCCTACTTCTTCGAGTCGCCACTTTAGATTTAAAAATAATAAGAAACCTTTTACAGCCACCGATTGGGACGGTGACGCCGGTTAAGTGGATATCGACACGGACTGAAGACCTGGGTGTTCCGAGTTCGAATCAAGTCGGTTCGACAGTATCCATCTTCTTCTTTCGTGTGAACCAGATGAATCAGGTGTTGGCAAAGACATCGAGTACTTGCGGGAAGGACCACGAGAAGGTTGCCAACATCCCTAAGTGACAGTGTTACTTTCACTTAGTGTAGTGTACCGTTGGCAACCTTCTCGCGGTCCTTCCCGTAAGTACCCGATGTCTTTCCAGAAAGATTTCTAACTAGAAAAACAATGCCAATACCAGAATCATTTTCACACGAAAAAAGAAGACAACCACCGATTGCCTCTCTTTCTTGAACGAAGTCTAAAAAAGAGTCTCTAACCCCAATCTAACCCTAACCCTAACCCTAATCTAACCTTAACCCTAATCTAACCCTAATCTAACCTTAACCCTAATCTAACCCTAATCTAACCTTAATCCTAATCTAACCGTAACCCTAACCCTAACCCTAATCTAACCCTAACCCTAATCTAACCCTAACCTTAATCCAAACTCTAACCCTAACCTTAATCCAAACTCTAACCCTAATCTAACCATAACCCTAATCTAACACTAATCCTAACCCTAATCTAACCCTAATCTAACCTTAACCCTAATCTAACCCTAACCCTAATCCTAACCCTAACCCTAACCCTAATCTAACCCTAACCCGAACTCTAATCTAACCCTAACCCTAATCTCACTCTAACCCTAACCCTAACCCTAATCTAACCTTAACCCTAATCTAACCCTAACCCTAACCCTAATTTAACCATAACCCTAATCTAACCCTAACCCTAATCTAACCATAACCCTAATCTAACCATAACCCTAACCCTAATCTAACCCTAACCCGAACCCTAATTAAACCCTAACCCTAATCTAACTCTAACCCTAACCCTAATCTAACGTTAACCCTAATCTAACCCTAACCCTAACCCTAATCTAACCTTAACCCTAATATAACCCTAACCCTAATCTAACCCTAACCTTAATCCTAACCCTAACCCTAATCTAACCCTAACCCCAACCCTAATCTAACCCTAACCCGAACCCTAATCTAACCATAACCCTAATCTAACCCTAACCCTAATCTAATCATAACCCTAATCTAACCATAATCCTAACCCCAATCTAACCTTAATCTAACCTTAACCCTAATATAACCCTAATCTAACCTTAACCCTAATCTAACCCTAACCCTAATCCTAACCCTAACCCTAACCCTAACCCTAATCTAACCCTACCCCTAATTAAACCCTTACTCTAATCTAACTCTAACCCTAACCCTAACCCTAATCTAACCTTAACCCTAATCTAACCCTAACCCTAACCTTAATCTAACCCTAACCCTAACCCTAATCCAACCATAACCCTAGTCTAACACTAATCCTAACCCTAATCTAACCTTAATCTAACTATAACCCTACTCTAACCCTAACCCTAACCCTAATCTAACTCTACCCCTAATCTAACCCTAACCCTAATCTAACCCTAACCCTAATCTAACCCTAACCCTAATCTAACCATAACCCTAACCCTACCCCTAATCTAACCCTAACCCTAACCCTAATCTAACCCTAACCCTAATTAAACCCTTACCCTAATCTAACTCTAACCCTAACCCTACCCCTAATCTAACCTTAACCCTAACCCTAACCCTAACCCTAACCATACACTATCTAACAAGCTCCAGTCTCGGTCCCATCGTCGCAAAGTTGCATCCATTGTTTTACATGTAACTTAATGGAATGTGCCCCGACGCGTGTGCTGCACTGATCCACCCCCCCTACACGTAAATACTCCTCATCTAGACATCAGTCAATAAGATCCCCCCCCTTCACACCAGATGCAGAATGGCTTTCTACTCTAACAGCTTTTTTCCTCGAACATCTAGCCTTTGGAATTCCTTTCCTGCTTTCTGTTTCCCTGCCTTTATCAACACGCAGAAGTTTAAATGTAATGTGAACATGCATCTTGCTGCACATCTCATTACCTAGGATGCTCCTAATTCACAGTACCCCTTACGCTTCAATGGCCTTGTGCCTTGTTTGAAGTAAGCAAAAGTTTAAAAAAAAAGAAGCAAGATTTTTTGTGGTTTTTTTCCTCACTATTGTTCTAATTTGTAGTTTTAATTACTTTATCGACTCGACTGCTTCCTTATAAAACCACAGAAATTACTTAAAAAATATTATTTGTTTTTTTTTTCTTCTTCTCCCTACTTCTTTAAAAATTCTTTCTTACTTGTCTTCGTTTTTCTACGAAAAAAGTACTGGATACCCCAAATGTACCTGATGACACGAGACTAAATAAATTTACATTTGTGCTCCGCTATGAATACTGAACACAAACACACCCACCCCACACCCATACAAACATGAGCCTGAGTGACAACAAGCCTCCCCAGATTTCCAGTACTCTTTAATCCTTTCCAATAACCACCGCAAATGACCTTGCGGCATCGATATAGCGGGTTACCATTGATTTCTTGCTGGTCTTCTCTGGGATTTGGTGGCAATAATTTCCCCAAGGTTCCAGCAGTCTCTGCATTCGATCTTCTCAGACTCCTTGACCATCTACAAATATTTGGTGTGATGTCAGTCTAGGCCGGCACCATTTCTTTTTTTTTTCGTGGGGGAGGAGGGAGCTTATGATATTTCTTGCGGTTTCTGTTTTTCCTGTGGTTAAGTTTTCTTCTTGTACTTCCATCTGACTGGTTACCAGTTGTAGCGTATGCTGGTTGGTTTCCGCATTTGAGGGGTTTTTCTTAAGATTGCAGCTAATTTGATCATTGCCGTTCTTTGTGATGTCTCAGTGATCCCTTTGATTCCAATTTCTCCCAGTCTTTTCGCCAGTTTTTTTTTATTACTATTCTTCTTATTGGTATTATTATGATTTTCTTCATGCTTTCAGTTCTTCTCACTCGTTCCTTGCATTTGCTTCGATTTTCCGTCTCTTTGGTCTTCACTCTGTAGTCTACTGGAACGGCGAAGTCTTCGAGTTTGCAAGAATTTTCCTTCTTGTTGATTATTATAACATCCAGTCTCCCCCTCTCTCTCTCTCCTATATATATATATATATATATATATATATATATATATATATATATATATATATATATATATATATATATATATTCTATAGCGCTTACTTTTCATTATGAAGTAAGAAGTGAGAGGGATCCAGATGTGTCGGGTGCTCAATAGTGAATTGTATGTTCCACAAACCCTAACATACAATTCACTATTGAGCACCCCCGACATGTGGGGATCTCCCACTGTTGGATTTTACCTTACAATAAATCAAATATTTCGGAAGCTCATCTGTCCCTTTTCAAAGAAAATAAGAATCCGACATTGTTATAGATATAGTGACGTGTCGAGATCACGTGATGGTGATGATAGTACACATAGTAATAGTGAAAATAAGCGTCGATACGCTGATAGATAATAATAAAATGTTGTTTTTTTACATTAGATGTCAAGATTTTTTTAAATACAATAAATCAAATATTTCGGACGATCTCCGCCCCTTTTCAAAGAAAATAAGAATCCGACATTGTTATTATATATTTTTTTGACTATTTCTCTACGCCAACCGTTTGTGAGCGAACTAGCACTTGATATCGTATCCGCAAAATAGTCGATAATATAATTTTGTAATCAAAGCCGTGATCATATTCCAGCATATAAGAACATAAGGCGTTGAGTGTATTATTAGTTTTAATGACGCTTTTTTGTGATCATAAATTCTCTTCTCCAGACTCTGCGTGGAATATCCTAGATATAGAAATGACAGTACTCTACCTATTTTATACAAAACACAAAAAGAAAAGATAATCAGATTCACTCAAATCGCAAATACAACAAGAATCCACCCATTAGCTCATAATGAATAGACATTTAGCAGCCCAATTTGTACAAAACTAAATAAACTACTATAATGGATATCGTCCGAAAAAGCGACTAAACTCAACACTACAGCTACAGTCAAATCGGGTATATATTCGATCCCTTGTTTGGATACTGATAAGATTTACATTGGGATGATCTTTTCTCTTCCCTGCAACCCCTTTTCACACAGTCGAGATGTTTATGGTAGATGCTTGACTGAGTCTCAATCGCTGACCCCTTTGTTGCATACCTTAATTTTCTCCCTCATCTGTTGTAGAGGGTGTCGTGTCGTCTAGTGGATGAATTCTTTGTTCCTTCCTGCCGTGAACCACGCCGTCCGTGTCCGCAACAAAAGCCTCATGACGCACTCCGAAGACAAACTCTTCTTTTAAATTTAATTCATTTTATTACAAGCGTTGTTATTTCAACTGGGAGTCATTCACTACGACGAGAGAGAGAGAGGGAGAGTGCAAATCACTACTTTATCGTAGTTAGTTAACAATGTTTTCTTAACCATTCATAGAGAGGGGGGAAGGATTTCTCTCGCTTGTATTCCCTTAAGGGAAATATTTCCCTTATTTTTACATCGTGAATCGCACGTCCTCTCGGTTCGCCTTCCGAATCAGACTGACGAAAACTAGCTTCTCACGAGAACGAGTGACGTCACAGAGCCTCTCGCAGGTGCAGACTGACCCTTGATCTGGGGTCTCGTCACACGGTAACCTTGTCATGTCTGTTAGCTCTGACTGTGAGAACAAGCCCTATTCTGCACTTGACTGCATCCGCGTTAATTCGCGCAAGTCAAACCAACGATTTCCAACAGATACGTCCATTCCCATAGGGCCATGATCCAACACCCTGAAAGACACAGAAGAAGACGTCTAGCTACAACTACAACAAAGAACTCCCCTTTCTCTCTCTCATAACCATGTTCCGACTCCTTTTCACCAGCAAGGATTGCGGAATCCGCGGTGAAGCCCGGCACGGCGGCTCTGCTCGCCGAAACAAGGAAGCGCGGAAAATACAGCTCGCTCACTGACCGTTTCGTCTTCCAACCAATTTAAGTGGAAACGCCGCGTGTGCCTGGCCCCGACACTGTTAATTTTTTTCAGGACATTGGACGGAGGATTTCAACGTCTAGGCACGAGCCCCGTGAGTCAGCCTGGTTGCTCCAACGCATCTCCCTGGCTATCGTTCGTGGCAACGCTATGTCAGTAACGGCGGCGTCACTTCCGTTCTAATCGTCATCTGTTGACTCTCTCTTTTTTTCTCTCCTCCTCTCTATCTACCTATGTATGTATCTGTCTCTTTGCTTCTCTCTCTTTATCTCCCCCTCTC
>OY744546.1:10171988-10174488 GCA_963556195.1 Sepiola atlantica
TATATATATATATATATATATATACACGTTGGCCCGCCGGTTTCCGTTAGGTCACCGAAGTGAAGCGAGGTTGAGCCTGATCAATACTAAATGGGTGACCATTTGGGACTACCAGATGCTGTATGTGTTCTCCGCTTATCCCAGCAGTGTTTCCAGTCGTTTTGCACTTCTCTTTGCCATTGGAATCAAGCAGTGCCGAATCAGAGAAGGTGTGGTTGGAGATTGCGCAACCCTTGCTTCACAATTACACGCGCAGCCACCCTGACAGGGAGTATCCATTGTTTCTCAAAACTGAACGGATGCCATGATGCTATCTATATAGATATGGATATCTGACATGACATTCTCCTCTAATAATCTAACATAGCAAAGGTGAATATATTAATATCCAGTTTACACCTGTTCAAATCTAACACCAATGAAACTATACCAAATGCAAATTTGTTCGTTTCTAACGACAAATGTTCACATCACATTCCTGTCAATATCCAATTCATATATAATACCGATATGGCCATACCCAACACTTTGGGAAAAATACACGTGTTCATATCAGACGTATATTTGCAAATATCCAACGTAACCAGGGGTAGTATCTGTTCTGTGGATACTACACCCCATAGACCGGTATCGTCTTGGCCTTCGGGTCTTGATTTACGCCGGTCTATTGGTTGTCTGTCCTGTGCAGTTCTAGGAGGTCCACCCTCCCAGGCTTTTCCTTCTCACCCTTTGAGAAGGGGTTAGTTTATTGCTAATCGCCTGAGGCGTCCCTACCGGGGAATGCCGACGGGGCTGCCCAGGCATATTTTGTAGGCCAGAGTGTTCAAATTCTCTGGCGATGGCTTTTCAAATCCCACTTTCTCGACCTTGTGTCACATCTTGCCGCTGTGGCAGGTGGATAAATCAATCCAACGTATATCTGTTATTATCTAACGTAGAACTTTTCATAAATAAAGCATATATGTACATATATAACACCGATATCTTCATATCCAAAGCGAATTTATTCATTTTAAGAAAGAAATGTTAACATCTAACGTAAGTTTCTTAATACCCAACATGTATATCCCTCAATATTGAACGTATGTGTGTTCACATCCAACGTAGATTTTCTAATATTCCACGAATACCTGCTCATATCCAACGCCGATGTGAATAGTGCACGTCGCCATTTTGTTAATTTTTAACGTACATATGTCAATATTGAACGTGAAGATCTTTTTATATCCAACGTAGATCTGTTCACATCCAACGTAGATCTGTTCACATCCAACGTAGATCTGTTCACATCCAACGTAGATCTGTTCACATCCAACGTAGATCTGTTCACACCCGACGTAGATCTGTCGATATTCAACGAATATTTGCTCATATCGGCGATATTCATTATCCATGATGAGCGATCGTATATGGATAATGCACATCGCCATTTTGTTAATTTTTAACGTACACATGTCAATATTGAACGTGTAGATCTTTCCATGTGCAAAATAGATCTGTTCATATCCAACGCAGATCTGTCAATATTCAACGAATATTTGCTCATATTAAACACCGTTATGGTAATGTCCATCCTCCAGTTGTTAATTTTTATCGCACATCCGTCAATATTTAAATTGAGACCACTCCGTATTCAACGCAAATCTGTTCACATTCAAAGTAGATCTGCCAATATTCAACGAATATATGCTCATATCCAATGACGATATTTGTAATACCTCCTGTCCATTTTCAACATAAATCCGTGAATATTCAAATGTAGATGTTTTCATATCCAACGTAGATCTTTCTATATATGATGTCCATTTTTTCCATCTACAAAAAGGATATCGCTCAATAACAAATGTAGATTTTCGCATATTCCACGTATATTTACCAGAAATACATATTTTCACTGATTCGTATTCAACTGGTCAATTTCAAATTTGAGTTTGTCTTTTGACCCAATCTCTCATGTATATAATTTGAACATATTTATACAATTTGAACATATTTGTACGATTTGAACATATTAATACAATTTGAACGTATTTGTAAAATGTCAACATATTTATACAATTTGAACGTATTTGTACAATTTGAAAATATTATTACGACACACATTCAATTAATTGCATCAAACGTGTAAATCTGTAGGTCGCCAGAAGAATTTTCTTTTTTACCAATTTCAAAGCAATTCAGGATAAACGCTGACAATAACAATTTATAAATAAGACTTCTATCTCTCCATTTTCCTCTCTCTCAATTTGACTGCGATAAATATGTCTCAATCAAGAAGGATTAAACGGATAAATAAGAGAAAAAATATGCTTATACTTTTGACAAGGGTGTATGTCGCCGAAAGTGCTCAAGTTTTAAAGATAAATACATTATTTTTTTAAAAATAAACATAAAGAAATGCGTTGTTCAGTTTTTTTTTTGCAAAATATTTTTTTCAAAATATTTCCCTTATTATTGCCATTTCATCAACGTTCCAAATGTGGACTTTTCATTTTCTCTC
>OY744546.1:10184488-10186988 GCA_963556195.1 Sepiola atlantica
TTTATACAAACAGGCATACGTATCAACACACCCATATATATATATATATATATATATATATATATATATATATATATATATATATATATATATGATTTTTAAATTATATATATATGTATTTTTATATTAGATATATTTTAAAATTCTAAATATATAGAAATATTATATATATTTATATTAGATAGATTTTAAAATACTAAATATATAGAGATATTATATATATTTATATTAGATGGATTATAAAATTCTATATATATATAGATATTATATATATATATATTTATATTATATAGTTTTTAAAATTCTATATATATAGTTATTATATATATATTTATATTATATATATTTTTGAATTCTTATATATATATATATATATATATATATATATATATTTATATCAGATAGAGTTTCGTATTTTGCTGACCCCGCCGTACCTCGAGATTAACGCATAAAAAAAGAGATAGATTCATATATATATATATATATATATATATATATAATAAGAGTTTTTAAAAGGTTTAAGGCAATGCGAATATCCGGGTTGCTGGAAGCTGTGAAGAACAAAAACAGAACAAAACCGAAATAAGTCGGATATAGATCGAAAGGTTTGTTTATTTTTCTAGACAGCAAGGGTGTTAGTTTGTAATGTCCGGATTGTCACCTGCCACTCACATATCTTCTTCACTAGATACATAGATGACATTCTTGTCCTCACCTCATCTCGTGAAGAAGCTATCAGCATTTTCGACACTTTCAACAACACCGACCCCCATATAAAATTTACTATTGAACACCCTAGCGACTCCGGCTCACTATCTCTCCTCGATTTCAACCTCAAAATCACAGAAGACGGTTCTATACAGACCAACTTCTACAGAAAACCTGCCTGTAAAAACCTATTTGTTCATTTTAAATCTGCCCTGCCCCTTAAAGCCAAACTAGACTATGCCCGTAATGAAATTACCCGCATACAAAATAAATGCTCATCTACTGCCAATAAAATTAAACACACCAAAGACTTCCATCAAACCCTAATCACCAACGGCTACCCCACTTCCACAATAACCCACCTCAGCAAGACCAGACCACGCAGACACAACACACTCTCCAACACATGCTTCCTAAAACTACCTTTCTTTAACGACAGAATCACTAATGCCATCCGCAGTGCAATACATAAAGAAAAACTAGACATTCAACTCACCCACACCGGCACCACCTTACGCCAACACCTTTCCAAAAAACGCACTACACGCACCCAAGAACCATGCTCACTAGCCAATTGTCTCATTCCTACCACTGGACTATGCCACCGCACTAACTGTGTATACAATATATCATGCACTATTTGTAACCACTCCTATATTGGATATACTACAAGACAATTACACCAACGTATAAAAGAACACATGCATACAAATATATCTTCCTTCTTCAAACATACTTCCTCATGCAATACTACACAACAAGACATAAAAGTTTCCATTTTAGCCTCGACCAGGAACCTAGGCGACCTAAGACTGATGGAAGCTATTCTCATTTCCAAACTTAGCCCATTTTTGAATCAAAGACATG
Source organism: Sepiola atlantica (assembly GCA_963556195.1). NCBI lineage: Eukaryota > Metazoa > Mollusca > Cephalopoda > Sepiida > Sepiolidae > Sepiola > Sepiola atlantica. Next base: position 10,186,064 of record OY744546.1, read on the forward strand.
AATTAAATTCTACCTTCATCATATAACCTACCCCCCCCCCCCCGAACCCATCCCCAGATAATAACCCCCCCCCCCCATAATAAACACTATTTGCACAAATCATATCCGTTATACTAAGAATTGACCATTACTTTAGTTAAATAAATTCAACATACAAAGCCAATTAACAGAATAACAGAATACCAAAAATAAGAGATTTGTCTCCCCTTAACCAGCAAACTTTCCATAACTAAAACAATAGGCATTTAAGAGATAAATTAAAACCAATAAATAAGGATTAAACTTAACCAGACATAACTAAATTTTAATATACTGCACCGACAACAAATAATTAGCTATCAACACACATTTAAAATCTAATGCCGGAATCAGCCTGTTGACAAACATATATACTATAAGTAATAACTACGTTTATATACGGAAAAAAAAAAAAACAAAAAAAAAAACAAAAACAAATAACAATAATAATAAACATATAAATAAAAATAAAAATTAAATAAATAGAAACAACAGACAATTACATATATATATGGGTGTATATATATATATATATATATATTAAAAAAAAATAAATAAATAAATAAATAAATAAAATGAATCTATTTAGTTTTCCTCTGAATACTTTACTCTGAACACTTCCGGTTTAACCCCCCAGCGCTCCTGGCATTTTCTCGGTACCCGGGATTTTTCTTTTATTTATTTTTGACAAGGAGAGGAAGAAGAAAAAAAAAAAAAAAAAAATCTCTCGAAATATCAAATTGATTCTTGACAATCCGGACATTACAAACTAACACCCTTGCTGTCTAGAAAAATAAACAAACCTTTCGATCTATATCCGACTTATTTCGGTTTTGTTCTGTTTTTGTTCTTCATAGCTTCCAGCAACCCGGATATTCGCATTGCCTTAAACCTTTTAAAAACTCTT
>OY744546.1:10191988-10196988 GCA_963556195.1 Sepiola atlantica
TTCATGTATCCATATAAAATGTTATAAAGAGATATAATATTTTATGTATCGATTTTCAGTATTCATTTCAACAGTGCTCAATACGTGAGTAGAGCTAGGTAGAAAGTTACGAAAATATATTTATGGCAATTAAGTTACACAAAGACTTCCGCGTCTAATCCCCGTAGCGAATCGTAAGGCTAAAATGCATTTAAGCCTTATGATTCCCTACGTGGTTGAAACGCAGAAGCCTCTGTGTAACTTAATTGCCATAAATATATTTTCATAATTAACTATATATATATATATATATATATATATATATATATATATATATATATATATATAATCTTTGGCTTAAGAGTAAGAAATCCAGCAAAGTGCTCATTGATTGTGTTACAAAAGATCAGAACATATCGGACACGATACCGTCGGTTTCGAGCATTTGCGGCTAAAGAAGATAAAATAAGTTGTCTACGTTACATTATGTTTCCTTTCTTAAGACGTAACAACTTAGAAACCGACGGTACTATGTTCGATATTATATAGTCTTCTATAGCACAATTTATAAAAATAATAATAATAATAATAATAATAATAATAATAATAATAATAGTAGTGATAATCATAAAATAATAATAATAATAATAGTAGTAGTAATAATAATAATAATAATAATAATAATAATAAAAATAATAATAATAATTATATATATATATATATTTATGTATATATATATTGACGTATATATACATATATTGATGTATATATATATATATATATGTATATATATATATTTATGTATATATACCTTTATGTATTTATATATTTATGTATATATATATTTATGTATATATTTATGTATATATATTCATATATATATATATTTATGCATATATATATATATATTTATGCATATATATATTTATGTATATATATATATATATATATATATATATATATATATATATTAATGTATGTATATTTATATATGTTATTATATATTTAGGTATATATATATTTTTGTATATACAATTATATATATATGTATATATTTATGTATATATATATATATATTTTTTTTTTATATATATTTTGTATATATTTTTGTATATATATATTTATGTGTGTATATATATATATATGTATATATATGTATATATAAATATATATTAATGTATATATATATATTTTTATATATATTTATGTATATATTTATTTATATATATATTTGTGTGTGTATATATATACATACATATATATATATATATATATATATATATATATATATATATATATATATATATATATATTTACATATATGTGTGTGTTTCAAGCAAATGTGCACTTTCTATGCTACCCGTTTATTCTGAATATAATATTTTTATTTCTTTAGTAAATGTATCATACACACACATAAACACGGACACACATACATACACACGAAAACGTAAATACACACAATCATTATATATATACAAATATATATATATATATATATATATATATATATATATATATATATATATATATATATATATATATATATATAAAGAAGACTAGAAAATCATTTTATGTGAAACTCGTTCCGTCTGACGTTTCGGTATGTTATATATCTTCTACGGCAATGTGAAAAGGTAAATGTTTTCACCTCAAAATCACAAACGAATAAGGAAAGATTATTGACAGAGGAGATAAAATTGAAGAAAAGAAAGTGAAGCAAGACGAAGAGGAAAAAATTACATTTTTTGTCTGTCGGAAGTTGCATATCGGAAGAAGGCATATACTATATCGAAACGTCACATCGAATTTTTTCTCTCCATAAAACTATGTTCTAGATATTTTTTTATACCATACTGTCTTGTACTGTTCCTGATTTGTTGTTTTTTATTGGCAGAGTTTGTATGCTCAATTCTCAAATGTCTATGCACGTTTGATTTTTTTGTATGTTTTCTTTCTTTCTTGGTACTTTTTAGGAATAGGTATCCTTGAGGATTTCAGTACTTACGTCATAAATTCCGAATTTCACAGGAGACTTCCGAGACTGGCGAATGTTAACGAACTTTACCGAATAAACCGAATGTATTATTAGATTATTATTTTTTTGCTAAAAAATTATTTACCGAAAGAAATTTGGTCATTTCATCTCGAATTTAAGTGTATTCTGTAGTGTTGTTTAGGTACTTCTACACAATACGGCCCAAACTGTTTTTTTAAAATCCTAACCCTAACCCTAAAAAGCCATAACGTAACCCTGACCTAACCCTTTTAGTAAAGGTAAATTAAAAGTTATCCCACAAATTCCGAATGGAAAACTACAAAAATAAAAAAGGCATCCAAAAAAATACGTAAAAGTCGGAACTTGGTCATTTTTAATTGTTTGAAAAATAGTCGTCTGCCAAGTAACAACGGCTTTTTTTTAATTAATATGTTTCGGTAAAAATCGGAACTTGATTCGACTTTATCCGTTCGTAGTCGGAACTGCTTACGTCACGACTACGTAACGACTGCAAATCTCTGGATACCTATTCCTAAAAAAAAGTACCTCTCTCTTTTTTTTTTTTAAGAAAAAACATTTAAAGTTTGCATCAGTGCATATGAGTGAACAATTTAGATGAGAGATTGGGCAAAAAGATAGTTGAAGTTGAGACCCCATGCAAAAGGGGTCGGCCCCACTTCTTTTAGGAAAGGGGTTTCGCCTCCACGGCCATGCATCTGCAGCGTTTAATCACCTTCACCTTGACCCGTTTGAAACGCTTGCTTCCAAGATTGTGGCAACGCAGGGTGACGCGCAACCATGTGTAACGGCTCGGGCTACAGAAGCTGCACGACTTGAACGCCGGCTCCATCATGTTTTGCTTGTCCGTACGCGGGATGTAGAACGAATTGCACTGTCCGTAGCAGAACCGGTTGATGACCACCTGTCGCGAGCAACCCTTTACTTTGACCACCTGTTTTATGATCTGCGCCTTGCACATCTCTTTCCTCAGGTAGCCCTTCTTGGTGAAGATGACCGCTGACTTGGTGCCCCTCAACGGGAACCGTTCCCTGTTGCGTCGCACTTTCGTGTCCGGACCCCGTAATTGTTCGCCCTTAAGGTCACCGAGGCCCGGTAGTGGCGGCTTCACTGCCGAAGATGTGTCGCCAGTTGGAACTCGAGCGGGTAGGCGTTCGCTCTTGAGGAGCTGGTCTGGCGGGATACGTGGGATGGGTGAGAGAGTCGATCTTGCAGACAGGAAGCTCACAAATATTGCAATGATGGCACCAGGAAAGAACATGCTGAGATTCATCCTGTAAAAAAAAAAAAGAAGACATAGGATGAATTATTTATGAAGAAATATTGCAACATTCAAATGAAAGTATTTGTCTTGAACAAAAACCTCAAAACTAATCTCTCTCAAAAGTTGTATTCTATCTGATTCTGTCAGTTCGCGAAACAATGAAAATAAATTTATTCAATATATATATATATATATATATATATATATATATATATATGGCTCTCCTCAACTGACGCAGCCAGTCCAGCTTTTGTTTTCTTTTTGAAAAAGAGAGGTTGTTACTCTCGAAATGATTAAAGTCTCTACCATTCCGGAACTTTTAAATATTTAACAGTAAGCCCACCAATTTCACAATTTACTGTCTTTATATTTAAATTTTTGAAATATAAATGAATTGATTGGAGATTTTCCGTCTCTTGTCATTTATTTTTGTTCATTCTTATTCCACCATCCGGTTCTCAACATTGGCTTGGTTCTGCATCGGAATTCTAACCTTCATATATATATATATATGTGTGCTTTTCTTCCTAAGTCCTTTCAACCTTTTTGGCCATTAATCATGTGGATCAATCCAAAACATAGGCACCACACGTGTGTGTGTGTATATGTGTATGTGTGTGTATGTGTGTGTATGTGTGTATGTGTGTATGTGTATGTGTATGTGAGTGTGTATGTGTGTATGTGTATGTGTGTATGTGTGTGTGTATGTATGTGTGTATGTGTGTATGCGTTACCTTATCTCAAGTTTCTGTCCACCTCGTGTGAAAATTCATGATTGTGAGTTTTTTTTTTATATCAGGACCGCAGCAAATTTCATGTCGCAGCAAATCAAAATCTTATTCCTTCTCTCTTTAATTCCATAACATCCGGGGACTTCCTCGCGGAGTCAGGCAGATACTCTATCTGTCCTAACTAACTTTCTTTGGGCATTATAGAACTTGGTGGAGCCTATGATCCTTTCCGGGACACGTACAGCACCTGGTATTCCCAAATGGTCACCCATTTAATACTGGCCAGATTGAACGTCGCTTAACTTCGGTGTGTCAACGTGATTATGCCGTATCGTTTTTATATCATCATCATCATATATAAGAGATACAGACAATAGAAATCAAATTATTTAATATCAGACTGATTTACGAAAGGATATCATTTGACTTAGAAAATAGAAGCTCAATATTTAGCAATTATATAGAGCTTATAAATATATTTATCAAGATTATTATTACCATTAGATCATCTCATAATAATGTATACGCAAAGCAAGTCATCGGATTGACAGGTGTTTCAGAAAATCTGCATAGTAAACAAACATCCATGTAGTTTACTATAAAACCAAATTATTCGTGTCACAATTCTTTAATTTTTTGTAAAGAGAGAAAAATTGAGGTTCATCACATGAAACAAATAAGATCCGAGAATAGTAAGATATAAGAAGAGGTAGTTATGGTCGTGAAAAATGTTCAAAGGATCAAACACTTAGGATGTAATTAAAAGAAACAAAACAATCTGAAGGTAAACGTCACAAGGAAGAAAACTTCGAGTATCAAGACATCCACCATGAAATTGTTTCAAGTTGTTAAAGATTTCCGAAAGAGGAGATAACCGCGTCGAGTCAATTACGGTTAAATTATGCAAGGGAGATGATTATATTTTTATATTGCACTGTTGTTGAAATGAAACAATGCGTTTTTCAAAGTTAATTGAATTTATAAATGCGTTAAAAATGTTTAAATGGCG
>OY744546.1:10206988-10209488 GCA_963556195.1 Sepiola atlantica
GTGTAAAAATAAATAAAGACACAAACATGGACGTCGTATTCTATTTATTTCAAAAAGAGCTAACCGGAGATAAAAAATGGTAACAGTTAATTACTAGGTCACGGTACAGCAAACTGAGGCAGCTAATATGCTGGGATGTTATATTATATGTCGCCGAGGTTAATCCCCTCGCTCTCTCTCTTCATTGTGTGTTGGTTTTGATGTCGAAATGATGTGTTAACCAACAACCAACGGAAGATTAATCCTCTCTCTCTCTCTCTTCACTGTGCACTGTGTGTTGATTTGATGTCGAAATGATGTGTTTAACCAACAACCAACGGAAGATTAATCCTCTCTCTCTTCACTGTGTGTTGATTTGATGTCGAAATGATGTGTTTAACCAACAACCAACGGAAGATTAATCCTCTCTCTCTCTTCACTGTGTGTTGATTTGATGTCGAAATGATGTGTTTAACCAACAACCAACGGAAGATTAATCGTCTGTTTAACAACATCCGCTTTTGTTAGTAGAGAGTTGTAAACGGGCCAAATCTTATGCTACACTTCAATTTTTTTTTGTCCTCGGTCAGTGAAGGAGAAACCCTTCTAGACTGTGAGCCCCTTTTGAGAAAGCTTCATTTTCCACGCATCAAAAAAGGACGAAGGTAAATAAGGACAAGGAGTAAAGAGTCTGGGCCACGACAATATAAACAAATCTAGTTAAAATTATATAACACAGAACAAATTCATTATGAATTATGGGATATGTATTCTCGGTAACAGGGTGAGTAACGTGGACACATATTTTTCTATTTTTTTTTGTAAATTTTACCACTTAGCGGTGTGAAAAACCAACACATGGTGCAATTTAAATGAAATTTAAATTGCACCATGTGTTGATGTTTCAAAATTTCAGTAAATGCATTTTCATGTGTGCTTCAAAGATGTTATCAATTTCCTTATAATGCTTTATTTATTGCTTATACCAGTCCCGAGATGGGTATTTTTGTAATATATACACATTATCTATCTATCTATCTATCTATCTATCTATCTATCTATCTATCTATCTATCTATCTATCATATGGTCCAATAGGATCATCTTTTCCTTCTCCCATGTGTGTGCCTTCAAAATAAAATTGTTTCCAAATCTTCACTTTTTCTGAAAACGTTCGTTAATACGAACGAAACCGGTCAATTCTCTCGTTTTTGTTTTTCTCCTGCATTTTAACCTGTTTTCCGTTTGTCTTTTTTCACACATTTTGTCTACCACGGAATTTTATTTTCATGACTTATCGTGCACCTTACCCCATATATATATATATATATATATATATATATATATATATATATATATATATATATATATATATATATATATATATATATATATATATATAGAGAGAGAGAGAGAGAGAGAGAGATATGGTTAAGTGGTTTAGATTCGTGGTGAAAGAAAATGTATGTGGGGAGGGTTTTTTGCGTGAGTGTGTGTGCGAAAAGAAGAAAGGTTAGCCATGATATATGTTTAGTTTATATATAGAGAGGGTGATCGCTAGAAAAACAGGAAATATTTGAAACGGTAATTTATTTTGTCAAAGAATAACTTTAATAAAGTTTTTCCAAGACTAATATTATAACACGCTCACATATGCTCAAAATGGCGTCCGGTTAAATCGAAGAAGTGAATAAGCCAGACGCAATAAAATTTCAACAAAATCACATTTAAATAATAAAATTTAAACAAAATCACATTTAAATAATAAAATTTCAACAAGATCACATTTAAATAATAAAATTTCAACAAAATCACATTTAAATAACAAAATTTAAACAAAATCACATTTAAATAACAAAATTTCAACAAAATCACATTTAAATAATAAAATTTAAACAAAATCACATTTAAATAACAAAATTTCAACAAAATCACATTTAAATAACAAAATTTCAACAAAATCACATTTAAATAATAAAATTTCAACAAAATCACATTTAAATAACAAAATTTCAACAAAATCACATTTAAATAATAAAATTTCAACAAAATCACATTTAAATAATAAAATTTCAACAAAATCACATTTAAATAATAAAATTTCAACAAAATCACATTTAAATAATAAAATTTCAACAAGATCACATTTAAATAACAAAATTTCAACAAAATCACATTTAAATAATAAAATTTCAACAAAATCACATTTAAATAACAAAATTTCAACAAAATCACATTTAAATAATAAAATTTCAACAAAATCACATTTAAATAATAAAATTTCAACAAAATCACATTTAAATAACAAAATTTACAACCTTAAATTTCCCGCTTTTCGAGCGACCGCCATGTATTTGTAAAACTCCACATTAAATATGTTTACGCAAATTCAGTATAACCGCCGTTGGTGTTAGTGCTGCCACACGTGGGGAGGTGACGCCCAGAGCACTCTCTCTCTTGCCTTGACAGCGTACAAAACCGACTTCGCAATCTAGTGGGAAATAGGAAATGATCTCTACTCC
>OY744546.1:10216988-10226988 GCA_963556195.1 Sepiola atlantica
CATTTATTTATTATTTTGTTATTTTATCATTTTATAATTTTATATAACGCGTTTCAAGCGGTGGTCCGCTCTCATCAGATATGTACATCAATTTGAAGAAATGTCTTTCGATTTGAAAGAGTGTTGTTTCATTTGAGGAAATGTGTTATTGTTTGGCGTTTTTGCGTATGTGCGGGTTTGTGGGTGTGTGTATGTGTTTTGATATTTTGATATTTAAAACAAAAATTATTTTTGCTTATCTTGGTCAAAGTCGTGTGTGTTTATTAAGTACGTGTGATTTTGAAGTGTTTGGATTTTCATTTATTATTTTTCATTGATCAGGAGAGTGAGGAGAAAGAAAGAGAGAGCGAAAGTGTGCGTATGTGTTTTTCTTTCTGCTTTTGCTGGAGATGGGGCATCCTACCGGATGCCAGACATTCGCCGGCTATTTCAGACACTCCAGAGATCTTCTTAATATTCTAACCGTCCCTTTAAGTGCAATTGTTTGTGTGTGTGTTTGTGTGTTTGTGTGTGTGTGTGTGTGTGTAAACGAAAACAAAACTCTTTATTTGGGATTGAAGAGTTCCACTACAGAACGATTAAAAAGACACAATGAAAGAGAAGTTGATGGGGTATAGAGGAAGAGATATAACGAGAGTGAAAGAGAAAGAAATAAGAAGAGAGAGAAAAAGAGCGAAATAATCAAGCAAGAGAGAGAGAGAGAGAAGGAGATGGGGGGGGGAGAGAGAAAGAGAGAGAGAGAGAGCGAGAGAGAGAGAGAGAGAAAGAGAGAAAGAGAGAGAGAGAGAGAGAGAGTTTAAGGAAGTTTGGAATATCCTAAAATGTCATATCTCAACCGGAAGGCCTTCCCACAGCTTGAAGTCATACAAAGATAGACAACTAGTCAGTTATTTAATCTTACCAGGTGGAACTTGTTTACATTTATCTATTCCCTCTTTCTCTCCCTCGCCCTCTCTCTCTTCTTTTTTTCTCTCTCTCGCCCTCTCTCTCTTCTTTTTTTTCTCTCTCCCTCGCCCTCTCTCTCTTCTTTTTTTTCTCTCTCTCTCGCTCTCTCTCTCGCTCTCTCTCTCCCCACCTTTCCCTCTCCTTCCATCTATGTTTTTTTAATCGTTTGTTAAAGAACTTGATTTCCCCAATCAGTGCCTCTAATTTCAACAATTCAAGATGGCGAACACGTAGCCGGGAAATGGGTTGTTACACAACGCGGACTCTGACACTGGCACAACGACTTCACTCAACCTGTCACGGGTGTTATGTTCAACTACTGTACACTCTCCGTCGAAAAAAAAAATGCTTTGCCAGTGTTCGCACTAATATTCGTATAAAATCATGGAATTACATCAGTAATTTACATCAGTAAATTAATCTTTTTTTTTTTTTCTTTAATAGAAATCGACCCAGACAAAGCATGAAGCCACTTGATGCAAAAAGCTAAAAAAAAATACCACTTCACGATAAAAAAAAACCCCGCCAACAATAAGTGTTAGATGGATAGATTAAACCTCAGAAAACAGCAATTCTTCCCCCTTTGTAAGAAACATCGCTCATGGAATGTGAAGATTAAAGGACGAAATAAGGGAAGCGAGAGTTACGAAGTTGCCGAAAGTAAACCCACTAGTCACTTTCTGCTCTCCTAAATAATACATTATTATTTATCATTTTGTGTGATTTAAAAAATAAAATAAAACACCATACTATAGACTTTTTATTTAGAGTGGAGGGTTTCTTTCCGAATTCATTTCAAGCGGCGGGGGTTGTCTGACTTGCTATTTGCTTTTTTTGCTTCTCCTCACCACTTGAAATTATTTCGTCCGGAGCTAGAAAAGACACTTTCTTTTTTTATTAGCTAACGTTTATGCGACGGGGTGGATTTATATTTATTTATATACAAATAAATACACATTGGTCTTTATTATAGAATGGAAGATTACGCACTGTTATTAACTGGGAGAAAAGGCATGAACCCACTCTTCTCTCTTGCAATGGCTGAAATAAAATATCAACTAGCTGTTAAAAGTATTCCCCAACTAGCGGGATCCCGTGAAAAGTCCATGGTGATTTCTCCACTAATCTGTATAATAAACGGTTAATAATAAAGGTACTACTTCAGATGAAGCGCCTAATTTCCGTGACTGCTCGAGGGCAACGATCGGGCAGGTCGCGGAAGCGGCCGAGAGCTGCCGAGACGAAAACGAGGCTGAAGCAGAGCTGACCGATCAGGTTGCTGCAAAATCATTTGCGACCAGCACAACAAAACAAGCGGTAGGAAGACCTTTCGAACCGGCCGCAAACGTATCCGTAAACCCTGACCCTCAAAGAGAAAATATATGAAATTCACCCTCCCCTAAAAAAAATCTTAAAAAAAACTTGCTATGTATAATACAGGGTGGGCCAAAATAAGGGTCCTATCTTTAAATTTGAATAACTTGAATTTGTATAACTTCCACAAAATAAAAGTTAAACTCACCAAACTTTATGTGTGTGTAGACTGACCCTTCCGAGATTTTTTGAAATAAACAAAACAAATTTTAGCCGAAAAACACTTCTTAAAACTTACAAAAACTAAAGTATTGTTTTTTACACGGTTTTGAGTTTTTTAAGCAAAAATGATGTTTTCTAAATGAGGGTACGTTCCTTAGGGCTAATACGGCTCATGCTTGCTTCGGAAGGGGTCCTTTACTTAGTCTATAAAATTTTTTTAAAAAAAATCAATAAATAAAAAAGTTATGAATTTTTAAAAATAGGACCCTTATTTTTGCCCACCCTTTATATATATATATATATATATATATATATATATATATATATATATATATATATATATATATATATATATATATAATTATATATATCTCTCTCTCTCTCTTTCTCTGTCCTCCCGACCTCGACCCACTGGTCAGTGATTGCGAACAGACGATCCCAGGCGAATAAACCTATTCTTGTCTTCAACCGTTGTCTCTTCTTGATCCCGTTTCAGGGTATGGACGAACTTGTTTACAAGCGGTGTTTCCCCAGTCGGGGAGAATAAAAAAGGGGACGCGTTCCGGAACGGAGTTCGGTCGGGGTCAGCTTAGTGTGCACAAAGCTTAGCTCGACCTACTCTGGGAATTGATAGAAGCGGACGTGACGTCGTATGGCTCGAAGTATGAATTCGATTGGAAGCTTTGTGTTGCGAACAGGTACGTTGAGAAATGTCCTGTTAAAATGTAATTATCGACCCGCTCTCTCTGTCTCATCCCAGTGATTGAGAACAGACGATGCCAGGCGAATAAACCTACTCTTGTCTTCAACAGTTGTCTCTTTTTAGTCTTTTTCGGTGTATGAACGAATTTAATTGCAGACGTTGTTTCATCAGTAGGGCATGATCAGTGTGGGACACACTTGCCGGAAAGAACGGCCAGAAAGGAATGTTATGAACGTTCATGCATTTTATTTTCGTTGTGACTAGTGTTCGGACGAGTATCGGAATCGGGGGAAAAATCGTAACTTTTTAGGGTAGCGACATCGATATCGGAATCGGATTAATTTAAACCTAATTTCCGATTTAAAAAAACCGATTATTTTACTTGCTGCTATTGTTGTTTAAAACATTATTTTCTAATGATAAAATAATAAATAGTTATTGTTTTTAAACTACCAATAAAACAACAAATTGTATCACATTTAGGTAAAAATGGCACCAGAAAAATGGCCCTGTAAAAATGGCAGAGGTAAAAATGGCACGAGTGAATAAATATAAAAAAATGGCACAAGTGAAAAAATACAGATAAAAATTTCACAATGAGTTTATCAAAATCTTCAATACAATACATAAAGGGAAAACGTTTAGAAGTTTGTCCTATTAAAAAGAAAATTATATCTACATTTAAAAGTAGATGAGGATTCTCCGATAAATGCCCCTCCTTCACAGAATAAAATTCTACTTTTTTTTCAGACGATTAGGCGATTTTAGAACCGGAATCGGTAATTGAATCGGAATCGGGAATTTAGAACAGAATCGGTAATTGTATCGGAATCGGGAAACATATTAGAATCGTCCCATCACTAGTTGTGACTAACGAGATATTAGACCTCCCATAAGAGGTATATGTAACAGGTGTCCGAGTGGGTTAATCAGCAGACGAAAAGGACCTGGGTTCACAACGACGACGACGACGGCGACGACACGGGTGTATAACGGTGTATACACGCCAATAGGTAAGTGGAAATGTAAGTCTTTCTTTACCATTGCCCTATTGTAACATTCATCACTAAGCGCGCAGAATGAATGGCCGTATCTTAGGGGTTAGGATTAGGGTTAGGGTTAGGGGATGGGTCCGTTCGCGTCTTTGTTTTTGTTTTCTCGCGTTAACTAACCCTGTATCTTTCTTCCAAGTTTTGCATTCCCACAGGGGTGGACACAAAAAAAAGTAAGATCTCCATCTCCCCCAACGCTGAGGTGCGAGCAAAGACCCCCGAGTTGTAGCCCTCACCTAAAGACGGATATATAGATAAGGAAAAAAAAAGGGCGGATTTACGGAGGTGGGCAAATGGGATGAGGGGTCTGGGACGATAAAATAAAACAAATAAAAGAAACAACAAAAACACACAACAACAATAAAAGAATAACACAAAAATGAGGGTGGTTAAAAAAAAATCGTAAATGTTAATTCCCTGGAGTCGAATTTTGCCAATCAGTTGTCGGAGGAAGGAAAACCATTTGTCGACCCGCGCGCCGCTCACCCACCAGCGAGTGTAATGGAGGGGGAGGGGCATTAGTTAGTCTTTACATTCTTCTGAAACACGACCCTTTCCCGATAAACGACAGACCAACACAACCCCGATCGCTAACACACACACACACACACACACACACACACACACACACACGTTTATTTTGTTTAGTCAGCAATCATTCATTAAAAAAAGTTTGCTTAAAAATAAAAATGATTGATTATATATATATATATATATATATATATATATATATATATATATATATATATATATATATACAGGGCCGGCGGGACGGTTATAAAAGTTGGGGGGGGGGCTCTCCTAAAAAGTGGGGGGGGCCGGTTAAACACATGCATATATAACTTCATTATTGATGACCGTAAAGTGGGGGGGGGGCCAAGTAAAAAAGTGGGGGGGGGGGGGGCTTGAGACCCCCCTGCCACCCCCCCGGTGCCGCCGTCCATGATATATATGATTATTTTTACACAGACATGTACAACATCTGCGACACTGGTATGTCGATGTTATCGATCAACAGCTGTTATAAACTGAGATCTTATCAGGCAGAGTTCAAATCCGATCTTAACCTTAGATTATATTGAGCACTTTTTATAAACCCGGTTGAAATTCTTTGGATTACTCTCTTGTGGATGTTTACCTTGCCTGGTTATATATATATATATATATATATATATATATATATATATATATATATATATATATATATATATATATATATATATATATATATGATTAAATAACAGTAACAATTTCTGTTTGTTTCCTTTTTGATCCATCTCTTCAAGTTGGCGGGCCAACGATCTAATGTTTTGTTCAAGTGTGAACAGAAACTCACCAAAACTGCAAACGTTTTCGACTCCCATGAGTCTTTATCAAGCACGTGAGGAGTTACAAAAATTAAAAGATGGATAAAAAAAGAGTAACATACAGGAATTATATATATATATATATATATATATATATATATATATATATATATATATATATATATATATATGTGTGTGTGTGTGTGTTTGTGCGTTGATAATATATATATATATATATATATATATATATATATATATATATATATATATATATGTCTGTCTGTGTGTGTGTGTGTGTGTGTGTTGATAATTATATTTAAAATATATACGTTTTTATATGGCGCCATCAAATTCGTTAAGTAAAAAATAATTCCCGCCTAGCATTAAGGTAAAATGCTTTTCCGTATAAATAGTTGAACTCGTTCACACATCGTAAATAGAATAAAAATATATAAACCAATAAAATATCGCAAATAGAATAAAAATATATAAACCAATAAAATATCGCAAATAGAATAAAAATATATAAACCAATAAAATATCGAAAATAGAATAAAAATATATAAACCAATAAAATATCGCAAATAGAATAAAAATATATAAACCAATAAAATATCGCAAATAGAATAAAAATATATAAACCAATAAAATATCGCAAATAGAATAAAAATATATAAACCAATAAAATATCGCAAATAGAATAAAAATATATAAACCAATAAAATATCGCAAATAGAATAAAAATATATAAACCAATAAAATATCGCAAATAGAATAAAAATATATAAACCAATAAAATATCGCAAATAGAATAAAAATATATAAACCAATAAAATATCGCAAATAGAATAAAAATATATAACCCAATAAAATATCGCAAATAGAATAAAAATATATAAACCAATAAAATATCGCAAATAGAATAAAAATATATAACCCAATAAAATATCGCAAATAGAATAAAAATATATAAACCAATAAAATATCGCAAATAGAATAAAAATATATAAACCAATAAAATATCGCAAATAGAATAAAAATATATAAACCAATAAAATATCGCAAATAGAATAAAAATATATAAACCAATAAAATATCGCAAATAGAATAAAAATATATAACCCAATAAAATATCGCAAATAGAATAAAAATATATAAACCAATAAAATATCGCAAATAGAATAAAAATATATAAACCAAAAAAATATCGCAAATAGAATAAAAATATATAAACCAATAAAATATCGCAAATAGAATAAAAATATATAAACCAATAAAATATCGCAAATAGAATAAAAATATATAAACCAATAAAATATCGCAAATAGAATAAAAATATATAACCCAATAAAATATCGCAAATAGAATAAAAATATATAAACCAATAAAATATCGCAAATAAAATAAAAATATATAAACCAATAAAATATCGCAAATAGAATAAAAAAATATATAAACCAATAAAATATCGTAAATAGAATAAAAATATATAAACCAATAAAATATCGCAAATAGAATAAAAATATATAAACCAATAAAATATCGTAAATAGAATAAAATACATAAACCAATAAAATATCGCAAATAGAATAAAAATATATAAACCAATAAAATATCGCAAATAGAATAAAAATATATAAACCAATAAAATATCGCAAATAGAATAAAAATATATAAACCAATAAAATATCGCAAATAGAATAAAAATATATAAACCAATAAAATATCGCAAATAGAATAAAAAATATATAAACCAATAAAATATCGTAAATAGAATAAAAATATATAAACCACTAAAATATCGCAAATAGAATAAAAATATATAAACCAATAAAATATCGCAAATAGAATAAAAATATATAAACCAATAAAATATCGCAAATAGAATAAAAAAATATATAAACCAATAAAATATCGCAAATAGAATAAAAATATATAAACCAATAAAATATCGCAAATAGAATAAAAATATATAAACCAATAAAATATCGTAAATAGAATAAAAATATATAAACCAATAAAATATCGCAAATAGAATAAAAATATATAAACCAATAAAATATCGTAAATAGAATAAAATACATAAACCAATAAAATATCGCAAATAGAATAAAAATATATAAACCAATAAAATATCGCAAATAGAATAAAAATATATAAACCAATAAAATATCGCAAATAGAATAAAAATATATAAACCAATAAAATATCGCAAATAGAATAAAAATATATAAACCAATAAAATATCGCAAATAGAATAAAAATATATAAACCAATAAAATATCGCAAATAGAATAAAAAAATATATAAACCAATAAAATATCGCAAATAGAATAAAAATATATAAACCAATAAAATATCGCAAATAGAATAAAAATATATAAACCAATAAAATATCGTAAATAGAATAAAAATACATAAACCAATAAAATATCGCAAATAGAATTAAAAAATATATAAACCAATAAAATATCGTAAATAGAATAAAAATATATAAACCAATAAAATATCGCAAATAGAATAAAAATATATAAACCAATAAAATATCGTAAATAGAATAAAATACATAAACCAATAAAATATCGCAAATAGAATAAAAATATATAAACCAATAAAATATAGTAAATAGAATAAAAATATATAAACCAATAAAATATCGCAAATAGAATAAAAATATATAAACCAATAAAATATCGTAAATAGAATAAAAATACATAAACCAATAAAATATCGCAAATAGAATAAAAAAATATATAAACCAATAAAATATCGTAAATAGAATAAAAATATATAAACCAATAAAATATCGCAAATAGAATAAAAATATATAAACCAATAAAATATCGCAAATAGAATAAAAATATATAAACCAATAAAATATCGCAAATAGAATAAAAATATATAAACCAATAAAATATCGCAAATAGAATAAAAATATATAAACCAATAAAATATCGCAAATAGAATAAAAATATATAAACCAATAAAATATCGCAAATAGAATAAAAATATATAAACCAATAAAATATCGCAAATAGAATAAAAATATATAAACCAATAAAATATCGCAAATAGAATAAAAATATATAAACCAATAAAATATCGAAAATAGAATAAAAATATATAAACCAATAAAATATCGCAAATAGAATAAAAATATATAAACCAATAAAATATCGCAAATAGAATAAAAATATATAAACCAATAAAATATCGCAAATAGAATAAAAATATATAAACCAATAAAATATCGCAAATAGAATAAAAATATATAAACCAATAAAATATCGCAAATAGAATAAAAATATATAAACCAATAAAACCAATAAAATATCGCAAATAGAATAAAAATATATAAACCAATAAAATATCGCAAATAGAATAAAAATATATAAACCAATAAAATATCGAAAATAGAATAAAAATATATAAACCAATAAAATATCGCAAATAGAATAAAAATATATAAACCAATAAAATATCGCAAATAGAATAAAAATATATAACCCAATAAAATATCGCAAATAGAATAAAAATATATAAACCAATAAAATATCGCAAATAAAATAAAAATATATAAACCAATAAAATATCGCAAATAGAATAAAAAAATATATAAACCAATAAAATATCGTAAATAGAATAAAAATATATAAACCAATAAAATATCGCAAATAGAATAAAAATATATAAACCAATAAAATATCGTAAATAGAATAAAATACATAAACCAATAAAATATCGCAAATAGAATAAAAATATATAAACCAATAAAATATCGCAAATAGAATAAAAATATATAAACCAATAAAATATCGCAAATAGAATAAAAATATATAAACCAATAAAATATCGCAAATAGAATAAAAATATATAAACCAATAAAATATCGCAAATAGAATAAAAAATATATAAACCAATAAAATATCGTAAATAGAATAAAAATATATAAACCACTAAAATATCGCAAATAGAATAAAAATATATAAACCAATAAAATATCGCAAATAGAATAAAAATATATAAACCAATAAAATATCGCAAATAGAATAAAAAAATATATAAACCAATAAAATATCGCAAATAGAATAAAAATATATAAACCAATAAAATATCGCAAATAGAATAAAAATATATAAACCAATAAAATATCGTAAATAGAATAAAAATATATAAACCAATAAAATATCGCAAATAGAATAAAAATATATAAACCAATAAAATATCGTAAATAGAATAAAATACATAAACCAATAAAATATCGCAAATAGAATAAAAATATATAAACCAATAAAATATCGCAAATAGAATAAAAATATATAAACCAATAAAATATCGCAAATAGAATAAAAATATATAAACCAATAAAATATCGCAAATAGAATAAAAATATATAAACCAATAAAATATCGCAAATAGAATAAAAATATATAAACCAATAAAATATCGCAAATAGA
>OY744546.1:10231988-10239488 GCA_963556195.1 Sepiola atlantica
ATTGGAATATAATATGAACCTGACTTTATATATATATATATATATATATATATATATATATATATATATATATATATATTACTAATTCATGTATCCACATGAAATTTTATGAGGAGATATATTTTTTTATGTATCTATTTTCAGTATTTACTTCAACAGTGCTCGATACGTAAGTAGAGCTAGGTAGTAAAGCAAACTGTGGAAATAATTTTACTTCTAACACACACACACACACACACAGACACACACACACACACACACACACACATATATATATATATATATATATATATATATATATATATATATATATATATATATATATATATATATAAGGTTAATACAACAAAAGATATAAGAGGCAACTAATATCTTCAATTAGTGGACATCCGGATAAAAATAAAGCTCAATATACTGGATAGAGCATTAATAGCAATAGATAAAGTGAAAGAATAGAATTTTTGATTCTATTCTTTCACTTTAATTATATATATATATATATATATATATATATATATATATATATATATATATATATATATATATATATATATATAAGATATGTTGGTCTCCCATTAGAAAGCATCTTTCCCTAAAAGACTTCGACATTTGAACTATTACCGAATCAACATCTTACGGATTCTACCTTCTACTAGCGATAAACATGTCGATATGAAAAAAAAATGTCTTGTACCCCTGACGAAGACGTATTACGTCGAAAATTTGGGACTACTTTAAATGAATTACTATTTATTAAAAAAAATGCATTCTTAGGCTTCAAACATCTTTCTTATATATATATATATATATATATGGATTTTCAAAGATGAATTCTTTTTCAGAGGATTTATTTTTGTTTTTATTTTGTCCTGACGTGTTTTTATATAACCTCCACTGATTTTCCGCTCCCACCTCAACATAAGACTCTTCACCTTTGCCCCTTATTTTGTTCTTTATTTCTACTTTGTTTTACTTTATATAACATTTTCAAAGTTAAGTGTTGCCGATAATATTTACAACTATATTATCGGCTTCCCCATCCTCTGATGAGAAGAATTTATCTTTGAAAATCCATGGATTAAGGATACGAAGCTCCTTGCTCTGAACTTTTGATGTTTTTAATAAATATTGTATTTTTACAATTCTTTATTCTCATCTTTCACCTCTAAAATAAATTGCTCTATTAAATATATTGAGCTTTATACTATCACGATAGATTATTATTATGAAACGATAATTCAATTATCGTTATATAATTCAACATTTAAATAGTATAATATATATATATATATATATATATATATATATATATATATATATATATATATATATATATATATATATAAACCCGGTTAAAATTCTCTGGATTACCACCCTGTGGATATTTTTCACCTGGATTATTACCATTATATATATATATATATATATATATATATATATATATATATATATATATATATATATATATATATATATATATATATATATATATATATATATATATGGCGTACGATCGTTTCCCAAACAGTTTGGAAAAATGACTTAGTTCTAGAGAAACATCCGCTGACAGAAAGAATCACAGGTGGATATGTTGGTAGCATAGGCGAGGGGAAAAAACAATGATACTTATAAACAAATCACTGGAACATATACAAAAATATAACAACATTTTCCAAAGATCTTTATTTTTAAAAGAGATTAGAGAATTAAATATGATAAAACAAAATAAAATAAAATATATAAATCTAATATTAAAGCAAGGAATATAGACGTTTGTGACATTTTTTTTTTGGGGGGGGGGGGGGTGAATGAAAAAGAAGAAGTGTAAAAACAATTAATCAATATACTAAGCCGGCTTCGTCCACACTCATCAGAGTGAATGTTTATTTACCTCCTCTCCAGGAGGTTAGGCACAAGGCCAGTTTTATCTTACTTCCACAAGTAAAATATTACCCAAGGTCGGGTCGGGAAAGTGGGCTTTGAAAAGCCAGCGCCCGAGAAAGTGAGCACTCTGGCCATTAAAAATTGCCTGGCCAGCCCCGTCGGCATTCCCCGGTAGGCTTGATTTACGCCGGTCTATGGGTCTGTCCTGTGCAGTTCTAGGAGGTCCACCCTCCCAGGTTTCGCCTCCCTCTTTGGGGAGGAGTAAGTTTATTGCTTACTGCCTGAGGCGCCCCTACCGGGGAATGCCGACGGGGCTGCCCAGGCAATTTTTAAACCCCACCTTCCCGACCCGACCTTGGGTCATATCTTACTTGTGGGAGTAAGATAAAAACTGGCCTTGTGCCTAACTCCTGGAGAGGAGTAAATCAATACTCGTTTTTACACTTTTCAAAATGTCACAAACGTCTATATTCCTTGCTTTAATAAAATCTTGTACCACTAGAAATTTATATAAATATAATAGCTTTCTATTTCTATTTAATCTCTTGGTTGTATCCTATAAAACTACGCCCCCCCCCCACACATATTTATAGATCCATCGTTCCGTCTATGTTCTTACCGTTTTCATTATATTCCTGTTTCCTGCTTGACTAGAATTGTCTACCCCTCTTTCTATCTATCTATCTGTCTGTGTGACCCTCTTCCTTTCATCCTTCCTACCTGCCCCCGACCCTACCCCGTACTATTCCCCCTCCCCTCCCACTCCCATCCCCCTCCGTCCTGTTTGGCAGGCATGGCGCTCCACTTCAGTTCATCGCGGGAAATCTTCCGTTACACGTGTTCTAAGACCACTTTACGACCGGAAGTCGCAAGCCATTTTGAAACCAGCAACATGCCACTACAGGTATGGCCCCGTGATTAGAGATTGAGACCATGCCAGGTTTTTGCGTGCATATTTGGACCTTTAAAAAAAAAACTATCTATCGTCCCTATTTAACCCCCGCTCCAAAGTTGGGCACAAGGTCAGTTTTTAATGTGGTGAAACTTCAGCTTCCCACACAGAAAGAACTCGTCTTAATACCACCACTGTTAATTACTTTCTGTTCGGCCCCTGTGTACCTAAAACCAAACAGAACTTCCATGAACAGAGTTTCTTTCCAAGAACTTCCCATCTGTGGAACACATTACCATGTGACTGCTTTCCTGCTGACTACAACATGGTCGTCTTGAAGTCGAATGAAAACATCAGAACGGAATTTCTGACGTTCGCATTAGGATCAAAATGTACTTTGTATATAAATATATTCATGAAAAAATAAAATTTCCAACATATTTGGTGTTATCATTTGTAGGACGACCCCTAATGAAAATGTGGTGTTGCGGTGACTGAGATGATTCTAATTAGGGGTAGGATAGACATTTTAGCACTTTAGACCCAGGATGACCAAAAAGACCCTTTTAATCCCACACTTTTGATGGCCTTGTGCCGTATTTGTTTCAAGTATAATTTAAAAAGTATTTTCTGCACATAATTAATTAATTGTGTAGTATCTGTTCTATCGGTTAGAGGAGGAAAATCCCTCTTGACTGGAACAATTTTTATTTTTTATCTTATTCAGAATAGCCCTTTTTGGGGAGCAGTATATCTCCACATAAATAAACCGACCTTGTGCTTAACTTTGCCCTCGCGGGGAGGCAAATAAATAGAGACTGCTTCCTTGCAAACTACAACATGGTCGTCTTCATGTCCAATGTCGACTTGCACTTGTTGAACCGTCCTCTTAAGTAATAACAATTTTTGTCCATCGCATTCATCGTTTTCAATCCTCTCATAGTATTCATCATCGTTTTCAATCCTCTCATAATATTCTTCATCGTTTTCAATCCTCTCATAATATTCATCATCGTTTTCAATCCTCTCATAATATTCATCATCGTTTTCAATCCTCTCACAATATTCATCATCGTTTTCAATCCTCTCACAATATTCATCATCGTTTTCAATCATCTCATAATATTCATCATCGTTTTCAATCCTCTCATAGTATTCATCATCGTTTTCAATCCTCTCATAATATTCATCATCGTTTTCAATCATCTCATAATATTCATCATCGTTTTCAATCATCTCATAATATTCATCATCGTTTTCAATCCTCTCATAATATTCATCATCGTTTTCAATCCTCTCATAATATTCATCATCGTTTTCAATCCTCTCATAATATTCATCATCGTTTTCAATCCTCTCATAATATTCATCATCGTTTTCAATCATCTCATAATATTCATCATCGTTTTCAATCCTCTCATAATATTCATCATCGTTTTCAATCCTCTCATAGTATTCATCATCGTTTTCAATCCTCTCATAATATTCATCATCGTTTTCAATCCTCTCATAATATTCTTCATCGTTTTCAATCCTCTCATAGTATTCATCATCGTTTTCAATCCTCTCATAGTATTCATCATCGTTTTCAATCCTCTCATAATATTCATCATCGTTTTCAATCCTCTCATAGTATTCATCATCGTTTTCAATCCTCTCATAATATTCATCATCGTTTTCAATCCTCTCATAATATTCTTCATCGTTTTCAATCCTCTCATAGTATTCATCATCGTTTTTAATCCTCTCATAATATTCATCATCGTTTTCAATCCTCTCATAGTATTCATCATCGTTTTTAATCCTCTCATAATATTCATCATCGTTTTTAATCCTCTCATAATATTCATCATCGTTTTCAATCATCTCATAATATTCATCATCGTTTTCAATCCTCTCATAATATTCATCATCGTTTTCAATCCTCTCATAGTATTCATCATCGTTTTTAATCCTCTCATAATATTCATCATCGTTTTCAATCCTCTCATAATATTCTTCATCGTTTTCAATCCTCTCATAGTATTCATCATCGTTTTTAATCCTCTCATAATATTCATCATCGTTTTCAATCCTCTCATAATATTCTTCATCGTTTTCAATCCTCTCATAGTATTCATCATCGTTTTTAATCCTCTCATAATATTCATCATCGTTTTCAATCCTCTCATAATATTCATCATCGTTTTCAATCCTCTCATAATATTCATCATCGTTTTTAATCCTCTTATAATATTCATCATCGTTTTCAATCCTCTCACAGTATTGTTTATCATCCAACTGCCAATCTCATTAATCCTTATCCTCGAATGGCTTTTGGCCTAGTGATAACACATTAGTATATAAATAGAGGCACTCTTGATTTGGAAGCTATCGTCTTCAATTAACGGAATAGAAATTGATCGGAACTAATAATTAGCTAAAAGCGAACATCTATTTAAAACGTATCATTTTAGCATTGGAAATTAAATTCGCAAAAATTAATAATTTTCGCGAATATATAAAAAAAATTGTTTTGATTTAAAACTAGTAGATTTACCTAACATTGATTGGGTATTAAAAATGTTGACCATTACGAATAAAACTTGAGGAAGGTATGAACCTCTTATTCCCACCTCGTGTCGACTTGTCGGTAACGACCCTACCATAACGCCAAACATTTCGTAAACAGTTACAGCGTGAGGATTGGTAACGATGCTTAAAACTGGGCAAACATTTGATTATTTATGTCTCACCAAAAAACATTTAACATTAGACTTGAAAACGACCCTGTTGTATTCAGGTGGGAAGCAGATCCGTGGTTTGTGTTCCACAGACGGGTAGTTCTTCGATATAAATTTTGCTCTGAGAAGTTCCGTTTAGTTTTAAGTAGACAGAGGAAGAAAAGTTAATTCTTTACAGTGGTTGTAGCTAAACGAGTTTTTGCTGTAAATGTTTTACAGGGAGGGGATGCATAGATTGGAGCTCCGTCGAACCTTTACCATTAAAATAACGACAGAGTAGAGAAAGACTAGCAAGCTCTCTTTGTTAGAAAGAAGCCGCAGGGAAAAGGAAAGTACATCCCACATAAGATTTGAAAATCAAGTTTATACTTTGCCGAGGCCAGAAATGATGCTGTGAGAGGAACCTACGCTTGGCCTTTTTGCTAAGATCAAAGTGTAGTATCTGTTCCGATGGATACTGAACCCCATAGATTGGTATTGTCTTGGCCTTCGGGGATTGATTTACGCCGGTCTATGGGTCTGTCCTGTGCAGTTCTAGGAAGTTCACCCTCTCAGGTTTCGCCTTCCCTCTTTGGGGAGGAGTAAGTTTATCGCTTACTGCCTGAGGCGCCCCTACCTGGGAATGCCGACGGGGCTGCCCAGGCAATTTTTAATGGCCAGACTGCTCACCTCTCGGGCGCTGGCTTTTCAAACCCCACTTTCCCGACCCGACCTTGGGTCACATCTTACCTTGTGGGAGTAAGATAAAAACTGGCCTTGTGCCTAACCTCCTGGAGAGGAGTAAATCAATACTCAGATCTTAGGACGTATTTGACTCTTATCGATTAAAAATCAATGAAAATGTTATGTGGATGCCGAGTATTAATTGCAACATTAAACATTTAAAATATTCAAAGAAAATTAATTTAATAAAACGGGAATTTAACAAACTATTTTATTATTAATGCAAATTATTTTTATGATGGTTTACATCATAAACATAATTTGCATTATTCAAGTTAAAATTAGTCTTTGCAAAGAGATTTACTTAAAAATTGCAATTTAACAAATCTATCCAATAAGAAATGTTGACAATATCGATTTGTTAACGTGTAAATCTAGTCACACACACATACACACACCAACCCGCGCACCATATATATATATATATATATATATATATATATATATATATATATATATATATATATATATATATATATATATATATATATACTGTACATATATATATATATATATATATATATATATATATATATACTGTACACACACACATACATATATATATATACATATGTATACATATATACTATATATATACATATATACTGTATATATATACTGTATATATATGCTCTTTCTCTCTCTCTCTATATATATATATACTGTATATATATATATATATATATATATACCATGGACGGCGGCATCGGGGGGCAGGGGGGGGGGGGACTGAACCCCCCTCACTTTATGACTTGGATCCCCCCCACTTAACGGTCATCAATAATTAAGTTGACATGCATGTGTTTAACCGGCCCCCACATTTTAAGAGAAGCCCCCCCCCCACTTTCATAACTGTCCCGCCGGCCCTGTATACATATATATATATATATGCATATATATGTGTATATGTATATATATGTATATATATATGTATATATATATATGTATATATATTTATATATATATATGCATATATATATGTATATATATGTATATATGTATATGCATATATATATGTATATATATGTATATATCTATGCATTAATATTGAGCTTCAGTTTTTATCCGGATGTTTCACTAATTATAAGATATTAGTTGACGCCTATATCTTTTGTTGGATTGCTTCATATATATATATATATATATATATATATATATATATATATATATATATATATATATATATATATATGTTTATGTAGTTTGCTTGATTCATTGTTTAGTGTAGAATGTAATACAATGCAGAAGTGTAACGGATAAAGACGAATTAAGACAAAT
>OY744546.1:10246988-10249488 GCA_963556195.1 Sepiola atlantica
CACACACACAGGGAGATCTCTATCATTCCAGTAAACATAGGAGCAACCGGGCTCATGGTAAAGAATTAATGAATAAAATACTTAGCGAATATACCCGGTGAACCAAGTGCAAGAGAAATAAAAACAATTTCGCTGAAAGGGACGGTTAGAATTCTGAAAAGATCTCTCGGTTGAAGTTTCTGAAATAGCGGGTGAATGTCTGGCATCCGATAGGATGCCCATCTCCAGCAAAAACAAAAAGAAAAAAAAAAGTTGAATAAACAAATTTAAACACACACACACACACACACACACACACACACACACATATATATATATATATATATATATATATATATATATATATATATCATATTTTATTATTATTCCTACCAGTAAAATACATAGCCCTGTTGTGCTCGCATACCCTTAATGACAATAAAAGTGTAAAATTTGGGGATTTCCTTGCTTTTGGACATCTTAACCCTATTAAGGGCATATGATTTCAGTATACTAGCATTTATCATGGAATGTCACTACTTTTGTAAACGCTATGCCCCAATACAATGGTTATTTTAAAGGTTTTTTTGAATTTTCTGGAAAACTAAGGTATATGGTAAATTGAAATTAAAATGCCATCAAGTAGACCCTAGAACCTTTATCTCTGCCAAAAATCAGCTGAATCCGTCAAATAGTTGATGAGATACAGAGTGGCACATACGTACGTACGTACACACGGATAACATGATTTAATGATTGAACTTTCTGGATCTCTGGGTTGCCTTGACTAATGATGCTGAAATTCTACACACTTATAGAACCTATCAAATAATTTTTTTTTAACTAATTTGGCTTATTGGTTTTTGAGTTATGATTGATCAAAGAAATGAGATTTCCAGCATAGGCCATTTTTGAGTCTATTAAGGGATAGAGCGCTCTCGTGACTCCCTTGATTGATATCAAAATTGCCAAAATGTAAATTTTCATCAATCTCTATGAATAAATGTGAAAGTGTTTGTGTCGTGTTTACAACAATTAAATGTTTATTATTTAAAAGTTTTCTAATAAAAGTTTATTTGTTTCTAGTTGACTCTGTAATAACAGTATTGTTTTTGTTTTGTTTTTCGTTTGAACCATCTCTTTAAAGTTATAATTAGGGGAATAAAGGAAATAAAAATAAAACAGAAAGTGTATGTTTTTGTGCGGTCGATGTTTTAAATCGAAATGTTCAAACATGGCGCCCTCTGTCGGCGCTTTCAAAAAATAAAAAATAAAAAAATAAATTTAATAGGATTGCTTTTAAAATGACACGGGGTACTCGATTGTATTAAAATGACACTAGACTACGTCGAGACGCCGCGCCGTTGTTTACGGAGATGAAACAATAAAATTTAAAATAAGCGGGGGATATATCTTGGTATTCGTTTAACACATTCTCGGTAAGACGGAAGTGACAAGAACAGCGCATGCGTAATGAACACCTTTTGATTTAAAATGGGGCTTTATGAGTTTTTATTAAACTGCAAAAAAATAACGTCGAAAAAAAGAAGTTTCTGGGCGCCACGGATGCTGACGAGAATTCGAAGGATTTAAAAGAAGATTTGTCTAATTATAAATGTGTACGTTTGTTGTCGCATAAGCGAGTATATGTTATGTTTTTAAAGAGACGGTAGACAGTAAATCTGTTTTTAGATTTGTTAAATAATGTTGATGACAAAGTAAAGTGTGACATAAAGCAACTTGATTAAAAAAAACATATGAAATATATATATATATATATATATATATATATATATATATATATAGTAATACGAAATTACATAATCATTGATGTAATAATTTATTTCAACCTTGTGGTATTGTCAAGCATCCAAATTAGATGATTACATTTTTGAAAATGAAAAAAAGGGGAAATTCACACTCGACAATTCAAATATATGTAGAGAGAGAGAGAGAGAGAGAGAGAGAGAGAGAGAGAGAGAGATAGATAGATAGATAGATAGATAGATAGATAGATAGATAGATAGAGAGAGAGAGAGAGAGAGAGAGAGAGAGAGAGAGAGAGAGAGAGAACATATCTAATACATATTTCGAGAGAGGGGAAATGTGAAGCATATTTAATCTATAATTACATAATTAAATATGCTTCAAATTTCCCCCTCTCTCTAAATATGTATTAGATATGTTGTCACTTTCTCTCTCTAATTATATTTGAATTGTCGAGTGTGAATCTCCCTTTTTTCAGTTTCAAAAATGTAATCATCTAATCTTATTTCTATTTGAATCTTTTGACAATAAAATCGAAATATCAAAAAAAAATATTATATATATATATTTATATATATATATATATTGCATCGATTATTATGTAATTTCAACATTATTGCAGCAATGATTGTGTAATTTTGTGTTACTATATTTTATTTTATTCTTGCTCTGTTTATTACATTGAGCTCTCATACCCGGATTTCCTCCTGGAATTTATTTCATTATAACACAATGTATATATATATATATATAT
>OY744546.1:10269488-10274488 GCA_963556195.1 Sepiola atlantica
TACATATGATACATATATAAATATATTGGTAGTGAGCCGAAACACTTGTATGATGGAAATAAAAAACAGCTTTTTTTTTGTGTGTGAATCTGTTTTTTCTAACATTTGACGTGGTTTAAATTAAATAAAACCAAATTAAACACAGGAATAAATCATCAAAAACGAAAGTTTTACCGGTTTCGTTTGGATCAACGAACGTCTTCCGACTTTTTCTGAAAACGTTCGTTGATCCGAACGAAACCGGTAAAGCTCTCGTTTTTGATGATTCATTCCTGTGTTTCATTTCTTTTTTCCTTTTTGTCTTTTTTCACACATCCTGTCTTCACGGCATTTCATTTTATGGTATATCGTGTAGTTCATCCTCACATGTAAATGAATAAATGCGGATTTTTTTTCCCGTTTATCCGAACTATATTTATATCAACACTTCTTAGCTTTACTTAATTCAATGATAAAACAAAACTTTTTCAAATACACTCTATATACTAACAGGAAACCTTATTAAACAGAGTCAAAGCGACACTTCATTTGCATATTTACTTTTTAAACAGTGTCTAATAAATTCACATTCTGTACGATTCATTTGTAATTTGATTCTCCTATTTTCTTATATATACGCAATAGTTTTCTTGATATTAATATTATTATCATTATCAGTAGTAATATTAATTAAAGCGATTTAATGAAAAAATGATAACTTCTGTTAACATATTTTTTGCGGTTACGTTTACGCATGCGTACATTTACACAGAACACCCTTATCCTCGACTGGCTCCTGGCCTTGATAAGTAGTGACTCTTTACTAAGAAAAAAAAAGTCAATCTCAGGATCCCCTGGAGGACAGGTGGGTAATTTGTGTTGTAATGGGGGCCGCACGCGACTAATTGAAGTCGTTTACTAAAATTATTGCCAAATATTTTTGTGACTTAGAAACATACAACATGTATGCAAATTAGTGATGGGACGATTCCAATATTTTTCTCGATTCCGATACAATTACCGATTCCGTTCTGAATTCCCTATTCCGATACAATTACCAATCTTGATTATTTTAAAACCTCTAAATATCTAGCGATGTAGTTTTTTTTTTAGTTTTTTATTTTCGGATTAGCGTAAAAACCCATGTAATATCTGCATATATTTTTGCAAGCGTAAAAAAAATACACGTGTGGGATGGGTGGGGATATATAGATTTTCATTTTAGTGGTAGATTTAAAAATCAATAAATATTTATCATTAAATAATTAATGCCAGCAATGCTAAATTAATTAAAAAAATAAAAAAATAAAACAATTACAAGAATCGTTTTCGGCATCGGAAAATAAGCACACATTTTTCCGATTCCGAGTCCAGTACCGATTCCGATAACCTAGAAATTGCCGATTTTTTCGATCCCGATTCCGATTGATCGCTGCAAAATTAATACAAATCATGTATATAAAAAAAAATCGTTTTTGTTAGAAAACTACAAATAACTCAAAGTTTCATCAACATCTATGGAGTTTTGATATTTTAATTCATGGGGATTGGAAAAAGGTGACATTTTGGTCCCACCTACATTTTGACCCCTAGGTAGGGGTCAAAATGCATTCGTGTGTCTTTTTGTGCTTTTGTACTCGATAAAATGTGATTTATCGGTTTTAAATTAAAAAAAAAATCCTACATTGGAACAAATAAATAGAAGACATTGCCAAGGCTGCTGCAAAGAAGGTGGGCTCCCTCTACCGTGCTAGAAAACATCTCACACCTGCCAGTATCCTTATCTCTCCACAAAGTCATCATTCGCTCACGCATGGAGTACTGTTATCACACCTGGGCTGGTGCATCAACCACTAGTCTCTCCCCATTAGATAGGGTAAAAAAATAGCCTCTAATCTAATAGGTTCCGCACTGTCTACCAAGCTCCATCCCCTGTCTCATCACCGCAATGTTGCATCCCTGTGCTTATTTTACAAGTACCCCAATCGAATGTGTTCCGACGAACATGCTGCATTGGTGCCACCTCGACATAAATATCTTCGACCAACCCGACTATGAGCAAAATCCCACCCCTTCACTGTAGAGGTCCCCAGATACCGTAATGCTTACAACTCTAATAGCTTTTTCCCTCAAACTGCTAGCTATTTTGTAATTCCCTCTCTGCTCCCTGTTTCATCAACTGTACCAACATGCAGAAATTTAACGGAAAAATAGGAACGGAAAAATGAGTAACGGAAAAATGACTACCAAACAATTGGGTAACAGAAAAATAGGTAACGGAAAAATAGATGATGGAAAAATGGGTAACGGAAAAATGAGTAACGGAAAAATAGATGATGGAAAAATGGGTAACGGAAAAATGGGTAACGGAAAAATAGGTAACGGAAAAATAGGTAACGGAAAAATATGTAACGGAAAAATGGGTAACGGAAAAATGGGTAACGGAAAAATGGGAACGGAAAAATGGGAACGGAAAAATAGGTGATGGAAAAATAGGTAGCGGAAAATAGGTAACGGAAAAATAGATGATGGAAAAATGGGTAACGGAAAAATGAGTAACGGAAAAATAGATGATGGAAAAATGGGTAACGGAAAAATGGGTAACGGAAAAATAGGTAACGGAAAAATATGTAACGGAAAAATATGTAACGGAAAAATGGATAACGGAAAAATGGGAACGGAAAAATAGGTGATGGAAAAATAGGTAACGGAAAAATATGTAACGGAAAAATGGGTAACGGAAAAATGGGAACGGAAAAATGGGAACGGAAAAATAGGTGATGGAAAAAAAGGTGATGGAAAATAGGTAACGGAAAAATGAGTAATGGAAAAATGGGTAACAGAAAAATCAGTAACAGAAAAATGAGTAACAGAAAAGTCTGTGATGGAGAAATGGATAACGGAAAAAGAGGTAACAGACAAATAGGTAACGGAAAAATAGGTAACGGAAAAATGGATAACGGAAAAAGAGGTAACAGACAAATAGGTAACAGACAAATAGGTAACGGAAAAATGGATAACAGAGAAATAGGTAGCGGAAAAATGCGTAACGGAAAATTATGGAACGGAAAATTATGGAATGGAAAATTAGGTAATTTTTGCAAGGTAGTAAAATTAGGTAACTATAGAATAAATATTGATTAAAAATAGATTTTAGGACCTTTCTTGAGGGGATTTGGGGCCAAACAGTTATCCCCTATAGTTTTTAATAGTTTATTTTTTAATATTTATTTTTAGACATTATTATTTTTTTACTTTGTTGTTTTAAGGCAAATAAAATCGATTTTTCTAAGTGTGATAAGTCCACTATTCTTGAATTAGCTTTTCAAAATATTATTTACCAAATTTTCTAAATTCGATATAGATACGAAAGCTGGCAAAAAAAAAAAAAAATGAATTTGTCATTTAAATTGCACGATTGTTGATTTTCAAAATATTTCACTTAAATACATTCTCATGCGTGCTTCAAAGATGTTGTCAATTTCCTTACTTAAAAAGCGCCAATCTGCGCATAACATCGACAGGACAACACTTATCCTAACATCTTTTAGAACTTGACGTGCCTTTCTGCTTCTATCGTGATTCGACCCCTCGGGGGTTAATACAATCAAAATGAGGAAAATGAAAAGAAGAAAATAAACTATAAGACAGTCACGCCTGACAAAGTTGTTCTACAACGAAAGCTTGCAAAAAAAAAAAAAATTAAATAAATGAATTTTTCATTTAAATTGCACGATTGTTGATTTAAAAAATATTTCAATTAAATACCCATTTTTCGTTTACCTAATTTTCTAAATTCGATATTGATAGATAACACAAAGTATTTTTTAGAATCGTCCACGTGTGATGTCATGTCTGCGTTTGGAAGAGGCTTTTCATCGCGTTACCCATTTTCCCGTTACCTAATGTTCCGTTACCCATTACTGCACCCCATAGACTGGTATTGTCTTGGCCTTCGGGGCTTGATTTACGCCGGTTTATGGGTCTGTCCTGTGCAGTTCTAGGAGGTCCATCCTCCCAGGCTTCGCCTCCCCTCTTTGGGGAGGAGTAAGTTTATTGCTTACTGTCTGAGGCGCCCCTACCGGGGAATGCCGACGGGGCTGGCCAGGCAATTTTTAAACCCCACTTTCCCGACCCAACCTTGGGTCACATCTTACTTGTGGGAGTAAGATAAAAACTGGCCTTGTGCCTAACTCCTGGAGAGGAGTAAATCAATACCCATTTGTCCGTTACCCAATGCTCTGTTACCCATTTTTCTGTTACCCAATTTTCTAAATTCGATATATATAGATACGAAAGCTTGCAAAAATTTTTTAAAAATAAATGAATTTTTAATTTAAATTGCACGATTGTTGATTTAAAAAATATTTTACTTAAATACCCATTTTTGCTTTACCTAATTTTCTAAATTCGATCTAGATAGATAATACAAAGTATTTCTAGAATCGTCCACAAATCCCTAAACGAGACTCTCTCCGTCCGTGTGTCTGTCATGTCTGCGTTTGGAAGAGGCTTTTCATCGCGTTTAGCGCGCAGATTAAATGGACGCACCTTAAAGAAGGAATTCACTCTTGCCTTTTTATTACCGTTTTGTCGTCTGTCTTGATAAATTAGTTCCAGTTTTATTGATTTTAACAACCGCTGCTTTATCTTTCTCCGGGAAATGACGACGAATTGAAAGATGGATGCCCGCGTCCGCCCCGGTCCGCCCCCTTAACGCCAACACTGCCAACACATTAAGAGACGGAGAGGAGAAAAAAAAATGTTTATTTATTGGAAGTGTTTATATCATTTGACCCCTGGAAGAAAAAAAAAAATGGTAAATGGTCTCTGTTTGTTTAATATTAACGACTGACCTTCCGCACCCCCGTCCCCATCTCGTGCGACCTGTCTTTATCATCTCCTTTTTCTTTTCAATATCATATTCTACCCCCCGCCCCGACCCCGCTTCCCGCCAATCTTTCTGTATTCTAACAGAAAGAAGAAAAAAGCGGAAAGTTTTTTTTTCTCTCCCCAGGGTT
>OY744546.1:10279488-10284488 GCA_963556195.1 Sepiola atlantica
ATATATATATATATATATTAAAGTGTAATATTTTGAAAGTCAAACAATCGTGCAATTTTAAATGAAAAATTCATTTATTTAATTTTTTTTTCGCGAATTTTCGTTGTAAAAACAACCTTGTCAAGCGAGACTGTCTTATAGTGTTTTTTTTTCTTAAAACACTATAAGACAGTCTCGCCTGACAAGGTTGTTTTTACAACGAAAATTCGCGAAAAAAAATTAAATAAATGAATTTTTCATTTAAAATTGCACGATTGTTTGATTTTCAAAATATTTCCCTTTAATACATTATAATCCGTGCTTCTAAGATGTTGATTTCCTTTCCTTACTTATATATATATATATATATATATATATATATATATATATATATATATATATATATATTTAATGGAGCACTTCAAGTAAGTTGACAACAGGCCGTCATTTACAGCGTGATGCAACATTCTAGGCCGGCCTATTGAGTGCTTTCAACAGTCTGATTATGGCCGCCGAATTTGCCATTAAGACGTTAATTTACTCTCACATTTCTAGATAGCGTGTGGTGGGCACATCGGTACGCGCTCCGACTACTGAGTTCAATATGACTTTCGTATCGGGGTTCGGACCGTGTGACCGGCAGGAATAGTCTCCTTCCATACTGATGATTTCAGGTTTGGCATGAAACACATGTGTATATGGGTTAATTGGAAAAATATTATTTAAAAATAATTATATATAATTATATATATATAATGATTATATACATATATATATAAAATTATTTTTAAATAATATTTTTCTAATTAACCCATACACACACACACATATATATATATACACACACACACACACACATATATATATATATATATATATATATATATATATATATATATATATATATATATATATATATATATAAAGTTAAATGGACGAAGAGTGATAAACATGTACGAATGTCCAAATTTATTACAAACTTCAAATGTTCAAAGCAAGGTATATTCTGTAATAAAATTATGTTTATTGTTCTTTCCTTAAGCCAAGGCTTTTCAAAGATCGAGATCTTATCATCAGAGGAATTATACAGATAGATAAGTGGTCAATAGAAAAGTGTAAATTAATCATAAAAATCTGAATACAATGAATGAATTAATTAATTAAAATAAATCTATATGTATACAATTGCTGACTCGTCCGATTCAGGACGAATTAAAAAAAGGAAACATGTGCTCATTTGCATATTCTTGAATAATAAAAAACAAAACGCTCAGAGTATTGATTTACTCCTCTCCAGAAGTTAGGCACAAGGCCAGTTTTTATCTTACTCTCACAAGTAAGATGTGACCCAAGGTCGGGTCGAGAAAGTGGGGTTTCAAAATTGCCTGGGCAACCCCGTCGGCATTCTCTGGTAGGGGCGCCTCAGGCGGTAAGCAATAAACTTACTCCTCCCCCAAAGAGGGGAGGCGAAGCCTGGGAGGGTGGACCTCCTAGAACTGCACAGGACAGACCCACAGATCGGCGTAAGTCAAGCCCCGAAGGCCAAGACAATACCAGTCTATGGGGTGCAGTATCCATCGGAACAGATACTACACTAGTAGCGAAAATTAAAAACGCACCGTAAAAAAACACCGGTCGCTATCGCCCAAAACAAAAAAGAATAACAAATAATCTACGTAACAGTAAGAAGTCGTGCTCGAACAGGCAGGTCATTGTGGTCTAGTGGTTACAACTCTGGTCTACGGATGTTTGCATCGAAGGTTCGATTTCTGCCGATGATGGCTTATAACCAAACGCGCACGTAAATGTCTAACTTTAATGCATGCAAAAAAATAATTTGTAAATTAAAACAATAAATTGGTTTATAAATTAATTAATTAATTTAAATCTCTCTCTCTCTATATATATATGGGATATGAAAAAAAGTCGCCCCCTCCCTACCCCTCCACTTCTTCACTCACAGCCATCCACATTTTTTCCGTTCACTCCCACCTCTCCACTTTTTCACTCAGAACCATCCTCATTAATCTCATTCCATGCTACTGACTTCACTAAGCCCGGACCTCGGTCCTGCGCTCCCAGCAATGGCTACTACTTCTTCCCATCAACCCATCATGTCAACCCAATATTTTCACGTATTGGCATGACATTTTTCTTAAAATTATGATCCTGCGGAAGTCTTATAAATTAAAGACGAAACGTTGATGAATATATAAAACACATCCTTTTTTGGTTTTTCCTTTTTCATTTCCATTACGTCGGATTACCTTCATCCTTCCTTTCTCATATATATCAGGACCGGCGGGACAGTTATAAAAGTGGGGGGGGGGGCTCTCTTAAAAAGTGGGGGCCGGTTAAACACATACATATATAACTTAATTATTGATGACCGTAAAGTGGGGGGGGGGGCTAAGTCAAAAAGTGGGGGGGATTGAGCCCCCCCCCCTCGGTGTCGCCGTCCATATATATATATATATATATATATATATATATATATATATATATATATATATATATCGATAAGGATATTGTTATTTAAAAAGTTTGCCTTCAATGCTCAATCAATTTGTTGCCAAAATGTAACATTTCTCTTCGTCGTTTTGAGGGGACGAGCACTCTCGTATATAAATGAATAAATGACGAACGACTGGAGTCCTCAATTTGTTTTCAATTTCACACCTCTTTTTTTTTATATCCCGGTTAAGAGTGGAGTTAGGATTAGGGTTAGGGTTAGGGTCAGGATTGGGGGTCACTTTAATTTTCACTGGAACGAGACAGACGCAACCGGACAAAGATTAACGGTGTACATTTGTGATGGCGTCAATTGTTAAACACCTCCAAATGTTTGATTATAAATTGCGTCGGGGATGGAGAAGGGGGAGTTAGGATGAGGCTGTTTGCACGACGGTCAGTGTGTGTGTGTGGCGGTGGAGGATGATTGTGCGCGTGTGAGGAGGCAGTGAAACCAGTCGTGACGCATTGAATAGAAGGGATTTTGCTGACATTCCTAAATTTATGCACGGCCGTCACGCACGTGCACACACACACACACCCACACACCCACACCCACACACACGCACACGCACGAACGCACGCACACAGACACACACACACACACGAACGTACGCACACAGACACACACACACACGCACGCGCACGCGAACGTACGCACACAGACACACACACACGCACGCGCACGCGAACGTACGCACACAGACACACACACACGCACGCGCACTCGCACGCACGCGCGCACGCAGACACACACACACACACACACACGCGCACACACTATCTGTTTGCCAACCCCTTTCCCACTCACTTTTAATCTCTCTATCATTCTCCCCCTCTCTCTAAGTTTCTTTATCATTTCACTCTCCCTCTCTCTCTTAATCTCTTTATGATTTGATCTTCTCTCTCTCTCACCCTTTCTCTCTCTTCACCCCTCCCCTCTCTCTCGGGACAGTTTGCCTGAGAACACATCATAAGCTACGTAATATCGACATACGTTTAAATTAAAACGGAA
Organism: Sepiola atlantica; assembly: GCA_963556195.1. NCBI lineage: Eukaryota > Metazoa > Mollusca > Cephalopoda > Sepiida > Sepiolidae > Sepiola > Sepiola atlantica. The sequence continues at coordinate 10,282,994 of OY744546.1, forward strand.
CTCCTTACCAATTCCGTAATTTCCCAACGTGCAGTCGCTTATCATTAACAGTGAAATGCGTTTCGGCACGGTCCATTGCTCACAACAGTTTAATTGTTACTTACAACCAACTTTTAGTAAATAAACAAAACAACAACATAACATTAAACATTAAAAACTGTAAGGTATACTAAGTTTAATCGTACACACAGAAACGCGGACAAAACAAGGCGACCGGGAACAGAAACATGGCCGATATAAATAAATAAAGAAAAGAGATGACGCCAAGTTTTATCATTTTTCTTAAAGATATAAACAGATGTATATATATATATATATATAAAAAAAAAAATGAAACGACATTTTTTTGTTTTTTAATCGACAAAAATAAAACGCCGTTTTAAAGAGAGGATACTGGATGATTCGCCATTTTGTTTTCAAAATAAAATAACGATCTAGCTTCGTTAAGGTAAAAGAAAGAGGATAAAAATAAAAATGGAAACGTGATCAAATTTGAATCTGAAACTTTTCATCATAAAAATAAATAATCAAAACGACGATCGAGAGACGATGGGGAAAACATTAAAACAGATTTGAAAATTGAACTAAGTAAACGTTCCGCCATTTTGCAACCCCCCCATCCCCCACTCCCCAAAAGGAGAGTAAAAAGTGGACATTGGGTTTACTTTCGGCAGCCTTGTAACCCTCGCTTCCTTTATTTTGTCCTTTTGTCCTCACATTCTATGAACGATGTTTCTGACAAAGGGGAAAGAATTGCTGTTTTCTGAGTCGAAATCTATCCACCTCACACTTATCGTTGGCTAGTTTGTTTTTTTTACCTTGAAGTAGTATTTATTTATTCTGGCTCCTTACATCAAGTGGCTTCATGCCTTGTCTGGAGCGATTTCATTAGAAAGGTGTCGTGTGAGGTCCAAATGCCCAAGCACTTCCCATCTGTGGAACACATTGCCGCAAGATTGCGTCCCTAATTACTACAACATGGTCCTCTTCAAATCTAATGTCAGTAAACACCGGTTCCTCCTCGTAAAACCCTTTACACGAAGCACTCATCTTATTACCACAACTGCAAAAAACTTTCCTTTCTTCCCCCGTGTTTTTAACATGAAATGTAATTTCCATGAACAGAGTTTCTGTCCAATGTCAATAAACACTTGTCATAAACGGTCGCCATAAGTCATCAACCCTTATCCTCGAGTGGCTTTTTGGCCTTGATAAGTGGTGACTCATCTGTAAAAACAATGTAAAGGTTGTCGACGGTGCGGTAATGTTCTTAATGGCTCCATACAACCGTAAGACTCTTTCCCTCTCTCTCTTCATCTCTCTTCATCTCTCTCCCTCCCCCCTCTCCCCCCTCTCTCTCCCTCTTTCTCCCCCTCCCCCTCTACCTTTCTCAAATTCTTGTGTGAATCGGATTAGGGTTAGAGATAACTATTTCATATTTATTTTATACATTCTCTGGCTGCATACAACGGTAAGACTCTCTCCCCCTCTTCCT
>OY744546.1:10289488-10294488 GCA_963556195.1 Sepiola atlantica
ATATCGCAAAAGGTTTTATTTTTAAAAATTTCTGTTGGAAATGATTTTACCATAAAATGTTGCCATCATACATGCATATATATATATATATATATATATATATATATATATATATATATATATATATATATATATATATATATATATATATATATACATGCATATATATATATATATGCATATATATATATGCATATATATATATAGGCATATATATATGCATATATATATATATATATATATATATATATATATATATATATATATATAGATATATATAGTCTCGGAAGTTTCTCAACCATTAAAACTAAAAACAACCCTCCCCAAAAAAACCGTTATATATATATATATATATATATATATATATATATATATATATATATATATATATATATATATATATATATATATATATATATATACAGTTTGATTCATAAGTCACTTACCTATTTATTTTTGAAATTCTAAGGTTAAAAAATACGGTAATACAAAACAGAGAGTTGATTGTACAAATTAATTTATGGGAGTTTAAAATTACAGCAAATTTTCAAAATTTCCACCTTCGTTCTGCATGCATAGCTCCATTCTTTTTTGCAAGGAATTTACAACTTTTTGTAGCATATTTGATTGATTATGAAATAAATATATATAGAAAAATATATAAACGAACAAATTTAAAATAACAAATAGCAGTAATTAGAGAGTAAGATAACAATTATCAAAAGTTCATAGTATGTTTGCGCTTCATATGGTAATCATTTTTAATAGCTAAGTCAAGTGACTTATGAATCACCCTGTATATATGCATATATATATATATGCATATATATATATATATATATATATATATATATGCATATATATATGCATGTGTATATATATGCATATATATATATGCATATATACATATATATTTATATATATGCACACACACATATATATATATATATATATATGTATATATATATGCATATGTATATATATGCATATATACATATGCATATATATATATATATATATATAAATATATGCACACCCACACACACACATATATATATATATATATATATATATATATATATATATATATATATATATATATATATATACACAATATTTAGGAGGATGGTATCTAGTAGGTAATTTACATTCTTCAATCATAAGATATAAATAAAAAATGTGTGCGCATTTATATATATATATATATATATATATATATATATATATATTTGACGAATATACAACCCCCGTCAAAAAATCACGGAAAAAATTATCATTCGTCAACGTTTATTTCTCAATTCCTTTAAATAGTTGAAATAAATTAATTCTTTGATCGCTAACGTTTGTGTGATTTATATATATATATATATATATATACATATATATATATATATATATATATATATATATATATATATATATATATATATATATATTTCACGTATATGGACTGCTGTTTGTAACCTGGAGTAATGTCTTTCCTGATTATGCTTCTTAACTTGTATGACCTGGATGGACTGTATGGATTCAACAAAAAGTATGTTTTTGGATTGATATGTTTGATGTTATGTATTTTTGTGTATTTGTGTATATAATTTTATATATTTTCAAAGCGTAATTTTATTACCTGTAGTAGTATAACTGCGGTAATGGTCCTCTGAAGAGAAGAATTATCTTTGAAAACTCATGAGCTGAGGACTTAAGGATACTTTGCTTGAACTTTGAATTCTAATAAAATTTGATTGACACCTTATTTTATTACTTCATTTTATATTATAATATATATATATATATAAATATATATATATATGTATATATATATATATATATAAATATATATATATATTATAATATATGCAAATAAATGCACATTTCTCTTATTATAGAGTTTAAGATAACAACTTGAACCGAAATTTTAATTCTATGGGAACAAAGTTTTTGCTAAACAATCTGCTCCGATGAACTTACAGAACTTACTCCCCCCCTCAACGTAAATACACCCGACAAATTCGACTAGCAGCAAGATCCCACCCCTTCACTGTAGAGGTCACCAGATGTTTGAAAACTTTCTACTCTAATAGCTTCTTTCCTCGGATCGCTTGTCCTTTGGAAACCCCCACCTGCTCCCCTGACCGTACCGACATGCAAAAATTGAAATGTAATATGAACAGACATGTTGCTTCGCAAGTCTTAACTTAGGATGCCCCTATAAATCTGATCTGACCCTTAATCACAGTAACATCTTCCGTCCCAGTTGCAATATGTCTTATTAGGGGCTGAGGTATCTGTTCCGATGGATACTGCACGCCTGTCCTGTGCAGTTCTAGGAGGTCCACCCTCCCAGGCTTCGCCTCCCCTCTTTGGGGAGGAGTAAGTTTATTGCTTACTGTCTGAGGCGCCCCTACCGGGGAATGCCGACGGGGCTGCCCAGGCAATTTTTAAATGGCCAGAGTGCTCACCTCTCGAACGCTGGCTTTTAACCCCACTTGCTCGACCCGATCTTGGGTCACATCTTACTTGTGGGAGTAAGATAAAACTGGCCTTGTGCCTAACTCCGCGAGGAGTAAATAAACACACACACAAAAAAGGAAGGCTTCGGTAGAAACTCTCTCTCAGACATACTTATTTTCTTTGAAGAAAACTAGACGCCAAATTTCTTTGTATTCTTGTGATTATTCGGACTACTGTTCTCATCTTGGATGTTATTGCCACAACGTTTCAGCCGATCTAATCTCCGACTTCTTCAGGTGTATCTTGTCGAAGTCGGAAATCTATACAGAAATTCGAACGGAACTATTTTATTTAATACATGGCGATAGATTTCCTTCGTTCCGTCAGCCATGACCGAGTAAAAGTCTTAAGTAATTCGTAATCATTTTCTTCGTATCGTCGGCACTGAGGATTGAACCTTCAACACCAAGAAGACTGTCGCTTAGAACTAATTAATACTTAGGACTTATATCCGCGACGCCACAAGTACTTGCGGATTAAATAAAGAGTTCTGTTCGAAATTCCGTACAGATTACTGAGTTCGACATAAAGTTTTCAGAGTTCGACAAGATGTACTCGGAGAAGGTCGGCGGTTACATCGGCCGAAACGTTGTGAGAATAACATCCAAGATGAGAACAGTACTCAGGATAATACAAATAATACCAATTATTTATCCTCATGTAAAAAGATTCCGAAACTAAATGCCCAATTTATTTATTTATCTACCTCCCACAAGGTAAGATGTGACACAAGGTCGGGAAAGTGGGATTAGATAAACCAGCGCCCGAGAATGTGAGCACTCTGGCCATTAAAAATTATCTGGGCAGCCCCGTCGGCATTCCTCGGTAGGAGCGTCTCAGGCAGTAAGCAATTAACTTACTCCTCCCCAAAGAGGGGAGGTAAAGCCTGGGAGGGTGGACCTCCTAGAACTGCACAGGACAAATCAGACCCATAGACCGGCGGAAATCAAGCCCCGAAGGCCAAGACAATACCGATCTATGAAGTGCAGTATCCATCGGAACAGATACTACACTTTGATCTTAGCCAAAAGGCGTTATTTAACCCCTACCCACAATAGGAATATGTGACACAAGGTCGGAAAGTGGGATTTGAAAAGCCAGCGCTCGAGAAGGTGAGCAGTCTGGCCATTAAAAATTGCCTGGGCAGCCCCGTCGGCATTCCCCGGTAGGGGCGCCTCAGGCAGTAAGCAATTAACTTACTCATCCCCAAAGAGGGGAGGTAAAGCCTGGGAGGGTGGACCTCCTAGAACTGCACAGGACAGATCAGACCCATAGACCGGCGGAAATCAAGCCCCGAAGGTCAAGACAATACCGATCTATGAAGTGCAGTATCCATCGGAACAGATACTACACTTTGATCTTGGCCAAAAGGCCAAGTTATATTCTCTGATTAAACGAATTATAATTAAGAAGACTTAGTTCTAGTCAGATGAATCCGATGTTATTCGTTGCAGAATTGAAGAGAAAATAACAAACAAGAACCCAAATAAAAGGGCATTTTAATTGCATTTCTTTAAAAATGAAATGAAAAAAAAAAAAAAACGGGATAAAAAGAAATAGTTCTTACCTTTCGTTTGCTGCCTTACTTAAAAAAAAAAACTCTGACCAATTGCTGTATCCTGAATGTAATCGCTTGCGTTCAAAGGTACCAACCCGAAATGGTATGCTACTAACACCGCCAGCAATTCTTATAGGTCAATATTTATAGAATACGGCTATTGTATTTTGCCGCCAATGGATCTGACCAGTTATATCGGAAATAATAATTTAGTCCGAATGCTGACCACAAGTACCCTTCTATTGTTCGTTGTAAAGTTGTTTATTAAATTAAAAAAAATATATATTTGTAGATCGAACATAAAATGTACCAAAATTGCAGTGTTTTGAAAATAAGTCACAGAAATGTGACCAAGGGTCGTTTTTTATTATTTTTTTGTCGGTAAACGGACGAAGATGATTCTTAAATAAGTTCACAGGTATTAAGCGGCACCAGCTAATAAGACATTAACAACAATAAAAAAAAAACAAGTGAAACAAAACTCTGTTAGGTGTGTCCTTTTTCGTGGAAGGGCAGACTGACCAGTGTCCCATCCCAGGAATTCCCACGGACATTTATGCCGAACGGACCGGATGCGATTGTCACACCACGTGGTCGACCAAAAAAATAAAAATAAAAGTCCCTTATTGTTGAAGTTCAGCGACAACTTGACTTACGATGACCAATGTCTGAGCAAAAGGAAAAAATAGCGAATCATTTTGGTTGGCTAAAGATGTGAGATGCCGGCCCCGATCGATAGATATGGTCACACCCCAGTATAAAACAATTTAACAGTACAAAGTAAAAAGAAAAAGAAAAAAAAAAGGAAAAAAAGAAAGAAAAAAAAGGGAAACAAAAATGGCGTCAATGAGCGACCGATTATCGATGGAAAACAAACGACAAATCAATGTTTGCGTTTGCCCCGACTTAATTACTCCCTGGAAGTCGCAGT
>OY744546.1:10326988-10334488 GCA_963556195.1 Sepiola atlantica
TTTTCTCAGTAGCCCCTTACGTCTACAGTGGCGGCCTGTCTTGTTTGGGGTGAACTATGTTAAAAAAAAAAACTTTTAAAAACAAAACGCTTACATCAATTTGTATCAGGACATTTACAATGGGGCCACAACAATTTTAAAACTCCAAAAGGATAGTGAAAAGATGAATATAGAAAGATGTGTCAGACAATGCGATAACAGTTAACCAACCCGTTTTAGATCCTGCCTGGTGCTTAGCTATTTATAAGTAGTTTGGGCGAGAATCACGTGATGGTGGCGCTCATGTAGAGTACGGCAATCATGCAAGGGAAATAACTCTCGTTCACTGAGAGATTTATGTTCTTTTTTTTTCAGAAGAGAATTGGGGACGCTAAAACTAACGCATCTTAGAGGAATTGTACTTTTTATTAAAATGTTGAAAATGCGACGATAGTTGCAGAGGAATTGGAATCTTTATTAAAGAAACTGCGAGGACTTTCTTTGTAATGTTTTGTTATTAATGTTGTAAACTTTGTTGCATTAAAAAAAAAAAAGTCGTCGCAGTTTTTTTAATAAACATTCTAATTCCTCTGCAACAAGCGTCACATTTTTAAAAATAGAGTTTGTATTCCTATACGTCAACAAATATAAAATAAACAAAAATATAAAAAACATTTACATATATTTTACATTAAACACTCCCCCCCACACACATATATATATATATATATATATATATATATATATATATATATATATATATTATATATATATATAATATATATATATATATATATATATATATATATATATATATATATATATATATATATATGATAAATGAAGGAATAGAGATAAATATGTGCGAATGACAAATCTATTTCATCTTCGATTGTTCAATGCAAGACGTGCTCGATAAATACATGTTTATTTTTCTTTCCTTAAGCCAGGCTTTTCAAAGAAAATTCGCTCTCATTCCTTAGATTCGATCCAAGTAACTACTAACACTTTCCACTTGAAATATATACAACATCTTAAATTTAATTCCTTAAAAACTATTATCATTCGTGGTCCACGGAAGCATTTAAAAATGGCCCTAATTCTCAAAATTACATCCTAATAAGTGATTTTTATCCACGGTTGAACTAAACATAATTCTATTGGATTTACTACATTTTGAACATTTCTAACGCAGTCTCCATGAAATCCCTTTTCCATCTTTAAATCTTTCGTCATCGGACACTTTGTCAACGGACATTCACTAACTGGACATACTGATAAACTTTTTACACACACACTCTTATTTTCCATTATTTAATATTGTTTCTGAAATCTTTCAAATTTTTAATTTCGGCTTTTCCACTGCCAACTTATCCATCTATGTAATTCCTCTGATGATAAGATTTTAATCTTTGAAAAGCATGGCTTAAGGAAAGAATAATAAACATGTTTTTATTGAGTACACCTTGCATTGAACAATCGAAGATGAAATAGATTTGTCATACGCACATCTTTATCTCTCTTCCTTCATTTATCTTTATAATTGCTCTATCTCGTATATTGAGCTTAAACCATTTCACTATAGGTTCAATCTCTCTCTCTCTCTCTCTCTCTCTCTCTCTCTCTCTCTCTCTCTCTCTCTATATATATATATATATATATATATATATATATATATATATATAGTAAGCAATGAAAATATATATGGCAATCAAGCTACACAGAGGCTCCCGTGTTTCATCCCCGGGGGGAATCGTCGGGCTAAAAAGCATTTAGCCCGACGATTCCCCCCGGGGATGAAACACGGGAGCCTCTGTGTAGCTTGATTGCCATATATATTTTCATTGCTTACTACCTAGCTCTACTTACGTATCGAGCACTGTTGAAGTAAATACTGAAAACTGACACATAAAAAATTATATCTCCTTATAATATTTTATGTGGATACATGAAGTACTAATATATATATATATATATATATATATATATATATATATATATATATATATATATATATATATATATATATGTATATATATATATATATATATATATATATATATATATATATATATATATATATATATATATATATATAATTTCAGAGCTTCTTCCAAAGAGCTCCCCATCTGTGGAACGCATAACACTGGGACTGCTTCTCTACGGATTACAACAATCCAATGTCAACAAATTCGTGTTATGAACTCCATACAACCATTCCATCCCGCTAACCGTATCCTCGAGTGGCTTTTGGCCTTGAGAAGTGGCGATCCATTAGTACAGATGTAAAAGATGCGTCCCTCCCATCTTCGGCATTTGAAATGTCAGCGTGACCGACCAACCGACGGAGGAGGTCGGTGCGCGGACGTATCTAAAACTGGATATCCTCCTTCGCACTCTCGATATCTTACGCCTTACGATCGCGTAACATATTTATTTATTTAGTTATTTGTACACCGTCGTCTCTACGTTGTAGGCGAACGATTTAATTAATACAGTCGCTGTGTTTTAATGTCATGTCCGTATCGTAACGAAACGTTTGCCGGGATACGCACCATAGTGGGGGGGTGGGTGGGTGTGGGACACCGGTAAAAGGTTAGTTGAAGACTTTCACCCGTTGTTTCAGCCGCCCCCCCCCTTTCAACCATCCTTACATCGTCACGCACTCCTTCTTCACGTTCTCCCCCTCCCCACTCCCCCATCTCTCCCGCCTTCTATCTTTCCCCGTTTACTTTGGTATCTTCTTAGCCGGCTGACACTCTTTATTTTCTTCGACCAGAAGTCGTGAGAAACCCCCGGGAATGGGTCATCTGCATAACACATGTAAAACGCAACCCTCGTCACTAACGACAAGAAAGAAAGAAAAAGACAAAAAAAAAAAAAAAAAACCCTCTAAAAACAAGTATAACACCTTCGCTCTTGCTATTAACCTATAAGCTTTTCCCTTTTTCAACTTTTTCTTACAAAATTCTCGTAAAATGTGGGTGATCTTTTAATATATGATTTACCGAATGTTTTCTAGCAATAAACTCTAACTATACCTGAGCCCCAGCTAACTAACCCAAACTCTAACCCTAACCCAACTAACCCTAACCTTAACCCTCACCTCACCCTAAACCCTAACCATAACCCTAAACCCTAACCCTAACCCTCACCCAAAACCCTAACCCAACTAACCCTAACCTTAACCCTCACCTCACCCTAAACCCTAACCATAACCTTAAACCCTAACCCTCACCCAAAACCTTAACACAACTAACCCTAACCTTAACCCTCACCTCACCCTAAACCCTAACCATAACCCTAAACCCTAACCCTCACCCAAAACCCTAACCCAACTAACCCTAACCTTAACCCTCACCTCACCCTAAACCCTAACCATAACCCTAAACCCTAACCCTAACCCTCACCCAAAACCCTAACCTTGACCCTCACCTCACCCTAAACCCTAACCCTCACCCAAAACCCTAACCCAACTAACCCTAACCCCTCACCCTAAACCAAACCCTAACCCTAAACCCTAACCCAACTAACTTACCCTAACCCTAAACCTAAACCCTAACCCTAAATCCTAACTCTAACCCTAACCCAGTTAACTAACCCTAACCCTAAACCATAACCCTAAACCCTAAACCCCAACCCTGGACATTCGGTAGATCACATATTGGAAGACCACCCGCATTGTTAGTTAGAGTTAGGGTTATATAGGAGTTAGTGCTAGAAAACAATCAGTAGATCCCATATTGGAAGATCACCAAAATGTGTTTCACACACACACACACGCGCACACACACACACACACACACACACACACACACACACACGGACACACACACGTGACCTGTGGAGATCTGAGATGGATACGCTATTGCATTTGTGTAGCCAATCAAAATTCTATATAATTAAAATTATGACACAACTCCACGTGTTTATGTATGTCTCACGTCAATTATACCGTGAATTATTTTTTAGTTACTATTAATCGAATATTTATTGGAATCAAATATGCAATAGCGTGTAAAAAAACTAAATTAAAAAAAAATAACGAAATCAACCAGAATGCATTTCTGTTTCTTCGCAAACAAATTAGTCATTTAGATCCTTCGTAAATAGTTGAAAGAAAATAATGAATTCCTTCGTGACCATTCGAAATTTGAAAGCAATTTGTCAGCCTTAAAACAGTCAAATAGAAATTAATTTCTGACTTTAAAATTCTAAGCAAATCCTCATGTATTTAAAGATTGACAGTTTTGGAAGTTTTCTTTACATTCAAGCATTTTATGAATAGACATTAAAACATTCAAATAAGTTTAAATAAACGTTGAATTTTTTCAAGGAATCTAAAGACATTGAAATTTCAATTTGATTCCATCTGGGGTCACTAGGGTCAATTATCGGTTAGGCCCATGAAATAACTTAAATACATTAGAATAGAAAGGTTTGTTATAATTGTTAAAGGAAAGTAATTTAAACTGGCTTTAAAATTCTTAGCAAATCCTCATATATTAAAAGATTGAAAGTTTTGGAAGATTTTTACATCGAATCATTTTATAAATAGATTAAAACAACATTTAATGACCAAGCAATAGCGTAATAATTATATTATAGGCTGGAGTTTTCCACCCGAGAAAATATCATTTAAGATAGAAATCCTAAGAACAATGTTTTGTATAAATTTCTGGCTTTTTACTATATGTATTTAAAAAAATATGATTTTCAGTTGAACTGAACTCGGATTAGCTGCCCCGATGGGCGTGCAATCAGAATGGGAATTAGGTCAGTCATAAAATGGAAAGTGGGGAATCCCCATCATTAAAATAAGTGGATTAATATTCTCTCGATAAAGTTGTAGAAAGACCCAGCCGTTAGTGGAAATATTTTCAAATTATCTAAAATATAAACTAAATTTTTGTAAGCAATATTTTGTAGCAATACTTTATTTTTAGCATATAAAGGATTTTTTTCAATACGATTTCTGCGGAATTAGGATTATTCACTTCGACCTATGTCTTCTGCGATAAATAACAACAAGGTCGCTCTCAGCAGTAAATTAAGTCAAAAAATATTTTCCCGGAATTTATAAAGACGTTTCAGACGTTGAAAAATTTTTAAGTCTTATAAAAAATAGATTTTAAGATAGAAATTTAATTTTTGAAAACACTATTATGGATAGCTATTTTATATCTACTATTTGAGGGTTTTTTTTTCTTAAAGGTGTTTCTGCGGGATTATTGATTATCGATTATTGGCCTCGTTATGGTTTTGTCTTGAATGAGACCGAATCGGCCTATGAAAAGGGTTCGCACGACCACATGCATTTCAAACGGACATTTATGGTGTGTTTTCTTCTGAGGGAATTGATGTGGAATGACCACACTATCAGTAGATTGGAGTGGTAAACTTGTGATCTGTATTTTGAACGTTTTGTTTTCGTCTGGGGGGTGTATGCTTTTTCATCGTCTTTTCATCGTTGTGCCGCCCGACGAGGTATTCTAGCACATTGTTTCTTGTTTTTTTTTTATGCATTTTGGACCAGTCTTGTTTGCTGTTTTACTTAGCAGCAACAGTACTGAGAAAATATTGCGAGCTACCATTTTAATACAGTTTTATATTTTTTTACATTTTTTTCACTTTATTTATTTATTTATTTATTTATTTTTCTTCGGTCCTCTTCTTAAGTGACCTCAATTGGGGCAACACCACATTGTCTATTATCAGTTGCTGAAACTATTAATCCAAAAACTTAACTTAATTTCCCTGATGATCTGTCAAGCAAGGTCCTGCTAGGTAGTGAAACACGTGTAGGAAGAAACATCTTTAGTTTAATGTATATCGTAAATAAATAAGTCTTTGAAATAAACAGTCTTTTGTGATGATGCATAACCGCCTGAATGGAATGCTTCGGTAAACCTTTAATAAATCGCATATAAATGCTCTGTAACCTATAAATGAGTATCATCGAGCTTATTTTTATTGGCCTAAACCCGGTCTTCACTGAATAAACTATCTTCTAAGTGAAAAATCTCTCTCTCTCCCCCCCTCTCTCTCTCTCTCTCTCTCTCTCTCTCTCTATATATATATATATATATATATATATATATATATATATATATATATATGTATATATATATATATATATATGGTTGCATTCCAATGACTCCTAAAATATTAGTCCACAATTATAATCTTTTATTATTTCTTTATTTCGGCGAATGCCTATATTTTTCTGTCTTACGCGCGTTTCGCAATCCGGTAAGAAAAATGTAGTTTTTGTTCTACCGTCTGCTCTTCAGACACAATCAATTAACCAAGCACATTATTCCAATACAAAGCAGGAAGAAAGGTAACCATGAAAGGTGTAAAGAACGGCAAGAACGCCCCTCCAAAAAAAAACAGGAAAAAACTGACTCAAAAATGACAATCAAAGCTCAAACCCTCTCTCCTAAAAATCTGACATAGCGCAAGCCGATTCTCAGGCCGCCATATAGGACCCAAACAAGTAGATCTGAGATCGTCACGTTTCGATTAATATGTCAAAACTGGACAAAACCTCGATAAAAATGGCTGATAAAATATTGTTAACCATAAATTTAAATAATGATGTTGTTTATAATATATGTAATATAATATAATAAATGATATATATATATATATATACATACAGGGTGACCCCCCCAAAACGGGCCCCAAATCTAATTAGGCCTCATTTCTTAGTGTTTCGTCCGAGTGAAATGAATTTTGGGGCATAACTAGTTTATTATATTCACAACATCATATCAAAACACTAGGGTATTTGGCCTTTTTTTCTCCGTTCTACAGCATGTCTTCTAGATGGACTCCTTTTAGCTCCGTGCATTTCTTGAGGCGCAGAACGAAGTTGTCCATGACGTTCTTACAGACTGAATTCGGAATGCCTCTCATCTCCTCCCTGATGGCTTCCTTGAGTTCAGTGATTGTTCTGGGTTTCCCTGCGTACACTCTGTCCTTAAGATAGCCACAAAGGAAATAATCTGGGGGGCTTAGGTCCGGGCTATGGGGTGGCCACTCAAAATTAGTCCTGAGACTGATCACTCGGCCTCCGAAGTTCTCTTTCAGCCAATCTCGGTACAGGTTTGAGGTGTGAGAACTTGCTCCGTCTTGCTGGAACCAAAACTTGCTCATGAGCGACGGGTAGAGGGTCTGGAGATCACTCTTGAAGGTTTTGAGGACTTCCACATACCGCTCCTTGGTGACTGTCACTGCTGCGCCAGATTCTTCGATGAAGATTGGTCCGATGATGCCTCTGACCAAGATTGCAGCCCACACCGTGCAATTAGGAGAGTGCAGGGGTTTGGTGGCTACTTCGTTGGGTCTGGAGGACCCCCAAAAGACGTTTGTCTTGGAGTTCGCCTTCCCATCAAGATGGAAGTGGGCTTTATCTGAGGTCCAAAGGAGGTTAAGGAAACCTGGTGTCTCCTCGATCTTATCGAGCATCTTGACTGCCATATCGCTCCTCTGCTTCTTGTCTGAGGCTGTAAGGGT
>OY744546.1:10339488-10344488 GCA_963556195.1 Sepiola atlantica
TGAAATTATCCGTTTCGCAGAGTTCAGATTGATTTTTGTCTGTTAGAGTTCGGTATATATCAAAGTGAGCATTTATCACGATAGATTATTATTATTAAACGATAATTCAATTATCGTTATTTAATTCAACATTTAAATATTATATATATATATATATATATATATATATATATATATATATATATATATATATATATATATATATATATATATATAATTATTTCCACAATCAGAAAATGCCGACGCCCACACAACCCATGAAAGCAACATACCGAAAACAATAGACTGCCATTCGCGAAAATTGCAAAGTGCTTTGTGAAAACGAATAGAGCACTCTTCGGCAGTTTATGAAATTTCGCTAATTCACAGTTCGTGATTGACGGCCGGATAGTTAAGAGAGCCCAGTGTCTACTAGACAAACGAGTTTCGATCTTGACATTAGGCACGGTCCTGGGTAGCCACGCTGAATAATTGTGATACAGCGAACTAGTATGGCTGTGTGTGGATATATATATATATATATATATATATATATATATATATATATATATATATATTTACATATATATATATATATATATATATATATATATATATCGCCAGCTACTACTATTAGATGTGTGTAAATAAACAATGGCTGACAATGTTTCTATAAAAAGTATTGAGATATCACTCGCCAACAGCGCCCGCAACGTAGTCAAGTGGTTAGAATCACGGACTATTAACTAGATGCTCATGGTTCGATCCTTGTTTAAGGCGGGTGCCAATCTAGCCGCATTGCAGAGCTGTGATAAAGCGAAGCAGTCAGTCCTTGAATATATATATATATATATATATATATATATATATATATATATATATATATATATATATATATATATATATGACTGCATTTAAAAGAAAAGTGGGTTATCCAAGTCGGGCTATTTGTTTTAATCTAATCCGTTAATCTGTAAAGAAATGATAATCCAACTGTAATCCCAAAGATAAGTCTAGAAATAGATTTAAAGAAATTGGTCAGACAGTCTGTCCTCGAAATACTTACATGTTGGTAAATATGTCACACATGTGCATTTGCCGATAAACGTCAGGCGATTTGGGGGAGCGAAACATTCCACACCGACGCAGTGTTCAAAACAAAACAAAAATATAAGCAAAAGAAACTTTAGCGTGACAGGTGGACGGACCGACCCGCGAGTGGACAAAGCCCCTTTCAGATATTCCGGGACGCATAAAATATGCTATTTAAAACTTAAACGTGACGGACAAACGAAAATGCTATTTAAAACGTAAGTGTGACAGACATACAGAACTATTATTTCAAACTTATACGCGACAGGCAGGAATGTTATTTTAAACTTAAGCCTGACAGACAAACTTAAACGTGACAGACAAACGAGAGTGTTATTTTAAGCGTAAATGTGACAGACAGACAGAAATATTATTTTAAACTTAAGCCTGCCAGACAAAAAAAATGCTTTTTACAAATCTACACGTGACAGACAAACGAGAATTCTATTTCAAACTTAAACGTGACAGACAAACGAAAATTCTATTGCAAATTTAAACGTAACAGAAAAATGAAAATGCTATTTCAAACCAAAGCGTGACAGACTAACAAAACGCGTTCTCGTTGGTCTGTCAGGATTAAATTAATAATTTAAGTGATGTTGCTAGTCTCAGTCTTTTTTATAAATACTATTATGGCATGTGTTCTTCAGAATTGTCTGATCTATTCCCTGCTTCCTTTGTTCCAGCTCGTTTGACTCGTTGGTCTAGTTGGCTTCATCAATTCGTTGTTTTGATACCTCATTGTAATACAGCTTCATATTCCAGTAGCCTTTTTCCAAGAACTGCAGGCTTGTGGAACTCTCTTCCTGTTGACTGTTTTCCTCCTACTTATAGCTTTGGGCTTTTCAAGACTAAGGGCAATAGGCATCTCCTGTCTTTGCGATAATCATATCTCGTTCTTGTTAGCTAATTACATCAAGTGGCTTCATGCCGTGTCTGGAGCGGTTTCCATAAAAAAGCTGAGTTAATCAACGTTTGTTTTCCTCAAGCTTATTTTTCTTTCTATTTTTATATTTTAATCACACAAAATAAATGTTTAAGTATTCCTTGGTTTTGGGATTGAGTTATCTTTGAGAAATCTTCCATTTTAATTGTTCTAATTTGCCTACTTTGCCAATAACTCACCAAGTGACCCATCTCTTTCCAATTTTATATCTATCACTTTCATACTCTCACTGTATGTAGCATGACCCTTCGATCTTATTCTATATGTCGTCTTTTTCTTTCTCTCTTTCTTTCTTTCTCTCTTTCTTTCTTTCTTTCTCTCTTTCTCACTTTCTTTCTTTATTTCTTTCTTTCTTTCTTTCTCTCTCTCTTTCTTTCTTTCTTTCTCTCTTTCTTTCTTTCTTTCTTTCTCTCTTTCTTTCTCTCTTTCTTTCTTTCTTTCTCTCTTTCTTTCTTTCTCTCTTTCTTTCTTTCTTTCTTTTTTTCTCTCTCTCTTTCTTTCTTTCTTTCTTTCTCTCTCTCTCTCTCTCTCTCTTTCTTTCTTTTTTTCTTTCTTTCTTTCTCTCTTTCTTTCTTTCTTTCTCTCTTTCTTTCTTTCTCTCTTTCTTTCTTTCTTTCTCTCTTTCTTTCTTTCTCTCTTTCTTTTTCACTTTCTTTCTTTCTCTCTTTCTTTCTCTCTTTCTCTCTTTCTTTCTTTCTTTTTCTCTCCCTCTTACTCTCTTATTAAGAATCGAAGGATATAAAGAAACGGAAAGGTTAACAAGATTGGAATAGTCCATTATACACACAGGAATATTACCGCAAGCAGTAATACTATTAAACTAATAGCTGTAGAGGGAAAAGAAAAGAAAGTGAAAAAGGGAGAAGGAGAGAGGGTGACAAGAAGGCAGCTAACTTTGTCTTTTCATTTAGTTTTTAATATATAACTGGCTTTGCAAACTCAATTTGTCTTAACTAGAATTAATGGTCCTTACGTTCCCAAAATGTAGTTTCTGTAGAGGGTCTGCTATGTATTTATCACGTCTAAAAAATTGTGACGGACAGACGGACAAAACAAATCTCTATTTATATAAGGTCCAAATAATTTAACCCGAATTTGATGAATGACTCAACGGGTCACGTGTTTTCTAGTGTCATTTTATAATCGTCTACGCATTCTATCTCTTTGAGTTCGTGGTGGAAGAGGAGAAAAAGTGGCTTGTTACTTTTAATATCTCTTAAACAAAGCCTCTCTCTTTTCACCACCAACGCTCCGATCCTCACTTCTCTCCATTCGAAAATGAATGTTTCTTTACTCGAGGAATCCCCCTTTTTTGATAAGCTCCTAGGACTGACTTTCACTCTAGACCTGAACTGAAAGACTTACATTAAATTTGTTGCTGAGGTTGATGGAAAAATAGTTGACGAAATCCTTTACCTGTATAAGGCCAGATATGTCCTTAGATGGGGTACTGTTGTCTTATCTGCGGAGGTTCCGCTCGGATCACTCTTTCCTGTCTTTACAGAGTACAAAATCGACTTCGCAATCTAGTGGGAGTGGTCTCTTCTCGCCCCTACAGCCTCTTTCACACTGAAGAGATGTGGCTAGCCTAATGTAACGTTATGTTCATTGTAGGTGCTCGACTGAGCTCCAATCATTGGTACACCTCTATAAAGCATTCACAGCAAGAACTCGTTTAGCTAAAACAAAAGCAAAGAACTTTCCTTTCTTTCTCTCTTTACTAAAATGCCAACGATACTTCAATGAAAAAGTTTATTTCCTAGAGTATCCCATCTGCCGAACACGATACCACGAGGCTGCTTCCCAACCAAGAACATGGTTGTCTTCAAGTCTAATATAAAAAAACTTGTTGAGACGTCCTGTTTGATAATCAATTCCTCTTAAATAATCTTCTGCCCATTCTATCTATTGTTTCCAATCATCTTTGGAACCAAATACCACGAGTCTGCTTCCCAACCGACTACAGCATGGTCGTCTTCAAGTCTAACGTAAACAAATACTGGTTGAACACTCCGTTTGGATAATCAATTCCTGTTAAATAATCTTCTACCCATTCTATCTATTGTTTCTAATCATCTTTGGAACCAGATACCACGAGTCTGCTTCCCAACCAACTACAATATTTAAGTCTAATGCAAACAAGTACTTGTTGAGCCGTCCTCTTGGATAATCAATTCCTCTTAAGTAATCTTCTGCCCATTCCGCCCATTTGATTCCAATCGTCTGGTGGGTGGGTTCATCGTCCAACTGACAATCTCTTTAACTCTTATCCTTGAGTGGTCCCAGGCCTAAATAAGTGATTACCATGATTCGCTCAAGCATGGAATATTGTAGCCACATCTGGGCTGGTGTACCAACCACTAGTCTCTCCCTCTGAGACAGGCCTAAAATAGAACCTCTAATCTAATAATAATCTACCAAGCTCCGACTCCTGTCTCATCGCCGCAATATTTTAATGGAAGACTTGCAGACGATAATATAAGACGAATAAATTCAAAGAAAAACTACATAGATAAAAAGATAAAAATCGAACAAACTGTAGGGTGGGTGGGGTGGGGGTCAAATGAACCATTTTCAATCAAATGTGTTAAAAGAATTTTTTCTTTTTTGGGGGAGGGGGGAGGGGGATTTTGTCAATGTCTTCCTTTTCATTTGTTTCGCTGTTTTTCTTTTTTTTTTCTTGCTAACATAAAACAAAGAAAGAAAGAAAAATAGTTTGGTTTAGAGTTAGGGTTAGAGGTTAGGGTTAAGGTTAGGGTAAGGGTTAGGGTAAGAGTTAGGGTTAGGGTTAAGGTTTAGGGTTTAGTGGTTAGGGTTAGGGGTAGAATTAGGGTACGAGGTTAAGTTTGTGAATAGCCTTTTCGTTGGTCTATAAAGCTTAAGTTTGTGAATAGCCTTTTGGTTGGTCTATAAAGCTTGAGTTTGTGAATAGCCTTTTCGTTAGTCTATAAAGCTTAAGTTTGAAATGGCCTTTTCGTTGGTC
>OY744546.1:10349488-10369488 GCA_963556195.1 Sepiola atlantica
TTCATGATTGAACTTTATGGATCTCTGGGTTGCCTTGACTAATGATGCTGAAATTCTACACACTTATAGAACCCATCAAATGAAAATGTTGTGCAAAGTTTTAACTAATTTGGTTTATTGGTTTTTGAGTAATGACTGATCAAAGAAATGAGATTTCTAGCATGTCGTTTTTGAAGTCTATTAAGGGATAGAGCGCTATCGTGCCTTCCTTGATATATATACACACATATATATATATGTATATACACATATTATATATATATATATATATATATATATATATATATATATATATATTTAATTTATTTTATACGTACATAAAAGTAGTCCATAGACACGTGTTTCTGGCTGACAGCCGTCATGAGCATGGCCAACTTAGACGACGAACCTTCGATATCGATGTCTATAGTCCAGCGTTTTATCATCGGACCAAGACGCCCTGTCTAGAAATATGTACGATTTTTATCACCTAAATATTTAATGTATTTTTTACATGTAATTAACTATTTTTAATTGGTGATTGCAGCGTTCGTTGTTTTTGTTGTTGTTGCTCACTACTACTTCGATTGTCTCACTTCCTAAGTGATTAAGATGCAGAAAAAAATATATATCTAAGCGTAGACTGTGCAAATGGCTGGCGGCATAACGTTCATAAATGCACATAGAGATGGAAATGTGACAAATGTGACCGTATTCTTCTATCAAAGGCTGGTTATGTCAATCATTATAAATATCATACCTGATTAGGGTCACTATCTACTCTCCATCCAAGGCCAAATATTTTGTCGTATGTGGTTTTAAAAAGCACGTGGCAATAAACAAAAATCAAACGGAAGAGTTTGAATTACCTACTAGACACCATCCTCCAGTGTTTTCGGTCTCTCTGTACAAGGGTTTGTCAGGACAAACCTGACATGAAGATACTTCACCCTACAAGTAACCCCTGACCAAATATTAAAAATAACATAGTATTCGAAGCCCAAATAAGATCCCCTCGACACAACTATACACTGGCTCATACGAGGAATTGTGCACCTTCTCCAAGTAATGTTTCTTCAAGTAACAGCACTTAGCTGGATACTCCACCAGACCAGATGAATTCTTGTCCTGGAATCCAGTAAGAATAAGAGACCACAGGAAAGATATATCATAACATAGTTAACTGGTCAATTGGGAAGAGGAAAATGAATGTTCTTCACTTATTACTAGCAAGATCACAAGAAAGATATATCATAATATAGTTAACTGGTCGATTTGGGAGAGGGAAATTAATGTTCTTAACTTCTTTACTAACTCAATGTTTGACAAGTAAAGGAGAACTTTAATGGGATATTCGAATATAGAGATCAAGTGTTAGCCTCAGAAATGGGGTTTCTTGATGTCTAAGAACTTCGACTGAAGTGAAATAAGACAAAGATATATATATATATATATATATATATATATATATATATATATATATATATATAGTAGATCTTAGGAAATCTATATTACATAATCATTGATTTGCGCTCCAAGAATCCAACATAACAAAGGTTTGTGTACGATCGTTTTTTAGACACTGTTTTTTAATTTTTTTTTTTTAAATATCGGTTTTCATCATCAGCAAATAGTATATATATGATTTATTCCTCTCCAGGAGTTAGGCACAAGGCCAATTTTTATCTTACTCCCACAAGTAAGATGTGACCCAAGGTCGGGTTGGGAAAGTGGGGATTAAAAATTGCCTGGGCAGCCCTGTCGGCATTCCCGGGTAGGGGCGCCTCAGGCAGTAAGCAATAAACTTACTCCTCCCCAAAGAGGGGAGGCGAAGCCTGGGAGGGTGGACCTCCTAGAACTGCACAGGTCAGACCCATAGACCGGCGTAAATCAAGCCCCGAAGGCCAAGACAATACCAGTCTATGTGGTGCAGTATCCATCGGAACAGATACTACACTTGGATCTTAGCCAAAAGGCCAAGGGGAGTAGGATTATGGATAATCTTTATTTATCTACCTCCCACAAGGTAAGATGTGACACAAGGTCGGGAAAGTGGGATTAGAAAAACCAGCACTCGAGAAGTTGAGCACTCTGGTAATTAAAAATTGCCTGGGAAGCCCCGTCGGCATTCCCCGGTAGGGGCGCCTAAGGCAGTAAGCAATAAACTTACTCCTCCCCCAAAGAGGAGAGGTGAAGCCTGAGAGGGTGGACCTCCTAGAACAGCACAGGACAGACCCATAGATCGGCGTAAATCAAGCCCCGAAGGCTAAGACAATACCAGTCTATGGGGTGCAGTATCCATCGGAACAGATACTACACTTGGATCTTAGCCAAAAGGCCAATGGGAGTAGGGTTGTTATTTATCTACCTCCCACAGCGGTAAGATGTGACACAAGGTCGGGAAAGTGGGATTTGATAAGTCAGCGCCCGAGAAGGTGAGCACTCTGGTAATTTAAAAAATTGCCGTGGCAGCCCGGTCGGCATTCCCCGGTAAGGGCGCCTCAGGCAGTAAGCAATCAACTTACTCCTCCCCAAAGAGGGGAGGCAAAACCTGGGAGAGTGGACCTCTTAGAACTGCACAGGACTGACATGCAGTATCCATCGGAACAGATACTACACTTTGATCTTAGCCAAAAGGCCAAGGGGAGTAGGGTTGTTATTTATCTACCTCCAACAGCGGTAAGATGTGACACAAGGTCGGGAAAGTGGGATTTGATAAGCCAGCGCCCGAGAAGGTGAGCACTCTGGTAATTTAAAAAATTGCCGTGGCAGCCCCGTCGACATTTCCTGGTAGGGGCGCCTCAGGCAGTAAGCAATAAACTTACTCTTCCCCAAAGAGGGGAGGCAACACCTGGGAGGGTGGACCTCTTAGAACTGCACAGGACTGGCATGCAGTATCTATCGGAACAGATACTACACTTTGATCTTAGTCAAAAGGCCAAAGGGGAGTAGGGTTATGGATAATCAAAAGAATACAGAGAACAAAACAATTTATACGGATATACAACGGGACTCAAGGGGGAAATCGGATGTTAGATTACATGTAAGGAAAAAAATTTTTCAAAGAAAAAGAAAAATATTTATAATTTTTCATATAAAAAAAAACATTAGAAGGAAGATTTACTCCCTATGGAGAATTGTGCACATATATAATCATATACTGTAAAAAGGGTAGTTAATAGTTCAAATTGCTATTTATCAATGGTGGACAGATTCAGTTAATATAGCACTTGCAAGACTATATATATATATATATATATATATATATATATATATATATATATATATATATATATATATATATATATATATATATATATATCAAGGAACTCAATTTAACGGATCTTATATATATATATATATATATATATATATATATATATATATATGAAGATTCGAACGCAAAACGCGATAAATCCAATTCGTTTAAATTGAGCCCTTAAACAATAAACACACGAATATATTAAATCTAGACTTCGAATTAAAGCTGATTTTAATTGAAATCAAAAATAATTTACTTCGGTATCATATTATGTAACAAATAGTTTTTGGGTGTCGTCGAGTGTCGAAATGCAACACTTTTTGTATGAACAGTTTCGTGATTTTTAAAATGGCGTTTATCGCGTTTTGCATTCGAACTCTTCATATATATATATATATATATATATATATATATATATATATATATATAACGTTGTGAAGTTCTCACTTTTTAGGAGACTGAAACACTGTCTGAATCTCATTACTAGTGTTTACAAATAAATGCAAGACGTATTTCTCTCGCATTTGAAAACGTGATCGCCACGACTGCCTAGCAATAAAAAGCAATGGTTCATAATACTTGGATCCGGAGTTAGAAACATCCGATCGGCGGTACAGTTACGCCATTTATACTGACGAGTGTAAGGTAAGAGGGAACATATATATGTCTATGGATGTTTGAAAAATATTTATATATTAAAAAATAATTATATATATATATATATATATATATATATAACATAGACATATATATGTCTATGAATATTGTATAGATATTACATTCGTCAGTATTAATGGTGTAACCGTATCGCCGATCGGACGTTTCTAACTAGTTTCAAATGCGAGAGAAATACGATATGCATTTATTTGTAAACACTAGTAATGAGATTGAGTTTTGTTTGAAAAAAATCCATTTTAATTCTTCTAATAAGCCGTAATTTATAATGAGCCGTCACCCATCTGTCACTTAGTTATCTACATGTTTCTCCGGCCTTAGCGAGAATAGTAGTCCGATTTATACAAAGTAAAATGGCCCTGTGGAAATTCCACAGTTATAGTTTTCATCTGTTGCGTGTTGCTTTATGTTTATGGAGGTTTATCTAAAAAAATTTCTATGGACGCAGATCCCACAATATCATTTTACCATCTTTGGAAAGAACAGATACAACATTTTGAAGTATTTACTTGCAGAAAATATTTTTAAAAAATTACATTTAAAACAAATTAGGCACAAGGCCATCAAAGTATAGGGTTATGGGTGTCGTTGGTCATCCTTGGTCTATAGTGAGTACAATGTCTATCCTACTCTTTCCTTTTGGCTAAGATCAAAGTGTAGTATCTGTTCCGATGGATACTGCACCACATAGACTGGTATTGTCTTGGCCATCGGGGCTTGATTTACGCCGGTCTATGGGTCTGACCTGTGCAGTTCTAGGAGGTCCACCCTCCCAGGCTTCGACTCCCCTCTTTGGGGAGGAGTAAGTTTATTGGTTATTGCTTGACGCGCCCCTACCGGGGAATGCCGACGGGGCTGCCCAGGCAATTTGTAATGGCTAGAGTGCTCACCTCTCGGGTGCTGGCTTTTCAAACCCCACTTTCCCTACCCGACCTTGGGTCACATCTTACTTGTGGGAGTAAGATAAACTGGCCTTGTGCCTAACTCCTGGAGAGAAGTAAATAAATACTCTTTACTAGAATCATTATCACCACAATACTACATTTATACTAGAGGGCCGTTCTACTTAAGATGCCCCCAAATAAAGCTAAGAAATTGTATTCTAATTTGAGTTTCACGCACGATACCACAGTGGCATCAGATGAAATTAAAATAAAATACTTTTTGTAGAATTTGGTATATTCGGACTACTGTTCTCATCTTGGATGTTTTTATCACAACGTTTCGGTCGATGTAACCTCCGACCTTCTTCAGGTGCACCTTGTCGAACAGTAGTCCGAATATACCAAATTCTACAAATTATCAACCCTCATCTAAACAATTCCGAAACAAAATACTTTTTGTATTGGATCTTCGGCGATCGAGCGATCCCATTAAATAAAACGAAAACAAATGTGGAAGGTGATAACGTATGAACGAACATAAAATTGTCTTCGTGTATTATTTTATAGAGATAAAAATAACTAAGAAATTATCTATAGATGCATGTTCAGTATTGATGATTGTTTTAGGCATCTTCATCGCTTATCAAGACCCAAAAACCACTCGAGGATGAGGGTCAATTGAGTTTTTTCAGGTGAACAGTGAAACACCGATGGTATTCGTAACTGGTTGGTCAGAAATTGATTATTTAAGAGGCCAGCTGAACACTAAATTTGTTTATATTGGACTTGAAAACGGAAATGTTGTAGTTAACCGGGAAGCAATCCTGTGGTACTGTGTTCCACAGACGGGGAGTTCTAGGAAATAACTTTTGCTCATGGAAGTTCTGTTTAGTTTTACATACACCCAGAGAGATAGTGAAATTATTGACAGTGGTTGTAGCTAGACGAGTTTTTGTTGTGAATGTTTTACGGGTGGGGGGTTATAGATAGAAGCTCAGTCGAGCACATGACATGAAAATTACGATTGAGTAGAGAAAGACTATCAACCTTTCAGAAGGAGACGAGGATGTGGTCTACTAGATTTCTGAGTCTGTCAAATCATAAATAAACGAATATCATATTTGATACCCTAGAAGTTTATTTTAAAACTATATTAGTGTTTGAAAACCGACCCTTACATATTATAGTATTGAAAACCGACCCCTTACATATTATAGTATTGAAAACCGACCCCTTACATATTATAGTATTGAAAACCGATCCGTTCGTATATTAATGCATTGAAAACCGACTCATTACTTATGAAGGAAAGCGGGGAGGGACGCCATTTTGATTTGTGGATCACAATTAGTGCCTGTGTTTTCTTGCTGATAAATTGGAAGAAGAAACCAATCTAGGATTTATAGAAACCATTTAAGCTACGAACGCTGTTAACCAGAGACATAGCGTTACGACAAGGGGGTTTCTTTCTTTTCTTCTTGTTTTTATGTCAGCGTGTCCCGCCGACTCTTGCACCCCCTCCCCCCGCTATTTCCCTAGGATGAAGATGTGGGTGTCACTGATCCATTTCGAGGGATGGGGCGTAGAGATAGGCGCCGGGTTCGGGGCGGGAAGGTCAATAAACTGCAATTAATGAAGACAGATCAAGAGGAAGGTTTAGCATTAATTAAGGGGTGCGTGCACACTATCAATGTTGTTATTCGGGTATCAAACACCTCGTCTCGTGCAGAAAGGTAAACATGATTACAAAGAGGAGACGTGTAATTAAAAGAGAAAATGAAATTAATGGGAAAAAATGGAGGAAAAAATAAATCAAACGCCGTCTATAAAAAAAAAAAGGAAAAGGAAAAATAAAACAAGATCAGATATTCTAAAGATGTGTCCATTTAATCTACGCGTTTAACGATGGAAATTTAACCGTAAAATCTCGGTATATATATATATATATATATATATATATATATATATATATATACGCACAGATTTCACGGTTAATATATATATATATATATATATATATATATATATATATATATATATATAATTTGTCTGTTTGGTTTTTGTCTTTTGTTTTTTTTTTGTTTTTTTTATGATTGTGTATTCGCGGATCTAATCTTTGCTCATCAGTATATTCCTGAGGAGGAGCCGAAGAGGTTCTGAAACAATTGTCGGATATTAAGACTATGTTTATTTTAATATAAAAAGCTCTAATATATATTGAGCACTTTTGAAAAGTATTATTTTTTTTTCATTTTGTAAATATTTGAACTTAATTTTATATATATATATATATATATATATATATATATATATATATATATATATATATATATATATATATATACACAGATTTCACGGTTAATATATATATATATATATATATATATATATATATATATATATATATATATAGATTTAACGGTTCAGCCATCAGGCCATGAGACAAAAGGTCATGGCCCCTTATCTCCATCAAATACAGCAACAACAACAAAAAAAGAAACATAAGAGGCTTAAAAGCCCAACCATGGACTGTTGCACAAAAGAAGGTGCTATTGTTTTGCTACCACTACTCAAAGTTTGAAAAGTGAAGCAAACCATCCAATGAGATTCTAGCTGATAAGATCCAAGAATCTACTCTCCCCGAAGAAATATATATATATATATATATATATATATATATATATATATATATATATATATATATATATATATATATACTAATGATAATAGAATTAACGATAAGCGAAATATCGTAGAGTGATCTATCTCGATAAAATAAAGCTCAATACGTCGAGTAGAGCAATCAATTTTAAAGAAAGAAAGATGAAGATAAAAAATTTTACAAAATTACATAAAGTTACATAAATTAATACAAATTTTATTACATCGAAAGTTCAGATGCAAGGAGTTACATTAATCCTTAAACCATGGTTTTCCAAAGATAAAACTCTTCTCGTCAGAGGATAAAATCTGGTAATATGGTATTTATAACAATTAAATATTACCTAGTTCCATTTCACTTTGAAAAAATTGAAGAATAAAAAAACAAAAAAGGTTTGGGGATAAAGAAATAAAAAGCCGGGAAGTAAAAAATTAGCAGTATTGCGAGGTGATTTTTGAAGACGAACGGGACGTTATGGTGTAGTAAAAGTAACAGTTTTACTTGTAAATTGTTAAAAAACTTTCTTCAATTCTACAAACTGTTACTTTTACGTTTGAAAGAAATCTGGACATTCGTACATGTTTATCACTCTTCTTTCTTCTATCTTTATAATTGCTCTATCTCGTATATTGAGCTTAAACCATTTCACTATAGGTTATATCTACCAAAAGTTTACTTTTAGTTTCATATTTTATTCTACTTATATATATATATATATATATATATATATATATATATATATATATATATATATATCGAGCACCTACCATGAAAATAACGATAGAGTAGAGAAAGACTAGCAAGTGTCTTCTGTGACAAAGAGGCTGTAGGGTGGAGAATAGGATATCGGCCACTAGATTGCGAAGTCGGTTTTGTACTCTGTCAAGGCAGGAAAGGAGCTCCGAACGGCACCTCCCCAGATGTGTCATCAGTACTCCATCTTAGGACGTATTTGATTCTTATATAGGTAGAGAATTGCGTCAGGAGTGAGATACTTTTTGGAGCGGTAGAATGATGCAACCATTTTTCCAGCGTCGGAAGTGTCGAAAGCTTTCGTTAGTAGACAGCTTACCTATTATTCGATAAATCAAGGGAGGCGCGATAGCGCTCTATCCCTTAATAGACTTCACGAATGGCCTATGCTGGAAATCTAATTTCTTTGATCAGTCATAACTCAAAAACCAATAAACCAAATTAGTTAAAACATTGCACAAAATTTTTATTTGATAGGTTCTATAAGTGTGCAGAATTTCAGCATCATTAGTCAAGACAACCCAGAGATCCAGAAAGTTCAATCATGAAATCATGTTATCTATGTGTACGTACGTACGCACGTATGTACGTACGTATGTGCCACCCTGTATCTCATCAACTATTTGATGGATTCAGCTGATTTTTTGGCTGAGATAGAGGTTCAGTTTACCATATACCTTAGTTTTCCAGAAAATTAAAAAAAAACTTAAACATGACCATTGTATTGAGGCATAGCCTTTACAAAAGTAGTGACATTCCATGATAAATGCCAGTATACTGAAATCATATGCCCTTAATAGGGTTAAGATGAAAAATAAAAGATTTCCAGCATAGGATATTCTTGAGTCTATTAAGGGATAGAGCGCTCTCGCGCTTCCCTTGATTTGAATAGCGTCTATCTAGTCCTAAGGGACTGGGACACCCAGTCAGTGATTCGAAGCCAATAAATCTATGTGCCTTCACGATTCATCTTCTTAATTGTATTGCGGGATCTCCCAGATGTTGGGAAAATCTATCATCGCATGGCTGATGTATTTCTGCGGCAAGTTGTTCATGTCGTCTTCATCCACCACGTAGACAAAAAAGTGAAGTGCTCTGTTCAAGGTTTCACAATGTCCTCAAGAATATTATATGGGGAGAAACCAATCTTTGGACCTGAGTTGTACCATAGATGCTGATTGAGGCCTGAGGATCTGCCTGAGCAAGTGGTAGATGATTTTGGCGTCTTTGCTATCGTAAGCCTTCTGCCTTCTCTGGAGATATCCACCCACTACTAGTTCTTGATTTTTACGACGTATACTACACTCTAGAGACGATTTAGCACTCCAGGAATCCTCCAGTAAGGATCAACGATTTTTTCAGGTATGCCGATATTTCGCTGGTATAATTTGGTTTTCTCTTTGAGTAGGTCGTTTATCTGAGAATCTTTATCATTGAAAAACTCGTGATGGTTCCGCTTCTTGGAAGCAAGAACCTCAACGCTGGACTTGTAGACTCCAGTTCCGAATTGATTCCACATGTCATCAAATTGAACAGTTTCGAGCGCCCTATAAACACCCCCGTGCACACTAGAGTCCTGCAGTCTAGATACATCAACGCGCTTTAGAACTACCTATTAAAAGCGAGATTTACGCATAACACGGAGCTTTTGTTTACGACGCATATGTTTGTGGACCGAGCCAGATTTCGAACTTGGCATAACTCACACGGCGCACACGTATTGCAGGTCTCATTTGCGAGTTATAACGTAATCGCAGATGTGACTGCGCTTTGCCCGTGGGCGGATTTAGATTGCCTTATCGGCAGTTTTCTGATGCTAGGTGTTCTAAATGACGAAACCAAATTTAGTACAAATCTGGAAAAGTAAAGGATATAACAATTCATGTTCCCCATGAAATACAATATGGATATATATATATATAATATATATATTTTTTTTCAGGTGATAAAAACCGTACATATTTACAGGCAAGGCATCATAGTCCGGAGGTAAAACGCTAGACTATAGACATCAATATCGAAGGTTCAATCCTTGTCTAAGTTAGTGATGCTGATGATGGTTGTGAGGCAGAAATACGTGTCCATGGATTACTTTTATGTACGCATAAAATTATATATATATATATATATATATATATATATATATATATATATATAATAATGGTAATAATCCAGGTGAAAAATATCCACAGGGTGGTAATCCACAGAATTTTAACCGGGTTTATAAAAAGTGCTCAATATCAATATATATAATTTTATGCGTATATGAAACTCAATATATATATATATATAATTTTATAAACTCAATATATATATATAATTTTATGCGTATATGAAACTAATACATGGACACGTATTTCTGCATCACATCCGTCATCAGCATATATATATACATATAAGAGAGAAATATATATATATTTCTCTTTTATATATATGAAAGAGAATATATATATATATATATATATATATATATATATATATATATATATATATATATATATATATATATATATATAAGAGAAATATATATATATATATATATATCTATATATAGAAGAGAAATATATATATATATAAAAGAGAAATATATATATATATATGTATATAAGATATATATATATATAAGAGATATATATGTATATATATATATATATATATATATATATATATATATATATATATATATATATATAAAAGAGAAAAAAGCTATGATGAAAACACTACAAGATTAACCTTTGTATAAAAATACAGTGTTAGATAAGGTTTCCCTTTGAATTTTGCGTGCAAAAAGAAATATGTAAATATGTTAAATGAATGTTAAATCAATTTTAAGCTTTCAGTCTGACTGTGGAATATTACACACTGATAAAAATATATGTTCTTGAAACAATTGTCTGTCAAAAACTGTTTTTGAAGGAAATATGAAATGTTACTCTGAATAACTAAGATTTACATGATGTTATATATATATATATATATATATATATATAGAGAGAGAGAGAGAGATAAATATATCTATATATATATATGTATGTATATATATACATATGTATATATGTATGTATATATATGTATATATATGTATATATATATATGTGAAAGAAACTCACTATATATATATAGGATGATAATTTTAAGAAAAATGTCATACAAGTACATAGAAATATTGGGTTGACATGATGGGTTAATGAGAAGAAATACTAGCCACTACTGAGAGCATAGGTCTGAGGTCCGGGTTGAAGGAAGTCGGTGGCAAATAAAGACGAAACGTTGATGAATACATAAAAAAAAAATATTTTTGGTTTTTCCTTTTTCATTTCCCATTACGTCGCATTACCTTCACCCTTTCTTTATCATATATATATATATATATATATATATATATATATACATATATATACCTACATTAGTATGTCAATATTGAGTACTTCAGAAAGACAAAAAGTACTTAGTTTGAAAAATTATACGCCAGATCGTGACATGAAAGATCAAACTATACGAATGTTGGTTGATCTACTTTCGAAATGTAAATGAACCTTGCTTATGTAAGATCCACACCGTTTAAGACCGACACAATATAAGACACATACAATTAAAATATACGATATGTCTAAGTAAGCCATACGGATGGGAGGTGACGGTGGTTAAGTGGATAACGACACGGACTGAAGACCTGGGTGTTCCAAGTTTAAATCCAGTCGGTTCCACAGTATCACTTTCACTTAGGGATGTTGGCAACCTTCTCGTGGTCCTTCCCGTAAGTACCTGATGTCTTTCCAACTAGAAAAACATCGGGGAAACGAATGCCACCACCAGAATCATCTGATTCACACGAAAGAAGAAGAAGAAGAAGCCATGCTGATGACGGCTGTGAGCCAGAAACACGTGTCCATGGATTACTTTGTACGTATAAAATTAATAATAATATATATATATGTTATTAATTTTATACGTACATACAAGTAATGGACACTTGTTTCTGGCTCTCACACACACACAAACACACACACACACACACACACACACACATATATATATATATATATATATATATATATATATATATAATATATATATATTATATATATATATATATATATATATATATATATATAATATATATATATATAGTTGTAATAGTATAAAATATATTTATCGCATATGGGCTATACAAAAACGTTTGTGATTCATCCACACAGGAGATAATCAAATAAATGCATGGATTTATATTCTGAGATCGTTTTTATAGTAATTCCATCCCTACACTGACTTCTAACCAATCAACATCTCCTCTCTTTACTGCAACTACTAAGCTATACGCTACGGGTAGTAAAATATATACGAAATATATTTTTAGTATATAGAATAGTAATATCAGGTAGTGATCACATATATATATATAATTGTTTAATTATATTTTGATATTTTACCGACATACGTTATACATAAATTATCGCATCGATGATTATGTAATTTAGTGTTACTATATTTTATTTATTCTTGCTCTGTTCATTAAATTGAGCTCTCATACCCGGATTTCTTCCTGGTATTTATTTCATTATAACACACACACACACACACACTATATATATATATATATATATATATATATATATATATATATATATATATATATATATATATATATATATATGTTATTTTTATTTATGCATACATTTACATAATCTGCAACACTGGCATGTCGATGCTATAGATCAACAGCTGTTAAAAACAGAGATCTCATCAGGCAGAATAAAAATCTGATCCTTCCCTTAGGTCATATTTGGAAATAATCTTACCTGGATTTATACACACACACACAGACACCCCCCCCACACATATATATATATATATATATATATATATATATATATATATATATATATATAAAATCATATAAATAAGAGGTGTTAATGTAATTTTTAATATTTCGGGCAGCCCGCTGTCCTTTTATGAAAAGGAATTTATTTCTTGATAAAAAAGTGAATGAATATAAAACTTTTATGAACAACTGGCCATCGGATAATTCAATACAGTCTTCAACGTATATGCGTCTATTATGTTCTTATTAACGTAAAGTCCCAGTAATTTGCCCATATTTAGAATGAGACCTTTTCTTGGTCTTTGACAAACTTATACATATTAAAATCACATCCACATCGGAATTCAGACCTGATTTGTGTTTAGTTTCAATATCCATTTTAAGTCGACTTCTTTTACTCTCCCGCAACCCTAAGAAATATTTTAGGTTCAAAAATAAAACAATTTGGCCCCATCACCCAAAAAACTTTCCCCAACCCCCCTTAAATTTTTTACCATCCACCCCCAACCGCCCCAACAATTTTTTACTCTCCCCAACCCTCAGAAATATTTTAAGTAAAAAAAAAAAAAGAAAAAATTTGGCCCGACCCCCTAAAAAGTTTGGCCCTACCCCCTAAACACATTTTGACAGGAATTTGTTGTCTGTTTGAATGCGTTTGTATGTAATGGGATGTTATGTCTGATTAAAACGTTCAGCTGTTTGTATGTAAT
This sequence comes from Sepiola atlantica, assembly GCA_963556195.1. Lineage (NCBI taxonomy): Eukaryota > Metazoa > Mollusca > Cephalopoda > Sepiida > Sepiolidae > Sepiola > Sepiola atlantica. The sequence continues at coordinate 10,363,236 of OY744546.1, forward strand.
GGTATGTTATGTTTGATTAAAACGTTTAGCTGTTTGTATGTAATGGGATGTTATGTTTGATTAAAACGTTTGGCTGTTTGTATGTAATGGTATGTTAGGTTTGATTAAAACGTTTGGCTGTTTGTATGTAATGGTATGTTATGTTTGATTAAAACGTTTACCTGTTTGTATGTAATGGTATGTTATGTTTGATTAAAACGTTTAGCTGTTTGTATGTAATGGTATGTTATGTGTGATTAAAACGTTTAGCTGTTTGTATGTAATGGTATGTTATGTGTGATTAAAACGTTTAGCTGTTTGTATGTAATGGTATGTTATGTTTGATTAAAACATTTAGCTGTTTGTATGTAATGGTATGTTAGGTTTGATTAAAACGTTTAGCTGTTTGTATGTAATGGTATGTTATGTTTGATTAAAACGTTTACCTGTTTGTATGTAATGGTATGTTATGTTTGATTAAAACGTTTAGCTGTTTGTATGTAATGGTATGTTATGTTTGATTAAAACGTTTAGCTGTTTGTATGTAATGGTATGTTATGTTTGATTAAAACGTTTAGCTGTTTGAGAGTTGGATGTTGTTTGTCTGATACTAAATTTTTGATTATTGAATCTGAGTCTAAATTCTCATTTGGTTTCAGCTATGTATCCGCTACTTGAACAATGTGTGTGGTTGTGTGTGTTTTTTTTTTTTTTTTTTTTTTTTTTTTTTTTTATTTGGCTAAGAAAGCATACGCACAAGCCATGTAAGATAGGCAAAAATTTAATCGGTGTACAAAAATAAATCAAGTTTTCTCTTGAAAGCACTGATAGTAGGCGCTTGGATGACCTCAGCGGGAAGCCTGTTCCAGGGGTTGACAGAACGAATTGAGAAGGATGCTTGACGCCTCTGAAGCCGAAATTTACGACAGTAGAGCTTCTGGTCATGACCTCGAAGGCCTCTGTCTGGCGCACGAGTAAAGAATTCGTCAGCGGGGAGATTGATGAGCCCATTCAGGATTTTGTAAACTAGGATGAGGTCCCCTCGCATCCTTCGAATTTCGAGCGTCGGAAGTTGAAGACGGTGGAGTCTTTCTTCATACGAGAGATCGGCAAAGCCAGAAATCATTTTGGTTGCACGCCTCTGGATGCGTTCAACATAAAGTATATCCTTTCGGAGATAGGGACTGCACGCCTCAACACCGTACTCCAGCAAAGGTCGAACAAGTGTCAAATAGAGTGGACGGAACACTTCGGCCGTCAGATTGATGAAGGAACGTCGAATTTGAAACAAGACGCCCCGGGCTTTGCTGGACATTTCAACGCAGTGACTAGACGGTTTGAAAGAGCCATCCACTCTTACACCAAGATCAGTTGCCTGAGATACTGAGGCCATTTCATGGTTGTTCGGACCGATAGTGAAGAGCTGGGATGGTCGCGCGCCAACTGGAAGATGACTGCATTTGGCTGCGTTGAGTGGAAGGTCCCAGTCTGAGGCCCAGTTTGCAGTACAATCCAGATCGGTTTGCAGGATGGCATGATTGCGTCTTTGCGCTATGAGTTTGACATCATCAGCGAAAAGCAAAACTTTGCCCTGAAGTAAGTCTGGAAGGTCGTTGACGAACAGGAGGAACAAAATCGGGCCAAGCACTGAACCTTGTGGTACTCCGCTGCAAGCATTTGCTTCTGCTGAAGTGCATCCACTCACAGAAACTCGAAAAGTTCGTGCTTGTAGAAACGACCTAATCCAGCTGATGATGGACCGGTGAATCCTGTACCGATCAAGCTTGTGAAGGAGCAGACGGTGGTTTACGGAGTCAAACGCCTTGGAGCGTTTGTAAGTGTATCTGTGAGGTCTTGCGTGTGTGCGTGTGTGCGTGTGTGTGTGTGTGTTTGTGTGCATATAACCACTTTTCAAACCATTGTCTGAAGAAAGGATATACGTAATATTCTTTAGGCCAACGGTCGCGGGATTTTCAGAGTTTCTGTAAGATCACAAGTATGGACGGTTGATTGAATTTATGCATTGTGTTATTTATATATATATATATATATATATATATATATATATATATATATATATATATATATATATATATATATATGTTAATTAATTTAGTTCAAATATATTGATGAAGTGAACTTAAAACCAATATTTTTCAAAAGTATTCAATACAAAGTAGAACTTTATACATAAACTATATATAAACATTAAAACAGCCTACGCAAATTAACCTACGTTTCTGCGCTAGTGCACAGCTAATGGGCTATATTTGGTTGTTTTACAGTTCTCGATGGCGTGCGCTTGCACAGAAACGCAGGTTAATTTGCGTAGGCTTTTCTAATGTGTATATCAATTATATATATATATATATATATATATATATATATATATATATATATATATGTATATATATATATATGTATATATATATATATATAATAAAAGCTTAGCTTTTCGCATACACGAGCACAACGCAAACAGAATATATATATATATATATATATATATATATATATATATATATATGTATACATTTTAACGATTTAATTTTAATTTGCGTAGGCTTTTCTAATGTGTATATCAATTATATATATATATATATATATATATATATATATATAATAAAAGCTTAGCTTTTCGCATACACGTGCACAACGCAAACAATATATATATATATATATATATATATATATATATATATATATATATATATATATATATATATACATATATATACATTTGAACGATTTCAATTATTTTAAAATGATATTCACAATAAAGAGTATACACTCATGGTATTAAAGTTGTTTCCAGCTGTTTCAGGGCAATGTAGATTTTTAGTAAAACAATGAAGCATAAAGCTTTTATAAAACATTGCAACTCATCGGAACAAAACTTTCGTAAGTACCCAGAACTAAAAAGTTACATTCCAACAAAAACACAAGAATCCGTACATCGTCAAATACCATGAATTATTTATATACATAGCTGCATAATGTTGTAGTATCTTTTCAGATGAAGGAGTTTAATAAAAGAATAGCTATATATATATATATATATATATAAATATATATATATATATATATATATATATATATATATATATATATATATATATACATACCATATTTATAACGTTTCCTGATATGACTCACCCTCCCACATCTAATGTCATTCCAGTTTGACTTATTGGTTTGAACGCACCTGTTACCTGGCACACGCTATGGAGTAAGTGTAGTATCTGTTCCGATGGATACAGCACCCCTATAGACGGATGTCGTTTTGTCCTTCGGGGCTTGATTCCACCTGTCTGTGGGTTTGTCCTGTGCAGTTCTAGGAGGTCCACCCTCCCAGGCTTCGCCTCCCCTCTTTGGGGAGGAGTAAGTTTATTGCTTACTGCTTGAGGTGCCCCTACCGGGGAATGCCGACGGGGCTGCCCAGGCAATTTTTAAATGGCCAGAGTGCTCACCTCTCGAGCGCTGGCTTTTAACCCCACTTACTCGACCCAAGCTGTGGTCACATCTTACTTGTGGGAGTAAGATAAAACTGGCCTTGTGCCTAACTCCTGCAGAGGAGTAAATAAATATAGGACCCCAATCGGGGAAATATGATAATTATTTTTTATGAAATGCGTTCTATACTCTTTGTAAACCAGCAGAATTAACGGGAAACCAACAGAATTAACAGAAAACTTCCTTCTGTTCCCCCATTTCTCTCAGGTACTCATGCACCTGTCCGTGCACGGATGTTAACATAGTCCCAACTATACTCCTAATCTATTATATTACATCCTTTATTTTACTAGTCACCCTTGACCCTTCTCCTATAATAATGTTTTATAAGGTGTCTTTTCTCCCCCTAATTTTTACCGCTGTCCATACATTCCCATGTGCTGTTCCCCCTACCCTAATAATCTCATTACGCAATGTTTTTCTTAAAAAACCTCTAGTAAAGGAGCCTTGATAATAATCAACCTTTATCCCCTGAACTTATTTAAACTTCTATCTTATTTTCATTTATAGTTCTAAGTCCTTATTAATACATTCTAATATTATCAATTATCTCCTTTATATTTATCTTATATTTTCATTTTATATTTCTAATTTTTAATATCATCTCCTTATTGGTACCTTTGTTTTTTTATATTTAATTCTATTTATCATTAATTTTACCTCTATTATTTCTTAATTTACCTTTATTCTATATTATAAGTTAACGATTTTTATTTACTTATTTATAATTTTATTAACTTTATTATTTTCTTATATATTTTTATGTATGTGTATATATAGGGCGTTTGTATATGAATATATATATATATATGTATGTATATATGTGTGCATATGTATGTATTTTTATATTGTTCATATATTCGTATACCTTTATATTTCTATCATCGCACCTACATTTTTATTTTACTTTATTTTATCTTCTATATTTTATATTTTATTTATTTTTTATTTTATTTTATTTTACTCTATTACACTTCATTCTTTATTTTATGTATTTCTATATTTTATATTTTTTATACTTTTTTATATATTTTTATTATATATTTTTAATTTTTAAATTTTTAATTTTTAAATTTTTTAATTCTTTTATATTTTCTTATATTTTTATACTTTAATATTTTTTATATTTTTATTTTTATTTTTATTTTTATTTTTACTTTTATTTAAAAAAATTTTTTATTTGTTATTTTATTTTTATTTTTTTACTTCTTATCCTCTGATTTTATTTTTCCTTAATATATTCTATTATTTTTATATTATATTTTATTTTATTTTATTTTTACTCTTTATTGTTGTTCTTATTTTTATTTTTTAAATTTTTACTTACTAATCTTTATAATTTTTATAAGGTTTTATTATTATCATTATCAGTTTTATCTTTATATTCTTATTTTATATCTGTAACTTATTCTTTTTCCAATATTGGTCTATGTACGCCCTCCTGCCAATGGATTTTCCTCTAAGACGAGCTTGTTATTTTTTCCTTGAATTTCTGTAAGATGTGGTGCTAAAGGCGCTGATGAAGGACATTTTGGAGTAGCTTTTGTTGTTTTGTTTTTTAAATTAAAGAATGAAATAAAGTATTTCCAGAATGTTTTGGAAACGACCGTACGCCATAATAGACTTGTTGTTCTAATTCTTTGAGCAATTGGAATCTTATAATTCACTAAATCTCCTTATATATATATACATATATATACACACACATATATATATATATATATATATATATATATATATATACATATACACATATATATATATACATATACATATATATACATATATACATATATATATATATAGATATATATATACATATATACATATATATATATATATATATACAGAATGAGCACTAACATATTAATATATAATGAGTAATGATATATACATATATATATATATATGTAAAAATAAAAATGGAATAAAGGATAAGCTAATCAACAACTAGCAAAAATAAACTCAAATACACATATTGAAAAGTTCTACCAAAATATTTCGATTGATAAAATACAATCATCATCAATCGATAGCAGAACTTTAATTAAAAACAGAAAAGTTTTCAAATTTATACAAAGAACGCAATATATATATATATATATATATATATATATATATATATATATATATATATATATAGTGTGTGTGTGTTAGAGTTTAATAAATTCCAGAAGGAAATTCGATTATGAGAGCTCAATGTAATAAACAGAGCAAGAATAAAATAAAATAAAGCAACACGGAATCACATTATCACCAGTGCGATAATTTATTTCGACCCTCTGGCCTTGACAAGCATTAAAGCGATATATATATATATATATATATATATATATATATATATATATATATATATATATATTCAGATAAGCTTATATGTGATTAAATGGTAGTATAAGTAATACATATATGTGTGTGTGTGTATATATAAATATATGTATATATATATATATATATATATATATATATATATATATATATATATATATTACTTATAATACAATGTAATCACATATTATTTATAATAGAATACAATCACATATTGGGTTATCTGATTATAACTATTTGTTGGACGCACGAAGCGCTTAATTATCGTTTCAGATAGAGCCTAATAATTACATATTTAAAACTGAGGTGCATTTCTATTTAACAAGAGATGCATTTTTAATGATCGGACTTACACTGAAACTGCAGTAAAATCTTAAGATGACTATAAAATAATTTACGACGTCAAAATTAACTTTTGCACGAAAACATTTTT
>OY744546.1:10385460-10405460 GCA_963556195.1 Sepiola atlantica
TCTGTTGGGAATATATGAGAGTATATATATATATATATTAGTCTGACGATTTTCTATAGAGATGAAACGCGGATGCTTCTGTGTAGCTTAATTGCCATAAATATATTTTCATAATTTACTAATATATATATATATATATATATATATATATATATATATATATATATATATATATATATATAATGTTGTGAAGTTGTCCCACAGTAAATACTAAATAAAGGAAGTCAAGTCCAGGGTTGCTTTAACAAGTGTATTAACAAAGTAAGAAAGTGACTAGCACTTGGCTAGACAGTTACAAGGTGGTGCTTTGTCTTCTGTGTGTCTCTGGTGACTCGTACTATTTATAGTGACAACCGGTGTAGTTTCTCCTGTGTAAGAACGGCCGGTGTAACAATATATATATATATATAGTTAATATATATATATATATATATATATATATATATATATATATATATATATATATATATATATATATATATATATATATTAACTATATATATTAACTATATATAGTAACTATATAACTAACCTTGCAATACTTTGAAATTGAACGACCAACCCACATTTTTCAAGACAGCGAGCCAACGCTTCTTTTGTTCGACACCGGATTGTAATCATAACCGCCGATAACAACACTGCGGAGACATCGTACCAAAGACGTTTATCAAGTAACAAAGAAATAAGTTTGTTTATTCTTGTTTTTTGATGAAAAAATAAAAAATAAAAATGACCCAATACTGGTCACCCCGAAGAAGGAATTTTATTCCGAAATTGATAGGATTAATGTAAGAAAAAAAAAATCTTGTATTGCTAATATGGCTTATATTTCAATTTTATTACCTAACCCTGCAATACTTTGAAATTGAACGACCAACCCACATTTTATATATATATATATATATATATATATATATATATATATATATATATATATATATATATATATATATATATATATATAAGTCAGGTTCATATTGTATTCCAATAACCATGTTTTTATTAACTTCAACTTTCCAAAAAACATAACATTTCTGTGAGATATATTTTTACGGTCTGTTTCATTTGTCTTGTGCCAAACACCATTTTTATGTAAATATCGTCTTTGCAACATTGCAAAATCATCAGAAAAATTCACAAAAAGTTCTTGGATTAAAGTGTCCTGAATAAACCTACACAAGGGGGATTACTCGTTTTAAATTGAAGAATATAATAGGAGTTTTCTACCTTCAGGTAAAAAGAAATGAAAACAAGTAAATATTGAAAACTGAAATTACTTTACTATATATATATATATATATATATATATATATATATATATATATATATATATATATATATATAGTAAAGGTATTTCAGTTTTTAATATTTACTTGTTTGACATTTCTTTTTACCTGAAGGTAGAAATATATACTTCAATTTAACACGAGTTATCCCCCTTGTTGATACTTATTTTGAGGTGATTATTTAAAAATGTTTCGTATTAGCAGCCATCATCTGGGTTGGAGAAAGTGATTAAAAAAAATAAATTGTAGCTAAGTACGTTATTATTTCGCCAATAACGAATGGAAATCCGGCTAGATAATGTCTCATATATATATATATATATATATATATATATATATATATATATATATATATATATATATATATAGCATCTTCTCTTGCAGGCAAGTATTGTTGAATATAAGAGACAACTCATGACTAGATATCCTTTGGTATATCCTTTCAATAGTCCGAATTAGGATCTTAGTTTCGGGGGGGGGGGGGGATTGGCTAATAAATTTGTCATAGTTTGGATTTGTCTCCCAAGTACTTTCGGACCCATCTGGGTCCATCTTCGGAGGAATGAGGTTAATCAGGTACAGACCATGTGTTAGTATTTATAGAAGGTTTTTGGCGGGAATGATGTACTAAGTACGAAACTATATTGGAGCTATAAACATTTTAGAATATTATTACTGATATTAAAGTTAATTCTATTAATTAGGGTTTTTTGGTTTTTATATATAGGGCTTCTAATATATAGAGTTTTAGTTTGTTAGTACTATATTCTAAGATTTTGGTATTTTCTACTAAGAGTTTTCTGAATTCCGATCGGTGGCAGGATATATATATATATATATACATATATATATATATATATATATATATATATATATATATATATATATATATATATATATATATATAGTAGTAAGTTATGAAAATATAGTTATGGCAATTAAGCTACACAGAGGCTCCCGCATTTCATCCCCGGGGGGAATCTTCAGGCTAAAATGCATGGAGTTAGTTTTGCCGAGTGGTTTTATATACACGGCTAGCTAGTAAACCAATCAGATTCTTTGTTGTTCTCTCAGCCAATCGTTGGGTTTCTCACGAACAAAGGTCCGGTTAGTTTTACTTCTTATTTCCTATTATATTGTTCTGTTTTCTATACAGTGGCCTATATCCTGTTTCTTTGTTGTGTCAATATAATGGGTGACCTTATATTAACACGTGGTTACTTGTATTTATATATATATATATATATATATATATATATATATATATATATATATATATACAGCGGAAACGGAAAATCATAAGTGCACAAGTTGGAGAAAAAAGTATAAGAATAGTGAATAAAAAACTGAGAATGAATAAAAAATAAATAAACGTGCAATTTACAATTTCGTGCCGAATTTATTGGACGGTTTTAAAAGCAAAGTAAAGTTAATCCCAATTTCAGTTTTGGTTTTGGTTCCTTGGGGATAGTCTGTAAGAAAATTTTCAGGGACCATTCCCTTCTTCAAGCCTTCTTTAAAGTGTGAACAGGGCTCTTGCAACATACGACATCGCTTAACGACAGTGCTCGACCGGAAAAAGGGACTTATAATCGGCCACAGACAGACTGTTTTGCTGTATCGCAGCTCTCCAGCGCGGCTGGACTAGCACCACTATCTCAATGTCTGTGTGTATGCGCGTGTATGATATTTCTGTGTTCTATATTGAAAGAAAGATAAGAGAATCTACGTAAAAGTTGAATTTTTAAGTGGACCCTTTTAACGGGGCTATGAAGGCATACAGTCTTTAAAATTTCAAATATATTCCATTTTTATCAAATTTCAATCATATGTATAAAACCTTCTGGGAAGACAATGGAAGTGGTCCAAAATCTGTAAGTGCTCTCTTAACCTAAGGGAGCTATTGGAACTGACGCTCTTTATAAACTTTAAATATATCATATTTTTATGAAATTTACATAATATGTATAAAATTATCCTGAGAAGACAATGGAAGTAGTCCCAAATCCGTACGTTACCTTCTATGTGCCAAATATCTACGTAACCCAATCTATAAGTTCCTCATGGGGACAGTACTCCCTTAAAACTTAAAATCTGAGCGTACATTGCTCAGCTGTGCGTTAAAATATGCCGCTCAGAGCTCCACGGGGAAAACGCACCGCTTTAATAAACACCACGCTTTAATAAACACCACGCTTTAATAAACACCATGCTTTAATAACTACAATGCTTTAATAAACACCACACTTTAATAAACACCATGCTTTAATAAACACCACGCTTTAATCAACACCATGCTTTAATAAACACAACGCTTTAATAAACACCATACTTTAATAAACACCATGCTTTAATAAACACAACGCTTTAATAAACACCACGCTTTAATAAACACAACGCTTCAATAAACACCATGCTTTAATAAAGACCATGCTTTAATAAACACAATGCTTTAATAAACACCACACTTTAATAAACACCATGTTTTAATAAACACCATGCTTTAATAAACACTACGCTTTAATAAACACCATGCTCTAAGAAACACCATGCTGTAATAAACACCATGCTTTAATAAACACCATGCTTTAATAAACACTATGTTTTAATAAACACCACGCTTTAATAAACACCATGCTTTAATAAACACCACGCTTTAATAAACACTACGCTTTTATAAACACCATGTTTTAATAAACACAACGCTTTAATAAACACCATGCTTTAAAAAACACCACGCTTTAATAAACACCGTGCTTTAATAAACACCATGCTTTAATAAACACCATGCTTTAAAAAAAACACCACACTTTAAGTAACACCACGCTTTAATAAACACCATGCTGTATGCTGCAAAAACCTTTGTCCGTTTCAATATTGCAGTTGTATATTTCTTCTCTGTTACGTTTATTATGTTGAAATAAAATTATATGGCGAACTCTCTCTCTCTCTCCACACACACACACACACACACACACACATATATATATATATATATATATATATATATATATATATACAGGTATATATTCATCAATATACAGACTGTTTCGCTGTATCACGGGTATTCAGTACAGCTAGATCAGTTAGTGCCTCAAGCCGGGATTGAAACTCAACCGTCGAACTGACTGTCGGCGCTTCCACCACTGCGCTATCATACGACACTGACTGAATGTAAGTGATATATTAATGTAAACATTGTCAAATGCCGGCAGCTTAAATTAGTTTTACCCAAAGAGCTATGCCTTAAAGCTAATGGCAGTTGGCGATATCTTTATAAATAAGCTCTACCCAAAAAAGGGAGCTTTATATAGTCATCCATATACAGACTGTTTCGCTCTATCACAGCTCTTCAGTGTGGCTAGACCATACATTGAATATTTTAAAGACCATATCAATAAACTTTTTTGTTATTTTTTACCTAAGAAATAAAATTTGACTATGTTCATGCATAGAACATTTTCTCCACATTGGAATATATCAAATAACACTATCACAATCATCATTTTGTTGTTTTCCTCTAAGTTTCTAAAATGTCAATTGAAAATTATTTCTTTGTTTTTTTTGTAAAGAAGACTACAGCCACAGTAATTGCTGCCCGGGGTGGGTAGCTTTTGCTAATATATATATATATATATATATATATATATATATATATATATATATATATATATATATATATATATATATATATATATATATATATATATATATGACAGAGACATATATATACACATATAGAGGGAGATAGAGGACGATAGATAGATAGATAGATAGATAATGAGAGAGAGAGAGGGAGAGGGGGAGAGAGGGGTTAACTGAGGGCGGTTGCGAGGTCAAGAGGCAAGGAAACATGCTGGATTGACGGGTGGGAAAATGAGACAGAAAACACTTATTGACTGACACATTGAATTTCAAACAAAACTCTCAACACACACACATACATACACACACATACATACACATACACACACATACACACACACACTTGTATTTCTCCTTCACTGACCGAGGACATAAGGATAAATTTTAACATAAAAAACATGTATACCCAGCTGAACATTTTTTTTTACAATAATCCAAAATATTGGTTTAGCAACTAATTTTCCCGCCGTTTTTTTTAATTTAAAAGATGTAATAAAGAATAACAATTAATTAATAAACCATTTATTATCTCTTATTGTTTACAACTTGATATAGCAACCGAATTTTCTGCGGCCCCTCTCTCCTTTTTGCTGCAACAATGTCAGAAAATAACAGCAAAGCGCCAACATCTTTGCTTAATGATGTCATGCCTTCTGAAATTTCGACAATTTCTTGGAAAAAGTGGCGGCCATAACAGAAACCACGCTGGCTTTGGCTAAGTAAAAGTGACGATACCAAATGCATAGATAATAAATCTTACAATCAATAAACACACGTGAAAATTATACTGTAACGTAAAAAAGTAAATTTTCTTGCGTTTGGTAACAGTTATTTATTGTTTATTTGTTGTTTTTTTCTACACCGTTTTCTTTGTTAACTATACTGCACAATATATACGGCATAATCACGTTGCCACACCGGTTCTCGTTAGATCACCGAAGTTAAGCGACGTTGGGCCTGGTCAGTATTAGAGTGGGTGACATTTTGGGAATACCAGGTGCTGTATGTGCTCTCCGCTTATCTTATATTGTTTCCAGTCTTCTTGGACATCTTCTAGCCACCGGAATCAAGCAGTGTCGATCCAGAATAGGTGTGGGTGGTAATTGCGCAACCCTTGCTTCACAATTACACGCGCAGCCAGCCCCTTATAGGGGGTGTACATTGTCTCTCAAAACTGAGCGGAGGCGATGATACTGCACAATTACCAAACTCATAGGTTATTTTTACGCACCCAATTATAATTTTGATACTACTACTACAACTACTACTACTACTACTACTAATAATAATAATGAATTATAGGCTCTAAAACTACCGTGAAGAATTGTACCAAATTCACGCATCCAATAATCGTGCTACTACTACAACCACTACAACCACCACTACTACTACTACTACTACTACTACTACTAATAATAATAATGAATTATAGGCTCTAAAACTACCGTGAAGAATTGTACCAAATTCACGCATCCAATAATCGTGCTACTACTACAACCACTACAACCACCACTACTACTACTACTACTACTACTACTACTACTACTACTACTACTAATAATAATAATAATGAATTATAGGCTCTAAAACTACCGTGAAGAATTGTACCAAATTCACGCATCCAATAATCGTGCTACTACTACAACCACTACAACCACCACTACTACTACTACTACTACTACTACTACTACTACTAATAATAATAATGAATTATAGGCTCTAAAACTACCGTGAAGAATTGTACCAAATTCACGCATCCAATAATCGTGCTACTACTACAACCACTACAACCACCACTACTACTACTACTACTACTACTACTACTACTACTACTAATAATAATAATGAATTATAGGCTCTAAAACTACCGTGAAGAATTGTACCAAATTCACGCATCCAATAATCGTGCTACTACTACAACCACTACAACCACCACCACTACTACTACTACTACTACTACTACTACTACTACTACTACTACTACTACGACTAATAATAATAATAATTAATTATAGGCTCTAAAACTACCGTGAAGAATTGTACCAAATTCACGCATCCAATAATCGTGCTACTACTACAACCACTACAACCACCACTACTACTACTACTACTACTACTACTACTACTACTACTACTACTACGACTAATAATAATAATAATTAATTATAGGCTCTAAAACTACCGTGAAGAATTGTACCAAATTCACGCATCCAATAATCGTGCTACTACTACAACCACTACAACCACCACTACTACTACTACTACTACTACTACTACTACTAATAATAATAATGAATTATAGGCTCTAAAACTACCGTGAAGAATTGTACCAAATTCACGCATCCAATAATCGTGCTACTACTACAACCACTACAACCACCACTACTACTACTACTACTACTACTACTACTACTACTACTACGACTAATAATAATAATAATTAATTATAGGCTCTAAAACTACCGTGAAGAATTGTACCAAATTCACGCATCCAATAATCGTGCTACTACTACAACCACTACAACCACCACTACTACTACTACTACTACTACTACTACTACTACTACTACGACTAATAATAATAATAATTAATTATAGGCTCTAAAACTACCGTGAAGAATTGTACCAAATTCACGCATCCAATTATAATCGTTCTACTACCACCACAACCACCACCACTACTGCTACCAAAACCATCATACCGTCACCACCACTACTACCACCACAACCATCATACCACTACAAGCACCACCACCACCACTACTACTACTACTGCTACTACTACTACTACTACTACGACTACTACTAATAATAATAATAATGAATTATAGGCTCTAAAACTACCGTGAAGAATTGTACCAAATTCACGCATCTAATTATAATCGTGCTACTACTACAACCACTACAACCACCACTACTACTACTACTACTACTACTACTACTACTAATAATAATAATGAATTATAGGCTCTAAAACTACCGTGAAGAATTGTACCAAATTCACGCATCCAATAATCGTGCTACTACTACAACCACTACAACCACCACTACTACTACTACTACTACTACTACTACTACTACTACTACTACGACTAATAATAATAATAATTAATTATAGGCTCTAAAACTACCGTGAAGAATTGTACCAAATTCACGCATCCAATAATCGTGCTACTACTACAACCACTACAACCACCACTACTACTACTACTACTACTACTACTACTACTACTAATAATAATAATGAATTATAGGCTCTAAAACTACCGTGAAGAATTGTACCAAATTCACGCATCCAATAATCGTGCTACTACTACAACCACTACAACCACCACTACTACTACTACTACTACTACTACTACTACTACTACTACGACTAATAATAATAATAATTAATTATAGGCTCTAAAACTACCGTGAAGAATTGTACCAAATTCACGCATCCAATAATCGTGCTACTACTACAACCACTACAACCACCACTACTACTACTACTACTACTACTACTACTACTACGACTAATAATAATAATAATTAATTATAGGCTCTAAAACTACCGTGAAGAATTGTACCAAATTCACGCATCCAATTATAATCGTTCTACTACCACCACAACCACCACCACTACTGCTACCAAAACCATCATACCGTCACCACCACTACTACCACCACAACCATCATACCACTACAAGCACCACCACCACCACTACTACTACTACTGCTACTACTACTACTACTACTACGACTACTACTAATAATAATAATAATGAATTATAGGCTCTAAAACTACCGTGAAGAATTGTACCAAATTCACGCATCCAATAATCGTGCTACTACTACAACCACTACAACCACCACTACTACTACTACTACTACTACTACTACTACTACTACTACGACTAATAATAATAATAATTAATTATAGGCTCTAAAACTACCGTGAAGAATTGTACCAAATTCACGCATCCAATAATCGTGCTACTACTACAACCACTACAACCACCACTACTACTACTACTACTACTACTACTACTACTACTACTACGACTAATAATAATAATAATTAATTATAGGCTCTAAAACTACCGTGAAGAATTGTACCAAATTCACGCATCCAATTATAATCGTTCTACTACCACCACAACCACCACCACTACTGCTACCAAAACCATCATACCGTCACCACCACTACTACCACCACAACCATCATACCACTACAAGCACCACCACCACCACTACTACTACTACTGCTACTACTACTACTACTACTACGACTACTACTAATAATAATAATAATGAATTATAGGCTCTAAAACTACCGTGAAGAATTGTACCAAATTCACGCATCCAATAATCGTGCTACTACTACAACCACTACAACCACCACTACTACTACTACTACTACTACTACTACTACTACTACTACGACTAATAATAATAATAATTAATTATAGGCTCTAAAACTACCGTGAAGAATTGTACCAAATTCACGCATCCAATAATCGTGCTACTACTACAACCACTACAACCACCACTACTACTACTACTACTACTACTACTACTACTACTACGACTAATAATAATAATAATTAATTATAGGCTCTAAAACTACCGTGAAGAATTGTACCAAATTCACGCATCCAATTATAATCGTTCTACTACCACCACAACCACCACCACTACTGCTACCAAAACCATCATACCGTCACCACCACTACTACCACCACAACCATCATACCACTACAAGCACCACCACCACCACTACTACTACTACTGCTACTACTACTACTACTACTACGACTACTACTAATAATAATAATAATGAATTATAGGCTCTAAAACTACCGTGAAGAATTGTACCAAATTCACGCATCTAATTATAATCGTGCTACTACTACCATAACCAACACCACTACTATTACCACTACTACTACCACTACTACTACTACTCCAAAACTATCGGGAAGAATTGTACCAAATTCAGTATGATCTTTCTGAAAAACAAATGACTCAAATGTGTCTTCTCATCGTCTTCTCTTTAAATAAAATAAAAAAATGTAGAAATAATAATCAATTACAACCGGATCACGTGACGTCTAGTCTACACAACAACAAAACAATAAAACAACCAATGGAAAGTAAATAATGTTATTGCACTTATAAAGCGGCGTCTGTTTGATCTTTATCTATCCACTTAAAATTCTTGAAATTGTTAGAATATAGAATGGCACGAATACAGTGCAATCGGGTATAATGGGTGAAAGTTATACTAAGATGAATTAAAAGAACACGGTTTTATTTTAACATTTAAAAACAAATTTAAACAAGTAGGTAGCAGAACGGGTACCTACGTTTGAAATGGGGTCTTTTAAAAATATGTTTTCGCATTGAAAGTAGGTCAAATTGCAAACGTGGTCGTAGTGATGGCCGTTTGTTTTGTGTCTGAGATAATGCGATGTCTGTGCGTGGTTAGGCAGAAATATGAAGAAATAATTTGGATGAAAACGCTTCTGTATAGATCAATAAATATAATTATTTATTATATAATCATAATTGAAAAAGAATTACTTTGTAACAAGGACGCAATTAATTGTAGTCGCTGAGTGAAACGTCCATTTAATGTTGTTCTCGCAATGTTGGCTGCCGAATGCAAGGAACATAACTTTGCTTTCCCAAATGCTGTTTTTATCAAGCAGGACAACAAAGAGCAAAGAGTTACTTCCATTCGCAAATACGAAATGTTTAATCAGTATTATTAAGTGAAAATCTGCTTACATCTAACAATGTCTCTTTATTTCCTTTACTTCTGTAATAGGGTGACAAATAATATATAAAAAAGCCAACAACGTGCTTTTTCGATGACGTCATGCACTTTGATGTTTCATTAGTTTACAGTACTGTACGGTGATATACTACGTAAGCGTTCCATCGCTGGCCACTAGTCCGAAAATAAAACCGTTGTGAAAAATTAGAATTTTTAATTTTATGTAGCGTTCAGTCTTTTGTTTAAATGTGCAAGCTAACCTCAACACTACTTTACGGAAACCCTAGATTTAGCCACGCCCCAAACCATGATATTCTATTGGAAACAATATCTTTTAAAAATAAAACAGAGCGCTTTAAATATAGTGAAGCCTACTCTAATGCTAAAAACTGATCCAATTTCACTCTTTCACTTCCTCAACCGTCATGTCGCAGTGGCCAGCCTCTCTCTCTCTCTCTCTTTCTCTCTCTCTCTCTCTCTCATTTTCCCTCTTGACATGCATTTATGTCGTACACATCTTTTTCCCCAAACATTTAGATTATTATTATTATTATTATTATTATTATTATTATTATTATTATTATTATTATTATTATTATTATTATTATTATTATTATTATTATTATTATTATTATTATTATTATTATTATTATTATTATTATTATTATTATTATTATTATTATTATTATTATTATTATTATTATTATTATTATTATTATTATTATTATTATTATTATTATTATTATTATTATTATAATTATTATTATTATTATTATTATTATTATTATTATAATTATTATTATTATTATTATTATTATAATTATTATTATTATTATTATTATTATTATTATTATTATTATTATTATTATTATTATTTAATTAAAGATTATTGATTATTAATGATGACTATTATTAATAATGATTATTATTAATGATGTAGTAATTAATTAAATAATATTAAGTAAATAATATTAATTAAATTTCAATGTAAAAATATTAAGCATGAAGCCACTTGATATAAGAAGCTAATAAGAACGAAAGATGATTATCGCAAAGACAGGAGATGCATATTTATCTTAGTCTTGAAAAGACCAAGGCTATTGGTAGGAGGAAAACAGTCAGCAAGATGAAAGTGCCATAAGCCGGCAGTGCTGGGGAAGAAACTACTGGAAGCTGTAGTATAACGAGGTATAAAAACAGCGAATTAGCGAATACCACTAGTCAAACGAGCTGTAACAGCATTTATAGAAAAGACTGAGACTAGCAACATTACGTATGTGTATATGTGTGTGAGTGTGTGTGTGTGTGTGAGAGAGAGAGAGAGAGAGGGGGAGCAGAGAAAAAGACAGGGTGAGGCTAACAAAATTACAGGTACGCTTTTGAACCTCATCAAGAACCCTCAAATAGGACAGAGATTCACCAGCCCAGATATGATAACACTATTCTATACAAGGTCTGATAGTAGATTTGTAGAGATAGAGAAGAGACTCAGGTGTGAGAAAGCGTATGGGGTGATAGAGAGAACCGACTTTACAAGAATAATAAAGGGCAATGGATTTAATGTATGAACTCCAAGAAAGATTTGACGAGAAAGAAAGACCAAGAAGTTTCAGAGTCGATTTCTCCTCAAGAGCAGAGCCATTCATTAAAATCTCAAGAAGAAAATTACACGTCTACGATTGAAAGACATAAGATGAGTCTTAACCGATTGAAAGACATAAGATGAGTCTTAACCGATTGAAAGACATAAGATGAGTCTTAACCGATTGAAAGACATAAGATGAGTCTTAACCGATTGAAAGACATAAGATGAGTCTTAACCGATTGAAAGACATAAGATGAGTCTTAACCGATTGAAAGACATAAGATGAGTCTTAACCGATTGAAAGACATAAGATGAGTCTTAACCGATTGAAAGACATAAGATGAGTCTTAACCGGATTAAACGAAACAAGTCATTTCGCACTGTAATCTACAATCGAACCCAAGTCAACTTTCATGCATATTCCATCTCATCCCAGGGAGATAGGCGAGAAGAAACACCAGAATATAGAGTTGTATCATCAGCATAGATGTTAATATTCTGAATAATATTCTCTGGAAGATCACTTATATAGAGGAGAAAAAAGTGTTGGGCCTAGAATCAAGCCCTGGGGAACACCAAAATTGATATGGAAAGGGATGAGGGAGACACACTCCAGAGTTACTCGCAAGCTTCAATAAAAAAGAAAAGACCAAATAATGTCAATAACTTTACCATTAATACCATAACCCGGAAGATTTTGTAGAAGACCATGATGCCATACTCTTTCAAACGAAAATGTCAAGCGCAATGGTTGTACCCTCTTCTGAATAATCTATAAACCGACAGATCCGCATAATTACAATAGTTAAAAGATCAGCAGTTGAACGGAAATCACGAAAGCCATACTGAACATCGCTAAATAAGGCGAGACTTTCCAGAAAATAAATAAGCCTGTCGTTTCAAATACTTTGCTAATAACAGAGAGGAGACTAACAAGACACAAGAGTATATTTAGTTGGGGCAGAGCGATTACCAGCATTAAAAACAAAACAGGGAGAGAAGAGGACTCTATCCAACCAGAAGGGAAACAGGACTTAGACAAATAGAGATGAAATAATTTCGAGACAATAAAAGAACATACATAACACTCTAAGCAAATAACGCGTCCAAACGAGACTGACACGTGACTTCACATTTCCGAAACAGATGACAACAGAAGCTGAAGAGAGCCGAATGGCTAAGTCCTTCTGTGCTTGAAACCGACGGTACGAATGTTGTACTAATTTTTCTGTACTAATATATATATATATATATATATATATATATATATATATATATATATATATAAAGATAGAAGAAATAAGAGTGATAAACATGTTCGAATGTCCAAATTTATTTCAAATTTCGATTGTTCAATGCAAGGTGTATTCTGTAATAAACCAGTGTTAAGCCTAGGCTTTTCAAAGATCGAAATCTTATCATCAGAGGAGAAATACAGATGGATAAGTTGACTGTAGAAAAAGCCAAAGTTCAAATATTTGAAAAATATTAAAAATATTAAAAATGGGGCGAAAAAAGTTCGTGTAAAAAGGATATGTGGTTTGTCCAGATGGTAATTGTCCGTTGAAAAGTGTCCATTGAGGAGATTTTTGAGAAAAAGAAGATTTTTCGTTGGAGCAGTATGGAGAAGGTGTTCAAAAAGAAATAAATCCAAAAGTGAAATGTTGAAATCAAAACGTAGATGGAGCGCACTTAAATGGAATTGAAGTAAGAAAACCGGCCATTTTTTGCAACTTCCTGGGCCATGGTGGAAAAAAGCGAGAGGAATAGTTGGACAGATATGCTAGCGAGCGAATCCAAGAAAAAACTAAGTTAAAAAGCTATGCTAAATTAGGGGTGGGTTGGGGAGGGGGGAGAGTGAAAAAATGAGGAAGTAAAGTGGTTGGGTGAGTTGAGAAAGCCACAGTAGCAGCTGGGAGGAAAAAGCGGGGTGGATCGGGGGAGGAGGGGTTCAAGTGATTAAGGATTGGTAGGTAGGTGCGGGCGAGATTGGTCAAAAGCTAAGAGATATGTCATTGGGTGTTCGGCGTTGCCCGGAGAGGGATATAAAAGAAAACTATACAAAATATCAGAAATTAAAAAAAAAATATTTTAGCATTTAGAACGGGGGATTATTTTCCTATATAAATTTAACGTAAAATGAGCACCCACTTCCCGTAATTTAGCGGTAACATGGAGACGTGGAACAATTTGTATTAGATGGAGGTATGTGTGTGTTTAGGAATAGGTATCCAGAAATTTGCAGTCGGGACGTAAGCAGTTCCGACTTTCCGGAGAAAGCCGAATTAAGTTCCGATGCTTATACAGATTACGAACCGGACTAAACCGACGTTACAAACTAAAACTAAAACTTAGTTTATGGTTAGTTTATGGTTAGGTTAGGGTTAGGTTAGGGTTAGGTTAGGGTTAGGTTAGGGTTAGGCTAGAGTAAAAATTAAAAAAACCCGTTTGATTTGTAGATTGTTCGCTGAAGTTTGTTAACGAACGTTATCGTTACTTTTACTTAGCCAAACACGGGTATTTTCCATCATGGTGGATCTTTTTTTGTGTCAAGTGGTCGCTAATTTAAGAATTACCCTCCCACAATCTAAAGAATAGAAAATGTTTTTAAAGTAAAATCCTCCCCACCATATATATATATATATATATATATATATATATATATATATATATATATATATATATATATATATATATATATATATTTAAAACAGAAAAACATAATTTGGATGAATAAAAACATAAAATGTCTCCACCACAATTTTCCCGTCCTAAAATTGAGAAACCATTCGCTTATACGTCTAAATTTACCGCTAACTGGGCTGCAAGTGAGTGCTCATTTTACGTTAAATTTATATAGGAAAGTGATCCCCCACCTTAAAATCTAAAATATTTATTCATCTTTTATTTTATTTTTTACCGATTTCTTTTTCATGCTGTTTACATGTGATCGTCAAAAAAAGTAAAATTTGAAGTTAACCGATATTACTCACAATTCTCAATATACACACACAGATTTCGGCAGTTTTAAGACTTTTAAATTCCTCAAATGGTTTAGCTGACTTTTACAAATTCATTTGTTCTCTTTTGTATAGAGGTGCTGCACCCTTTTGTTATTGTGTCGAATTAATAAGTGACTTTATTTTAACACGTGCGTGGTTGGGATAGCTATTCCATTTCAGACGCCGGCCTAGTTTCAGTTTTCTATTTAATTATTTTGTTTTATTTTTCCTGTGTATTGTTATCCTAAAGTAAAGTTTATTCTGCATATACAATTGTTTGCTATTTTATTTCTACGGTTTAATAGATTTTTGAGTTCTTTAAAGTTTAGAATTTCAAAGTTCTCATTCAAACATAATCTACACGGGTCGTCTTAATTTCTACGGTTTAATAGATTTTTGAGTTCTTTAAAGTTTAGAATTTCAAAGTTCTCATTCAAATATAATCTACACGGGTCGTCTTAATTTCTACATGTACTGGCGTACAATTTTCGATTCGACTATTGGCGAGCGTTCGCTTTCTTTGAGCACCCAGTAATGGGTCGCTACTGCTCTTCTTATTCGTCGTATTTTGTTATTGAATGTGCTTTCATGGTCGTAACATCTAGTCTTAAAATATAGGGAGGCCATACCTATGTATTATTTCTTGTAATTCGGGATGGCAAATATGTCCTAAGATGAAGTACTGTTGCCATATCTGGGAGTACAAAACTGACTTTGAAATCTAGTGGGGATGTACTCTTCTCGTTCCTACAGCCTCTTACTCACAGAAGAGAGGTTACTAGTCTTTCTCTACTCTATCGTTATTTTCATGGTAGGTGCACGACTGAGCTGCAATCTATGAATCCTCCCTGTAAAACATTGACAACAAAAATTAGTCCAACTACAATCATCGACAATAATGTTCCTTTCTTTCTCTGTATATCTAAAACTAAACGATACTTCCATGAGCAAAGTTTCTTTCCAAGAACTACTTGTCTGTGGAACACAATACAATCCACAAACACACACACACGATCCTGAGGACACACACGTATTCACACACATTCACATATATACACACATAGACACATATACATAAAAAAATCATTACACACATTCTCGCACACAATCACACACACACACACACTCTCACACAAACAAATAAACGGAGAGTATCATCCACAAACGCACACACTCGAGCCCAAACACGCACACGCATTCACACACACTCGCAATCACATACGCATAGATATTCTCTCCACACACTCTCGCACGCAATCCCACCCACGCTCATACACAAACAAAGAAACGTATATTAACACCCACAAACACAAAGGAGCATGCACACTAGATGGAGCACTCACACCTATCCGAACACTCACACACATTCACAAACACTCACATATATACGCATTCACAGGCACATACGTAACACATTCGCTACACGCACTCTTGCACGTAATCACACGCATGAGCAAACACAAACAAATGAACCAACATTAACGCACACACACACACATACTAGCCCGAGCACTCACACACATTCACAAACACTCACATATATGCATTCACAGTCATAAACGTAACACATTCGCTACACACACTCTCGCATGCAATAGCACACACACACACACACACACTCACAAATGCTCACATACAAACAAATGAACGTATATTAACACGCAATAATACACACGACGCATTTACATACACTCGCACATATACACATTCACATACAAATACACATCCGCTGCTATTTATATACACGTCTACTTTCTAATTCCGTTTCCACTTAAATTCGCATCTTTTTATCAAAATAAATCAAATAAAAAAATCCCAAACAAAACACAGATACTCATGTTTTCAAAATTTGCCAGAATTCTTGAAAGCCTTTCCGATAAAATCATCCTGTTTCTTATTTTGGTTATTGATTATATTTTATTCTATAAAAAAAAAACGAAAAAAAAAAAAAAACGGACAAAATGATAGAAAATGCTCTGCCACCGTTTGAACCCGCGTAATCGAGATGTGAAATCCAAGCCGGCATCCATTAGGCGAAGACGGACCCCGGTGTAAAGTTACACCGTCTCTTTTTTTATTTCGAAATTCTTTGCTTTCGCTGGAACATGTTTCCAATTATTAGGATGACTGACAGTAATTTTTTTTCGGGGCGAATTTTAAATTCAAATTTTGTGTTTCGTATGTAACTTAATGATTGGTTGATCAAATTAGCGGGGGAAAAGTCAAAGCAGATTAGGATTTTGCGTCAATGCCCTTCTCTCGTTTTCTGAATAATTTCATAACACCATAAACGATAACACATCAAAACAGGCCAAACTTTCCACCTCGTGCTGTCTCAATGGTGACTTCATATTGAACGCTAAACCCCTTAAAATAGTCCTTACTATTTTATTGGTTTATCAGAGCTTGTAAATCAAGGATTTGTATATCAATTTTTTTTCTATCATTTTAATTCAGTTAACTCTCAAAGATCAGGGGCACATTAAAACATCCGAAGTTTCTACCTTGTGCATTTTCAAAGCAAATGAACAAACAAGCTGGAGAAAGAAGAAAATGTTTAAAAGACAGCAGAGAAACGCGCAGAAGAAAGGTTTTCGTTTTAAAATTCCCTTCTTTATCCAGCTTTTTTGTTCGTTTGCTTTTGACACGAAGAATCGAAAACGTTCGTGAAACCTATGGAACATTTATTGATTTTTTTGAATTTTTTTATACAAAAATGACCATCAGAAGAATGGAAAAAATAAAAAAGGTATAATTAAACAGACGAATTCTGTTATTTTAAACAATGTTTGCATCCGGATAAAGTGTTAACATTATCACTGTTTATTCGCTATTCAGCGTTGGCCAAGTGGTTCTAGATGTCGAAACTTGAGTTGCAAAATACTCGGGATCCGGGGTTTCGAATCGCATGACCAGTAGTGAATAGTCATATCTCTATGCTGGTGAGTCCCGATTATACGTACATAGATAATAAACAAATATAAATATAAATGATAATTTATTTCATTTTGACTACAAAATAGATTTTGTTTCACGAGAGCAGTTTGAAGGGCTCACGATCATACGGTCTTGAAATAACATTATATATATATATATATATATATATATATATATATATATATATATATATATATATATATATATATATATACAGGGTGTTTCAAAAGTCTTGGGAACATAACGATTTTTAATAACTCAAAAACTATTAGGAGTTGAAAAATGAAATTGGTACCGTTCGAAAGGTTAAAGTTTCAAGTTTTGTGGGGAATCTTCAAAGTTGCTCAATATGAGAACCATTCGTCACACGGCAGACATCTAGTCGATAGTCCATTTCCTGCCAAACGCGTTCCAGCATCTTGACGTCAATGGTTCCCACAACTGCCGTTACTCGAGCCTTTAGTTCGTCAATATCTCTTGGAAGGGGCGGCACATAGACTTGTTGCTTGACAAAGCCCCAAAGGAAAAAGTCACACGGGGTAAGATCTGGAGACCTAGGAGGCCAGGGCATGAGAACGTCATCACCTCGCCCAGATCTCCCAATCCATCTACCAGGCAGCCTTGTGTTAAGAAACTGCCTTACTCTAAGACTCCAGTGTGGTGGTGCACCATCTTGTTGAAAAATGAAGTCATCAGTTTCTGCTTGTTCCAACTGAGCCATTAACCAGTCTTCCAGCATGTTGAGATAGGATTCACCAGTGATAGTTGCCTCTTCAAAGAAGAACGGTCCATAGACACCTTTCTTGGAAATTGCACAAAACACGTTCACTTTTGGTGAATCTCGCTCGTGCTCAAGAAGTTCATGAGGATTCTCAGTACCCCATATGCGAGTGTTATGCTTGTTAACTTTGCCATTCAGATGGAAGGTCGCCTCATCGCTAAAAACAAGCCGGTCATCAAAGCCGTTATCTTCCAACTTCTCTTGCATTGCAATGCAAAAGTCACGGCGAAGTGGCTTATCAGTGTCCTTCAACTTTTGGACCAACTTGAGCTTGTAAGGTACCATTTGCAGTCGTTTCCTTAAGACACGCCAGACAGTTGCTGGAGCAAGCTGAAGTTCCCTGCTGGCTCTTCTCACTGATTTACGGGGGCTCCGCTGAAAGGCTGTCCGAACTTGCTCAACTGCATCTTCTGAAGTTGAAGGGCGACCTGTTCGCTTACTTGGGCACAAACACCCATCTTTCACAAATTTAGCATGCCATCTGACAATGGATTTCCTTTCAGGGGCTTCTTTTTTAAATTTCCTGCGAAATGCACGCTGAACACATGTCCACGATTCAGTCTTTGCAAATTGGAGGACGCAAAATGCCTTGTCTTGTTTAGAGAACGCCATTACTGCACCTGGAAAGATAACACGAAAATCATTAGTATGACCAAAAACTTGATTAAGCAAGCTTTAAAATGGCACCCGTTTCATTTTTCTACCTGGAATAGTTCATGAGATATACGCATTTGTAATGTTCCCAAGACTTTTGAAACACCCTGTATATATATATATATATATATATATATATATATATATATATATATATATATATATATATATATATATTGGATGCTTGACAATACCACAAGGTTGAAATAAATTATTGCATCGATGATTATGTAATTTCGTGTTACTAATTTTTATTATATATATATATATACCCCTACCTATACTTGGTACATAATTCACCCTGGTCGGGTTGAATCGGCTTTCACCAAAGAAGGACGTTTCCTGG
>OY744546.1:10415460-10425460 GCA_963556195.1 Sepiola atlantica
TTGAATCTTCATTTTCTCCTTACTTTTTCCTCACACTTTTAATACTGCAGTCCAAATAAACTTTCTCATGTTCCAAATATCTCAAATATTCCATACCCACCCTTTCAATCACCGCCCTCGTCCACCCCCCCCAATCCCTCACTCATTGCTATCATTTTCCAAATATTTCAAATATTTCACACCCTATCACAACAAATCCTCCCTCTCCCCCATTCAACTATTTTCTCCCATACCCCTTCTTAAATTCCCTCATTTTCTCAAAACGCTCTCTAAGACCATAACTTTCGCCCATCCACCAAAATCACAGCCCCCTTCCTCTCTACCCATCCTCCTTTCCCTGCATACACCCCCCATACACAAACATTCCAACCTACTTTTTCCCCTTCAATCTTGAACCACAGCCATCTGGTCAAACACCCCCCTCCCCCCTCTTCCTCACCTCCCTCTCTGCCATCCACTTTACCCCTGCTCATCCCCCACCTCTTTCTCTTACCACCAGCCACAGTAGTCCTGGCTCACCCCATCCTTCCATTTTTTTCCCCACTCATTCTTTTCTACATTCATTTCTATTTCTCCAACAAATACGGACGTCCACCCAGCAGTTGGCCACTATTTCATTCTATTTTTCCCAATATGTCTACCCTACATGTATCTGTGCTTGCATGACATTTTTTCTCTATTTTATCATCCTGATGAAGTCTTATAAATGAAGACGAAACGTTGATGTACACATAAAAAACATCCATTTTTTGGTTTTCATTTTTCATTTTCCCATATATATATATATATATATATATATATATATATATATATATATATATATATATATATATATATATATATATATATTCATGGGTTCTTATAAAAATTATATATTTAAGTATATACTCTTTATAATATCTGAAATGGTTATGGATTGACTGTTACTTTGGTCATTGGAATGCAGCTATTATATATATATATATATATATATATATATATATATATATGTGTGTGTGTGTGTGTGTGCGCGTATATGTGTGTGTACTAGCTGGCGATTCGCAGATTCGCTACTTGAAATACTTGAAATATTCGAAACCGAAATTAAAATTAATAAACACTTCATTCATAAGTTTCTTGTAAACACAAGACAAACACTTTCGCATTCATGTCAAACCAAGATGATACCATCGGTTTCAAGCCAGGTGCGGTCCGAGACTGAAACCCGATGATTCGCAACCTTTAAAAAAAAATGTTATTCCACGCTGTATCCTTATTAAACGACTATTCAATTACATTATTTTTAATCGTGCATTAGTATTCCCTGGCACTTCAATTTCACCCTTAGCTGTTTATTTTCGCTAATATTATTGATTAGTTTATACTATCGATTTCTCCTGACGAGACGATAGTCGAAAGAGCTTTAGAGAGTTTTCAGCGAATCATGGCCAAAAGCATATATAACTTTTGTACTTCCAAACATTTGTATAGTCGCCTGATAAAGTGTTAACATTATCACTGTTTATTCGCTGTTCAGTGTTGGCCGAGTGGTTCTAGACGTCGGGATTTGGGTTGTAAAATTACTCGGAATCCGGGGTTTCGAATCGTATGACCAGTAGTGATTAGTCATATCTCTATGCTGATGAGTCCCGATTATAAAGGACGAAACGTACATAGATAATAATAAACGAAAGAAATATTATATATATATATATATATATATATATATATATATATATATATATATATATATATATATATATATATATATATATATATATATATTAGCCAGTTTCTAACTAATGTTTCTCGAAATGTCTATTGTCTGCAGTTTTCAATATCTGCTGACGCCATTGGAATATATTTCTGTGTAAAACGGAGACCATCGAGTATGGCGACAAACGTCGCAATAAAGACATGCAACCTCTAATCATAAAATTGTTCACCCCCCCCCTCCCCCTCCGATTCATCCTTTGATGTTGAGAGCGGCATTCCCCAATTCAGCAAATCCTTTTATCTTTTTTTTTTTATTAGTATTATTTTCGTTATTCCATTCTTTTGCCGACAATTTTTTATTTATTCAATTATTATCCAGCCTCAAAAGTGACTTGTTCGCGCATCGTTCAGAAAGCGGACGAGACTTGGCGAGAATACGCGTTTGCCGGGTCAACTTTCACAGCTTTGATTTGATTAGCTTGCAATATTTCCCAGCGTCGCCCTATTGACCCCTAATCAAAACGAATTGTGACGCTCAGAAATTCGCTAATAAAAGGGAAGAGAGGAGGACGAAACTATGCCGGGAGGTGGGGGTAGGGCTAGGTTGTATATTAAAAAAAAATGAAAAAAAACAGAAATGTGTGTTTGTTACACGGTCCGCACGAAACGAAGTCGGCCTTTAATATCATCATACGTGGCTTTGATCGGTCAAATAAGTATAATAAAAGGCAGTGAAACATACTGATCGTCTTTGATACGAAACTATAATTCTCTCCGCCATTTTGAATTATCGCCTACGATAGACACAACACACTTGATTTTTTATTTTATTTATTTAAATTCCTTGACAAACTTTCGGAGTAGTTTGACTGTCGAAGTAGGATGACCACACATGACCCCCCCCCCTTTCGTGTGTTGAGCTTTACGTTAAGTAACATCACTAATGACAGTTGGATAGTTAATTAGATAATTCTAAACTCTCCATAACAACGAATGGAGCACTATTCGGTAGTTGATAGTGTTTATGTAAATCATTGGGGTTTCGTTTACTCATGGCTCGCGCCTGACGGCCAAATAATAATTAAAACCGCCAATTATCGACAAAACCTAGACACATTGAATGAAGAGCCGTGATACAGCGAAACGATTTGTGAGTGGATGACTATATATATATATATATATATATATATATATATATATATATATATATATATATATATATATATATATATATATATATATATATATATATATATATATATATATAATGGATTAGGGTGTAGGATCGTGACCCAAACCACCACTTCCTGCACTGATGAGGACGTAAGTCCGAAATAACGTTGTTTGTAGGTAAATACACTTTAATATTTAATAAAACTATTCATAGTATATATATATATATATATATATATATATATATATATATATATATATATATATATATATATATATATATATATATATATATATTCATGGGTTCTTATAAAAAAATATATTTAAGTATATACTCTTTATAATATCTGAAATGGTTATGGATTGACTGTTACTTTGGTCATTGGAATGCAGCTATTATATATATATATATATATATATATATATATATATGTCTGTGTGTGTGTGTGTGTGTACTAGCTGGCGATTCGCCGAGTTCGCTACTTGAAATACTTGAAACCGAAATTAAAATTAATAAACACTTCATTCATAAGTTTCTTGTAAACACAAGACAAACACTTTCGCATTCATTCATATACATGCATAAACATAAACATTTATAAAAAAGAAAAGAAAATGTGGCGTCGCTAACGGGAGGAAGTGAATAGAGAGAGAGAGAGAGAGAGAGAGGGGGAGAGAGAGACAGAGAGAGACAGAGACAGAGACAGAGAGAGAGACAGAGACAGAGAATTAGAGAGAGAGAAAGAGAGAGAAAGAGAAAGAAAGAAAGAAAGAAAGAGAGAGAGAGAAAGAGAGAGAGAGCGAGAGAGAGAAAGCGCGAGAGACAGAGTGAGAGAAAGAAAGACAGAGACAGAGAGAGAGACAGAGAGAGAGACAGAGAGAGAGGGAGAGAGAGAAAGATAAAGAGAGAGAGAAAGAGAAAGAGAGAGAGAGAGAGAGAAAGAGAGAGAGTGAAGGAAAGAGACAGAGACAGAAAGGGAGAGACAGAGAGAGAGAGAGAGAGAGAAAGAGAGAGAAAGAGAGAGAAAGAGAGAGAGAAAGAGAGAGAGCGAGAGAGTGAAGGAGAAAGCGCGTGTGAGAGAGAAACAGTCAATTACCCTCTTCCCTTTCGGAACTTTTAGTTATGACTCGCATATATTTATTTTTAATTAATTTACTATAAATTACCTCGCATGAACAACAAACTAACAAATATTTAAAGAAAGGTTTAACACTTTACTCATTCTTTTTATTAAACCTCTTTAATTAATTAGTGTTAATATTGACAAAACTATAGCATATATATGGGGGAAATAAGACAATAAAATAACGAATGAATAGCACTAAACATTAATTAATTATGAACTGCTTAAAAAATAATTATGCAGATAAGGCATTCAAATAACTACTTGAACCGTTCGTTTATACTATATACAGAGTATTCCAAAAAATGATGTCGTATCATTGATTGATACACACCATAAACTGGTATCGTCTTGGCCTTCGGGGCTTGATTTACGCCGGTCTATGGGTCTGTCCTGCGCAGTTCTAGGAGGTCCACCCTCCCAGGCTTTGCCTCCCCTCTTTGGGGAGGAGTAAGTTTATTGCTTACTGCCTGAGGCGCCCCTACCGGGGAATGCCGACGGGGCTGCCCAGGCAATTTTTAATGGCCAGAGTGCTCACCTTCTCGGGCGCTGGCTTTTCAAGTCCCACTTTCCCGACCCGACCTTGGATCACATCTTACCTTGTGGGAGTAAGATAAAACTGGCCTTGTGCCTAACCTCCTGGGGAGGTAAATTAAATGTCGTATCATTGATACGCGCCATAAACTGGTATCGTCTTGGCCTTCGGGGCTTGATTTACGCCGGTCTATGGGTCTGTCCTGCGCAGTTCTAGGAGGTCCACCCTCCAAGGCTTTGCCTCCCCTCTTTGGGGAGGAGTAAGTTTATTGCTTACTGCCTGAGGCGCCCCTACCAGGGAATGCCGACGGGGCTGCCCAGGCAATTTTTAATGGCCAGAGTGCTCACCTTCTCGGGTGCTGGCTTTTCAAGTCCCACTTTATCGACCCGACCTTGGGTCACATCTTACCTTGTGGGAGTAAGATAAAACTGGCCTTGTGCCTAACCTCCTGGGAAGGTAAATTAAATGTTTTATTATTGATTTAAATCACAGTAACCTGCTTTGATGGTGATATAGAAGTGATAAATTAAAACGCGAAAACTTTCGCATTTGTTCATTTAGATCAGTTCATCCCATAAGTTCTGTCTGGATTTTAGTTTTATGAAACTTAATAGCAAGTAGGAAATAAATGATATTTAAATATCATAGAAGTATCGAACACTTTAGTGCGTCATAGCCAGTTTCGGCTCCACTCTTTAATCTAGGCGAATGGCATCATCGGGAGGATACTGTAACACTGTTATCATTAAATTATCATCCACATACGTATACGTTTCATCCTCACGGCATCTTCAGTATGGAGATAACTGTTCAAACTGGTCGCATGATTCGAACCCTGGAACACGAGTCACCTTTAATTTCATTTCATGCTCCCCAACCGATGAGGCCAATTCAAACCGTTATGCAAGGAGTAGAGAAATAAATCCTATTTATGTCAAATTAAGTGGACAACATAGTTAGCGGTCTTAACAATGTTCAACAAATCATGTTGGAGTTGCCATTAACTCCTCTAGTGCTATTTCGTTTGATATGCTTTCGTCTTTGTTATGTTGACGGTTTTTTTGTGGTATCTATAATGAACGTCAAATTTCTCTCTCGTCCCTAACCTTAACCCTAACCCTAACCCTTTTCAGCCACAACCAAACTGAAGCCTTTTCCACTGTTGTCTGTATTCCTGTTATTATTCTCCTTGTTTCTTTTTTCTTTTAATCCAAATCGATTTTTAACGAGTTTCAGGAAACTTTCATCAATGTTATCCCTTGCTCCTATTCCAATATGGTAATATTCCACCTCCCATCCGATGTCTTCGCAATCTTCAATTAACTTTCTATATGAACGTCTACATTTTTTTTATGGAAATCGCCGCAGACATGGTATGAATCCACTTGATGTAAGGAGCCAACAACAACAGAATATGATTATCGCAAAGACCGGAGATGCCTATTGGCCATAGTCTTGAAACTGGAATAGGAACCTGTATTACAATGAGGTATCAAAACAGCGGATTGATGGCGACCACTAGACCAACGAGTCAAACGAGCTGGAACAAAAGAAGCAGAGAATAGATCACATAATTCTGAAGACACATGCTATAATAGTATTTATAGAAAAGACTGAGACTAGCAACATCACGTCTGTGAGAGAGAGAGGCTGCAGAGAAGAAGAAAGGGTAGGGCCAATCAAATTGCAGGTACGTTTCTGCGCCTCATCAAGAACCCTCAAATGGGCTAATAGAACTAATAATATTTAAATATTATATATATATATATATATATATATATATATATATATATATATATATATATTTCGGCAGCAAGTCATTTCTTATACACGCGTCGTTAAAGACCACAGAATTGTTTCTCTTCGCTATCTTTCTTGTTAATTTCTCGACTCGGCGAGCGATTCGTCGGTTTTCTGGTGTTAATTGGTGGAGTATGGCGCCTAACGTTGTATTGTCGGCCATTGCTCTAGCGCTTTCGATCTCTCGACCGTCTTCAGGAGGCTGTGTCTTATTATTGTTATTAAGAGCCGTATTTATAGTTTTATTATTAGTTTACATATATATATATATATATATATATATATATATATATATATATATATATATATTAGTAGTATGTTTTTAAAAGGGTGTGGGCAATGTAAATTCCGGGTAAGATGTAAGCTGGAAGGAACAAAAATAATAAATCGAATACGAAATGTGACTTACTATTTATTTTTTCTTAAAATGTTACATAACAGCAAGTGTGGTGTTAGCTGTTTGTGTGATGTCCGGATGATTATAAAAATCATCATCATCATGATTTTTATTTTAAAAAATTAATGTTACCAACCTTGAAAGACTAAAATGCTTGCGGAATAGGTTCATATCATAAACACTTTTCAGTATTTCTTTTTAGGATTCTGTTAAAATTAATATTAAACAAAGGAGTAATACGTTAGGTTATGTGTGGGTAGGGGATGTGTGATGGGTGGGAGAGATAGGGTTCAGCGTTAGACGTGTTACACACACAGGTACACACACAGACATACACAAAGAACTACGTATCACGTACATCCTCCATCTCCGTACAATGTTCGTTCTTGCCGTACCCCAACGTCGTACCCTTTCGCACCTCTCCCCCTCTGACGTCACTGAATCTCCCCCCCCCCCCCCGCCCAACTAGTATATTTTTTTATTCGACGTGTTTTATTCGAGGCATTATGAGACAAAAATAAAATAAATAAAACGACGCTGGGCGAACGGCCAAAACTCTCCAGTCACTAAGCCATCAGATTAGAAATTAAAGACGGCAAATCATTTGTCAGGTGTGGTGGGAGTGATAGTTGGCGAGGGGAGGAGGTGCGTATGGTCCGCGTGGAGGGATTTGAGGAAACAAAACGATATGTGCGTTGGGGGATGGTGTGGAAAGAGAGAGAGAGAGAGAGAGAGAGAGAGAGAGAGCGGGGGGGGGGGCGATATAGATAGAGAGAAAGTTGTTGGGTGAACGGAGCAGGGGCCGTCCACTTGCCGTCGTGACTTCAATAAGTGGCAGGGCGGGACGACGCGTGTCTGAACCTAGGGATAGGGGGGGGGGGATAAAGATAGATAGATAAATAGATAGATAGATAGAGAGAGAGTGATGGATAGAGAGGGAGAGAGAGAGAGTTAGGGAGTTAGGGAGAAAGTTGTTGTTGGGTAGATGGAGGAGGGGTTGCCCCCTTTGTCGTCGTGGCTTCAAGAAGTAGCAGGGCGGGACAGCGCATGTTAGAACCTAGAGAGAGGGGGGGATAAAGATAGATAGATAAATAGAGAGAGAGAGTGAGAGAGAGAGGTGGGGGAGGAGGGGCCTATTAAAATGCAGGTCGGAGGTTGAACAGAGATACCTTACCATAAAAAGGCCATAAAAAAAGGACAGAAAAGATTGTTAAATCTACAGATTTAACCCAACGATTATAAATAAATATTTCTAAAAAAATAAAAACAGCGTTATCTGTAAAAATTCCACGGGTAATTGAGAGTCAAATACGTCTTAAGAGGGAGGGAGTACTGTTGCCACATCTAGAGAGCTGCCGGTTATAGCGCCCTTCCCTGCCTTGATAGATTGCACAATTGACTTGGACATCTAGTGGGAAATGCCCCATTCTCTTCCCTACAGCCTTTTTCTCACAGAATAGACGTTGCTAGTCTTTCCTTATTCTATCGCTATTTTCATTGGTAGGTACTCGACTGGGCTCCAAACTATAGTTCTCTCCCCCCCCCCCATAAAACATTCACAACAAAAACTCGTCTAGCTACAACCATTGTTAATAATTTACTTTTTTTCCCTGTGTACTTAAAACTGAAGTCTTCTGGCTAAATAATTCTGTTAAAAGATTAACAGCTTCAGAAAAAGTCAAGCCGCTCTTTTTTCGGAGTAAAGTAAAGTCCACGAATTTGGTATCTTCGGTGGTCCCTAATTTTCGGAGCAGTAGGCGAACTTTTTAGAGTCTGCCAAATTTTCACAATCTATTTTGTATAGATCCTTATACCTTCTGCATACAGTGGCATGACTAGGACAACCGCCTCTTACTGCCTAACGTACCTCCCCTTCCCAAAAAGCTCAATTCCCCAACATTTAACAAAAAAACTTCCGTAATGTATTAACTCAAAATACTCGCCATTTCCAAATGTTGTCTTCGTCTCCCCAAACTCGAAGCATTATTGGACCGTTCGCATAAACCTACTATCAACCAGCCCCAGTATGATGGTAGTGGAAAGAATGTTTTTGAAAACGATTTTAATCGATCTTTCATGATGTTTTAATTCGTTCAACCAACATAACCACGTGACTGAAGAGGACGAGTGCGAGTCGAAAGTACTTACAACCATTACGAGCTCCTGTATACACTGGAGCATAGTGCGAAAAAGAGGATCGGGAAAGTATAGACTGAAGCTTTCGCTTCTATTCAATAAAACATGCATTAATGAAAGAATGCTGCATATATATATATATATATATATATATATATATATATATATATATATATATATATATATATACAGGGTGTCTCAAAAAAATGTACTCACTCGTAGAATGACGAGAAAACTTTGCTTCATCGCTCCACACAATTTTGTGTGCAAACTCGACATCTTCTGCACATTTTGCCAATGTACTCACTCTTAGAATGGCAAAATGTGCAGAAGATGTCGAGTTTGCACACAAAATTGTGTGGAGCGATGAAGCAAAGTTTTCTCGTCATTCTACGAGTGAGTACATTTTTTTAGACACCCTGTATATATTGTTGGTGATTTTATTCCATTAATTGCGACAATATATATGTTGTTTCGTTAGCATTTATAATGAAAGCCAACTCTTCAAGCTTTAAATGGAATCACTGCCTAGAATCTCAAATTCAACCTCAACCGGAAATTGAAGATGCATAAAAGGGAGGGGGGACGAAGATGGCGCTTAGCCTATAGCGAGGACAGGAGGGGGGGGAGACTCCAACAGGTGATATTTTAGAAAGTTGGGTGGGGTGATATCTAGTGTCTGGGCCATCCTGACCTCAATTTCAACCGGGGCAGAGGGCCGGGTGGGTTGAATTTAATAATGAGAATAAAATTATAAAATTATAACTGTCATTTCTGTTGTAATAGGTGATTATCGTGTAGATAAAAATATTTTTGATAATTTTAATTTAGGGTATTAATTGCTACTTTTGCATTCTATTTCAATGTAATTATTTATGGATTTTACAATGAGCTCAGTACCGGTAGTGAATTTTGTTGTGATAATATTTGTTAATTGTAATTATATTATACTAAAATAAATACTAGTGGAATTACTATATAAAAGAAGTTTGCTCTGGATTTTCATTGAGCACTCTCATAAACCCGGTTTCAACTTTCTTCGGATTTATACCCCCTGGATATTTGTAACAAGTTAATTATATATATATATATATATATATATATATATATATATATATATATATATATATATATATATAT
>OY744546.1:10430460-10450460 GCA_963556195.1 Sepiola atlantica
CTCTACTTATATATATATATATATATATATATATATATTTACACAGACATGTACAAAATCTGCGACACTGGCATGTCGATGGTATCGATCAACAGCTATTATAAACTGAGATCTCATCAGGCAGAGTTAGAATCCGATCTTAACCTTAGATCATATTTGGAAAGAATGAAATGGAGAAAAAAGAAAAGAATTTTCAAATTTCAAAATTTGGAAAGTCACGTGGTTGGAACCGTTAAGAATCAAAACCTCAAAATCAAAATCAAAATAAAAATAAAAATATTAATATAAAATATAAAATATAAAATATAAAATATAAAATATAAAATATAAAATATGAAATATAAAATATAAAATATAAAATATAAAATATAAAATATAAAATATGAAATATAAAATATAAAATATAAGATATAAAATATAAAATATAAAATATGAAATATAAAATATAAAATATGAAATATGAAATATAAAATATAAAATATAAAATATAAAATATAAAATATGAAATATAAAATATAAAATATGAAATATAAAATATAAAATATAAAATATAAAATATAAAATATAAAATATGAAATATAAAATATAAAATATAAAATATAAGATATAAAATATAAAATATAAAATATGAAATATAAAATATAAAATATAAAATATAAAATATGAAATATAAAATATAAAATATAAAATATAAAATATAAAATATGAAATATAAAATATAAAATATAAGATATAAAATATAAAATATAAAATATGAAATATAAAATATAAAATATAAAACATAAAATATAAAATATGAAATATAAAATATAAAATATAAAATGAAATAAAATAAAATAAAGTAAAATAAAGTTAAAAGAGAGAGATTTAATAAAATGGTAGAATAGATAGATAGATAGATAGATAGATAGATAGATAGATATAGACAAAATGAGGTCATTGACGATCGAGCCAGAAGTGGGGAAAGGAGATACATGCGATGAGACGTGTCAAATATATATATATATATATATATATATATATATATATATATATATATATATATATATATATATATATATATGATAAAATAATAAAAAGGTATATATAAACATTTATTAAAAAATAATAATAAAAAGATAATAATTTAATATTATAATAAACCCCTTTCAAGTAAAATTGGAAGTAGAGCATTATCGAAGAGATAAAAAATAGACATTCACCTGAGGCCCCTGTGCAATACTCCGACTCTGTCGTTGAGTTCTATCGTATGTCTAGATATTTAGACTCGCCGCTTTAAATGTAAATATCACTTAATTTCTCCGTAATCAAAGTGACAATCTCACGTGGTCTCGAGGACTAAGTGAACGCTTACAGATTCAAAATATATCCGCGAACCGGGTTCGCGCCCTGTGACCGTAGATAAAATATTAGAAAATATAATCTAATATTATATATAAGTGTGTGTGTGTGTGTGCATATATACCATAGACGGCGGCACTTCGGTTGTTAATCAGAGAGAGAGAGAAAAAGAGAGACATGAGCAAGACAGAGCCATAGATAGGGAGAGAGAGAGAGTAAGAGAGTGAAAGATAGCGAAGAGAGAGAGAAATAGAGAGAGAAAGAGAGAAAGAGAGAAAGAGAGTGAGAGAGATATAGATAGAGAGACAGAGAGAGAGAGAGAGAGAGAGACATAAACTTAGTAAAAAATTGGCCACTTTGTGTGTTAATTGCAAATTACAATTAAAATAGATTTTTTTCAAACAAAACTCAATCCGAAAATTGCGGGATATTTTAGCAACTATATTGTGTGATCAAAATGTATAGGAAAAAACCTTCGGGAAACAAACGTTGATTAACCAAACTTTAATACTATAATAGATTATTTGAAAGTCATAGTGGTTTTTGGCAGCAGTCGAGATAGATTAAAAGAGATATGGAAGCGAGAGTGATAGTTACTGTATATAATAAAATCAGTGGGGGTCTTCTGATATTTGTTCATATTTTACGATTCTGATAACCGAAAAGATTCAATTCTTGAGACGGAAGAGTTACGCTAAGTGGAAAACACCATTCTCTCTCTCTCTCTCTCTCTCTCTCTCTCTCTCTCTCTCTATATATATATATATATATATATATATATATATATATATATATATATATATATATATATATACATATACTCATCTATCTATTTATCTATCTATATATATCTATATATATATCCATGAGTTTCAATCCCGGCTTGAGGCACTAACTGGTCTAGCCGCACCGAAGAGCTGTGATACAGCCAATCAGTCTGTATGTGGATGACTATATATATATATATATATATATATATATATATATATGTATATATATATATATATATATATATATATATATATATATATATATATATATATATATATATATTGGTACAGAAAAAGTAATACAACATTCGTACAGTCGGTTTCAAGCACGGAAGGACTTAACCATCCGGCTCTCTTCAGCTTCTGTTGTCATCTGTTTCGGAAATGTGAAGTCACGTGTGACCCTCGTTTGGACGCGTTATTTGCTTAGAGTGTTGTCTATGTTTGTTTAAATTTAGTGTAAGGAAGGTTTAATAAGGTTTAAAAAAAAAAGGGGAAGTATGAAGAGTAACAGTTGAGATTAAAATCGGAGGAGATTTAAAGAGATATTAAAAAATGTTTTTTTAAAGAATATATATATATATGGGAAGAGAAGGATGAAAGTAATCCGACGTGATGGGAAAATGAAAAGGGAAAACCAAAAAATGGATGTTTTTTATGTGTACATCAACATTTCGTCTTTATTTATAAGATTCTATCAGGATGATAAAATAGAGAAAAATGTCATGCAAGCACAGATACATGTAGGGTAGACATATTGGGAAAAATAGAATGAAATAGTGGCCAACTGCTGGGTGGCCAACTGCTGGGTGGACGTCCGTATTATAATACGGACGTCCACCCAGCAGTTGGCCACTATTTCATTCTATTTTTCCCAATATGTCTACCCTACATGTATCTGTGCTTGCATGACATTTTTCTCTATTTTATCATCCTGATGAAGTCTTATAAATAAAGACGAAACGTTGATGTACACATAAAAAACATCCATTTTTTGGTTTTCCTTTTTCATTTTCCCATATATATATATATATATATATATATATATATATATATATATATATATATATATATATATATATATATATATATTTCTATATAATTCCCGTGAGTCAATATTATGAGTTTCGTATATCTGGTCGTTACTGTTTTGGGGTTTGATGATGTGTGTTCTAAAGGAATTAGGGAGAGAGAATGGGTTTAAGGATTAAAGGGGTTTAAAAGGAAAAACATTAATTAATTTCGTGTTTAAATCCTGGATTAAAGGACTTTAAATCAATCACGAAGGAATTTAAATAAAGGTATCACCCGAGCGGTCTAAGGGCAGTAACTCTGTAGGGGTTTTTAATGGTTTGAAACCGTTTAATTGGATCTGTTTGGAAGATGTGGGAGATTAGTATCATGACCAAGAAATGGTGGGGATTTATGGGAGTAATAATAATGTTGTGAAATGAGAGTGTTACCCTCTTGATGACCTGAGAAATATTTTTGGGAAAGTTGAAATTATTGCTCTTGAAAAGTAGTGTGGATATGGGTTGATTAAGGTATTTGTTCGTATTTTTTAATTTTATTTATATTTATGAGAGTGATAGTTGCGAAAATTT
Organism: Sepiola atlantica; assembly: GCA_963556195.1. Taxonomy (NCBI): domain Eukaryota; kingdom Metazoa; phylum Mollusca; class Cephalopoda; order Sepiida; family Sepiolidae; genus Sepiola; species Sepiola atlantica. Next base: position 10,434,176 of record OY744546.1, read on the forward strand.
TCTGGACTGGAAGTCGATATTTAATGGAGCAATTATGGGGGTATGTATTTGGCAGGGGGGGGGGGAGGAGTAGCTAGGCTCTTATGTGTATCGGTAAGTCCAGTTTATGAGTAGTGCTTGTCTCCTCTGGATGCATCCCTTAAAGATTTCATCGCGAATGTTCAAACAGACTGTATTTGAGTCAATGATGGCCCTTGATATACGGTATTTTTCAGCGTCACACAGAGGACATATATTTATGGCTGGAGAGAAGGATGGTTTTCTCTCCATTACTTTCCATTTGATGGTGAAGAGTGTATTTTCTTCTTTAAGTTGCCATATCCGGGTCGCGAGTGCCGTATTTGCCTTGTTTTTGTATATATGATAATATTAACAATATTAATTTTAAGTAAATGATATTAAATTATTTTTACCTACACACACCGGCGTTTCAAGCTTTCGCTCTCATCAGTGTAGGGAATGATATTCTCAGACGGTCGCAAGTTTCGAACCCGGTTACAGCGTCATAACCAATATATATATATATATATATATATATATATATATATATATATATATATATATATATTCATATAGTTTATCCCGGTTCAACCCGCTAGTCAAATTCTAAATTTGACATATGTTTCTTTATCTTTTAAATAGACATTTCCCAACAAATAACTCGTTGCATAAAATATTTAACAAAAACACAATAAAACTTAGTTATAGCTGTATACATAACTTAGAAAAAATAATTAAGAGTCATAATAGACAGATATTTAATAATAACTATATCCATAGAATTAATAACACACAAGATAATAATAACAGTAATAATGAATGTAGTTGCAGAAATAAGAACGAATGCCCTTTGCGAGAATAGTGCTTAACTAAAAGTATAGCATATCTGAAAACTGTGTTCCCTAAAAACAATCCCAACTTAAAAAAAAATTACATAGGGGGTATAAGTACTGATATTTTTTTATTTTATTTTTATTTTTTTTTAAACTGGTAGTGCCCATATCCTTTCTCAGGCCACATACATCTGGTGTTTCAAAATTGTCACCCATTTAGTACTGGCCAGGATTAATGTCGCTTAACTTCAGTGATTTAACGGGAACCGGTATGCCAACGTGATTATGCCGTATATCAAATTGCTTTTTTTTTAATTTTTGATCTCCTTCCAACAGCGGTAAAAAAAGGTCAGAGAGTAGGATTGAAAAGCCAGCGCCCTAGAGGATGAGAAATCTGGCTTACAAAAAATGCCTGAGTAGCACCGTCGACATTCCCCGGTATGGAACCCTCAGGCGATAAGCAATAAACTAACCCCTTCTCAAAGGGTGGGAAGGAAAAAGCATGAGAGGGTGGACCTTCTAGAACTGCACAGGACAAACCCACAGACAGGCGGAATCAAGACCCGAATGCCAAGACCGTACCGGTCCAAGGAGTGTAGGATCCATCGGAACAGATATCACACTTTGATCTAAGCCAAAATTCAGTATTCTTTAAACACACACACACAAGTATATATCTATATCTACCCCCTCTCTCTCTCTCTCTCTCTCTCTCTATATATATATATATATATATATATATATATATATATATATGAAGAGTTCGACCGCAAAACGCGATAAATCCAATTCGTTTAAATTATGACCATAAACAATAAAAACACGAATATATTAAATCTAGACTTCAAATAAAACTTGCTTTTAATTTAAATCAAAAAAGAAATTATTTTGGTATCATATTATGTAACAAATAGTGTTCGGGTGTCGTCAAGTGTTGAAATGCAACACTTGTTGTAGGGACAGTTTTGTGAGTTTGGAAATGGCGTTTATCGCGTTTTGCATTCGAAATCTTGATATATATATATATATATATATATATATATATATATATATAAATGACCCGCGATACATGTGTCTTTGTGAATCTATATGCATATAAAAGATTGTAGAATGCTGACTCTGGCTTTTCCTTAGTGACCCACATTTACCGATAGCCCCAATTGATATCGGCGTTTGAGCTTCGGGATGGGGTAATATTGGTGTATTTTGCAAGTGGGGGGGGGGCTCGATGGTGCGAGAAAAGACACATATATATATATATATATATATATATACATATATATATATATATACATATATATATATATATATATATATATACATATATATATATATATATATATATATATATACATATATATATATATATATATATATATACATATATATATATATATATATATATATATATATATATATATAGAGAGAGAGAGAGAGAGAGAGAGAGAGACGTTCGGTGTAAATCGTCTATTGGCTGCTTTGAAGTCTTTCGGTGTACAATTTCTTTCTAGTTTATTAAAGAGCCTCTGTGTTCTGGCTAGTAATCAATTGTTCAGAAACGAAAGGGGAAGGAATCAATACCCGGTACAAAACAATCTCTTGCACCGACGACGATGAGGAGTATATATATATATATATATATATATATATATATATATATATATATATATATATATATATATACACACACACACATAACATATACATATATATATATGCATGTATATAAATATATATATATATATATATATATATATATATCTTTAAGACTCTGGAATCTTGGTTTCGAATCTCGCTAGGTTCCACTACGCTGATGAGTCGTAAACGACGAATCACGAGTCCGTGGATAATTTACTTAAAGATATATATATATATATATATATATATACATATATATATATATATATGTATATGTATATGTATATGTATATGTATATATAAATATATATATATATATATATATATATATAAATATATATATATATATGCAGGGTGATTCATAAGTCACTTAGCTATATATTTTTGAAATTCTAAAGTTCAAAAATACGGTAATACAAAACAGAAAGTTTATTCAACAAATTAATTCATGGGAGTTTAAGATTACAGCAAATTTTCAAAATTTCCACCTTCGTTCTGCATGCATAGCTCCATTCCTTTTTGCAAGGAATTCACGACTCTTTGTAGCATAGTTGATTGATTATGAAATAAATATATATAGAGAAACAAATATATAAACGAACAAATTTAAAATAACAAATAGCAGTAATTCGAGAGTAAGATAACAATTATCAAAAGTTCATAGTATGTTTGTGCTTCATATGGTAATCATTTTAAATAACTAAGTGAAGTGACTTATGAATCACCCTGTATTTTCATAACTTTCTACCTAGCTTTATCTACTTATAACATTTTATGTGGATACATGAAATAATATATATATATATATATATATATATATATATATATATATATATATATATAGGTATCTATGTATGTATGTATGTGTGTGTGTGTGTTTTCATGCAGATTATATATATATATATATATATATATATATAGGTATCTATGTATGTATGTATGTGTGTGTGTGTGTTTTCATGCAGATTATATATATATATATATATATATATATATATATATATATATATATATATATATATATATAGGTATGTATGTATGTATGTATGTGTGTGCGTGTGTTTTCATGCAGATTGTAGGATGCTGACTCTTGCTTTTCCTAAGTGACCCACATTTAACGATAGCGTAAAGCTTTTCATTTGGGTAGCATTGGTACATGTTGCAAAGAGAGATTCGGGTGTGCGTGTGACATGGAGAGAAGGAGGGAGCGAGAGAGGGAAAGAGAAAGTAGTAGAGAGAAAGTAGGAGGAGATCGAGAGAGGAGTTGAGAGAGGAAGAGAGAGAGAGAGAAGGAGAGAGAAGGAGAGAAAGGGGAGAGTGATAAACAGAGGGAGAGATTGAAATATATAGAGAGAGCGAGTAAGAGAGAAAAGAGGTAGAAATAAATAAAAGGGAGAGAGAAAGTAGAGAGACATAGCAAGAAAGAAAGAAGGGAGAGGGGATAGTGATAAAGAGAAAGGAAGAGAGAGAAAGACAGAGAAAAGGGTTTAGAAAGAGAGAGAGAGAAAGAAAGAAAAGAGATAGAAGAGAGAGTGTGTGTGAGAGAGAGAAAGAGAGAGAGAAAGAGAGAGAAGGACAGAGAGAGAGAGAGAGATATGCACATCTTACATCTTTTCTTGCACCAACCGAGTCCGGCCGCCATCTTTTCTTTTTTTATTATTTCAATTTATTACTTTTTCTCTTTTTCTGCCATTTTTGTCTCCTTTCATTTTTCTCTGTGAGAACCGATTCGAACTGAATGCGAAATCAGAAATTCATGCATTTTGGAGTTGGCTTTTCTTTTGTGATTAAAAAATGTGGGTTTATTTTGTTTAACTTTTTTTGCCTAGTATCTGCAATAAATGGCAAAAGAGACAAATGAAATCGTTCAATTGTGCGGCGTTTAGTTCGCTTTATAAACGACAAACGGAAGGTGGGAGGAGAGAAAGAGGAATGGTAAGGAGGGTTAGGATTAGGTTTAGGCGATAGAAAACATTAGAGAGTGAGTATTGATTTACTCCTCTCAAGGAGTTAGGCACAAGGCCAGTTTTTATCTTACTCCCACAAGTAAGATGTGACCCAAGGTCGGGTCGGGAAAGTGGAGTTTAAAAATTGCCTGGGCAGCCCCGTCGGCATTCCCCGGTAGGGGCGCCTCAGGCAGTAAGCAATAAACTTACTCCTCCCCAAAGAGGGGAGGCGAAGCCTGGGAGGGTGGACCTCCTAGAACTGCACAGGACAGACCCATAGACCGGCGTAAATCAATCCCCGAAGGCCAAGACAATACCAATCTATGGGGTGCAGTATCCATCGGAACAGATACTACACTTTGATCTTAGCCAAAAGGCCAAGAGTAGCAAAGTGATTTCATGACAAACTGGGCGAATCGCATAACCGGAAGTTTGAAACAATGACCCCGATGAAATACCCCCCCCCCCTTCCACTCTATAATAAATACCAATGTGTATTTATTTGTAAAGGGTAAATCAAATAGAAAGTCAGACAATCCCACTGTCTGGAATCAATTCGAAAACAAAGAATCCACTTTATTTTCATAATGAGACGTGTTTTATCTTCTTTTTTTCTTTTTGTCTTTCTATACGCATTGATACTCGTTTTCTTTCTTTTTTCTTTCTTTTTTTTTTACTTTACTTTCCAGTTTTAGACATTGTTCTTTTTTGTTTTGTAACAGATAGAGAGAGAGAGAGAGAGAGAGAGAGAGAGAGAGGGAGGAAGAATGAGAGAGAAAGAGATAGAAAGAGAAAGAAAGGGGAAGAGTGAGAGAGAAAGAGAAAGAAAGAGAGAGAAAGGGGAAGAGTGAGAGAGAAAGAGAAAGAAAGAGAAAGAAAGGGGAAGAGTGAGAGAGAAAGAGAAAGAAAGAGAAAGAAAGGGGAAGAGTGAGAGAGAAAGAGAAAGAAAGAGAGAGAAAGGGGAAGAGTGAGAGAGAAAGAGAAAGAAATAGAAAGAAAGCGGAAGAGTGAGAGAGAAAGAGAAAGAAAGAGAGAGAAAGGGGAAGAGTGAGAGAGAAAGAGAAAGAAAGAGAGAGAAAGGGGAAGAGTGAGAGAGAAAGAGAAAGAAAGAGAAAGAAAGGGGAAGAGTGAGAGAGAAAGAGAAAGAAAGAGAGAGAAAGGGGAAGAGTGAGAGAGAAAGGGACAGAGAGAAAAAAAGGAGAGACAAAGATACAGACACAGAGAAAGGAGAAGAGTGAGAGAGAGCAAGAGAAAGAGGAAGAGGGAGATAAAGGGGAAGAGAGAAAGAGAAAGAGAGAAAGAGAGAAAGAGGGGGATAAAAAGAAAGAGAGAAAGAGAAAGAGAGAAAGAGGAAGAGGGGGATAAAGAGAAAGAGAAAGAGAGAAAGAGGAAGAGGGGGATAAAAAAAAGAGAAAGAGAGAAATAGAGAAAGAGGAAGAGGGGGATAAAGAGAAAGAGAGAAAGAGAAAGAGAGAGAGATGCTCGTTGTCACTCTTACATCTATTGAAGCTGTCGTTCCATTCACCAACCAAGCCCGACTGCCATTTTCTTTTTTTAAATTATTTTTATTTGCGATTTAGACGTTAGTTTTCTATGAATATGAATATTAGAATGAACACTGGCGAAGCATATTTTGCTATCACTTTTTACAGAAGGCTGTACACTTGTAGCGTTGCGTCTTTGGGAATTTTACAAGAACCACGCTGACAATTAATACAAATGTGATAAAATTACCACTGATTGCCATGGCAAATAACACCCTACATTTGCCAAGGCTGCTACAAAGAAAGTGGGCTCCCTCTACCGTGCTAGAAAACTTCTCACACCTGACAGTATCCTATATCTCTACAAAGCCACCATCCGCCCATGCATGGAGTATTGTTGTCACATCTGGGCTGATGCACCATCCACTAGTCTCTCCCTCCTAGACAAAGTCCACAAAAGAGTCGCCACCAGATTAATATGTCCCTCACTATCCACCAAGCTCCAGCTCCTGTCCTATCGCCGCAATGTTGCATCCTTGTGCTTGTCTTACAAGTACTTCAATAGAATGTGCTCCGATGAACTTGCTGCTCTGGTGCCTCCTTGACGTACCCGACAATCAGCTGAATCCACTCCATTCACTGTTGAGGTCCCCAGATGCTGGAGAGTCTTCTACTCCAATAGTTTCTTTCCTCGTGATGCCGGCCTTTGGAACTCCTCCCTGCTCCTTGTTTCCCCGACTGTACCGACATGCAGAAATTTACAACTAATGTGAACAAGCATCTCGCTCTACAGCTCCCAATTTAGGATGACCCCCCAAAAAACTTTCACCGTAATTCTCAGTAGCCCCTTACGTCTACAGTGGCAGCTTGCCTTGTTTTGACTAATTTCTCACCGGATTTTCTTTTAAAGAATAATTTATGTCTGTAATATTTACCGAAGTCTTATTTAACTTATACGATTCGAGTTGCTTCTTGACTATTTTCCATGAGGCAACGTTCGGGTTCTGTCCATAGATAACAAAAGAAGACAAAGAAAAAAATGTGTTTTTGTGTTTTTATCCTAAGCGCTGGAATCCTCTGATTGGCTGAAAGAAAAATGAAAAACCCTGAAAAAATAAGAAGAAACATCGACGCAACAGAAGAAGACACGTGTTGATTTCATTATATTTCAAGACATTCTGGGAGTGGTTCGTTTTGTTGGTTGTTTTGTTTTACGGCATATCAACCCTTTTGGGGTAATTGAATGCCGAATCCAAACGTTTTCGTAAAAGTATGCTTAAAGTTTTCAATATCATATTGCTTGGTTTAGTTGTTTTGTTTTACGGCATATCACCCCTTTTGGGGTTATTTAATGTCGAATCCAGTCATTTTTTATAAAACTTTTTATGCTTCAAGTTTTGACATCTTAAAATATTTATCAAGAAAGAACAATGTTGTTTTTGTTTGGGGCTTTGTAGAACAGGATTGAGTTTTGCAAAGAGAAAGGAAAACGAAACTACAACATCAATGTTTGGTGCATCTTTTGGTCAGGAAGCCGGTATCGTCACACAGCCTGATCTGGTAGCACCAATAATTCTGGGAGTGGCGGCGCGGTTTGGTTTTACTCTGAAACAAAATGGCTGCCAAAACGTATACGATTAAAGTCTACGATTCAAGGAAGCAAACACAATTTATTATTGAAGAGATTAATGTCGTAGACACCTTTTGACAATAATAGAGAAATTAGAAAAACAAAATTACAAAGTGCTCAGTATCTTTTAGTGCAGAAGTTATCATTCATGATTGGTTAAAAAATTGTTTTAGGGAATATAAACAGTATATACTACTGAAACTCTGTAGAACCTGTTTATCTTATTTGCTTGTCGCCGGAGATTTTGTCTAATCAACAGTCGATACGTAATTACCACGTTCCCCGTCGCTATTGGTTTCCAACAAGGGTCTTCTGTGCGCCACCTCCCAAGATGTGGCAGCAGTATTCTATCTTTGGACGTGTCTGATTCTTATATAGGTAGACAATTTTCTCTGGAGCGGTAGAATATTTTTTATGGAAATCGCTCCAGACAAGACACGGCACCACTTGATGTAACGAGCTAAAAAACCCATTGCCGCAATGTTGCTTCCTTGTGCCTGTTTTACAAGTACTTCAATGGATTGTGCTCTGATGAGCTTGCTGCTTAGGTACCCCCACGACGTAAATTTACTAGACCAACCCGACAATCTGCCAAATCCCATCCGTACACTGTCGAGGTCCCCAGATCCCGAAGAGCTTTCTACTCCAAAAGCTTCTTTCCTCGTGCTGGTGGACTCTGGAACTCCCTCCCTGCTCTTCTGACGTTACTGACATGCAGAAATTTAAAGCTAATGTGAACAGACATCTCGCTGCGCAGCTCCTAAATTAAGTTGCCCCCCCCCCCCCTAAAAAAAACCTTCACCCTTTTTTGTTGGTAGCCTTTTACGTCTACAGTGGCGGCTTGCCTTGTTTAGGGTGAACTATGTTAAAAATAAATGTTGTTAAAATACTACTTCAAGGTCAAAAACAAGCCGACGATAAGTGTTAGATGGATAGATTCCGACCCAGAAAACAGAAATGATGTAGGAGTCATAAATAAGGAACTATTTCTTAATGTGGAGAACTGTCTATTGTAGGTGATTTCCTCGCACATTAACCAATCAACTTGCAGGGCGTATTTATTCCAGTTGTACCTTGAGGATCTACTTTAGACTCTTTTAGAAATAGCAAAAGTCATTAGAGCGACTGCGACAAGCAACTAAAAAGGATACACATCCTTCCTGTCTTTCCCGCCTGGATCCCCTTCACTTGTTCGTAGACTTTCGGAAGTCAAATAACTTTCTATCCTTTCCTTTCTTCACTTGGACACTGTGCTAACGTTTACCGACCTATACCCAACGGTATAGATAATATTAAATAAACCCTTCTTGTCGTTGTGTTAAAAAAGAGTTTGCTTCGCGTGATGACCGTTTTCGTTTAACTTACTACAATATTAGGAAATGTTCTTAACGACCACTGGTAAGAACAGCTTCTATAATTATTCCCCCTTTTGTTAGAAACATCGCTCATGGAATGTGAGGACTAAAAGACAAAATAAGGGAAGCGAGAGTTACGAGGCTACCGAAAGAAACCCCAAGTTAGTCACTTTCTTCTCTCCTTAGTCACTTTCTACTCACTTTCAAAATGGTCACCCATCTAAGCATGACCATGCTCAATGGCACTTAACTTCGGCGATCTGACAGGAACTAGTGTATAAATGTGATTTTGCACCGAATGGTCTCAGACTCCGACCCCAAAACAGCAATTCTTCCCCCTTTGTCAGAAACATAGCTCATGGAATGTGAGGACTAAAAGACAAAATAAGGGAAGCGAGAGTGACGAGGTTACCGAAAGTAAACCCAAGGTCCATTTTTTACCCTACTTAAAACAAAACTGGTTGTTAAATGCATTTTGATGCCCATTGAATGTCGACGTATTAAGCATAGCATGAACAACTAAAGAAACCCGTTTCGAAATGAGTCTCAGAAATGACAAATGAAATGGTTGTGAATCTCCGTGATTGGGTCTGTGAGGACTGTTGTAAAGTATGCCTGAGCAAAGCAGGTCTTACACATCACATTCGCAGTCATCTTCAAAAAGAATCTGCGAACTATCTTCTTCAAGTGATATCAATCTGCAACCTATGCAGTAAGGAGTGCCGATCAGTGCCACGTTTGAAACGCCGTAAGAGAAAAAAAAGTTGAATATCCAGTGTAGCAGCAAGTCCTCGGAACATATAACAGAAAGAACAGTTGGAAATAATTTATACACCATTAGTTATGACTATGCAATCCCTACAGCTACATATCTAGAAAACGGAGCTGTTAAACCTGACATCGTAATATGGGACAAAAGGGAGAAAGTAGCAACCCTAGTTGAAGTCAGTGCCCCTAATGATGCAGGATTGAACAGAGCTGAAAGGGAAAATATTACGAAATACCAAGGTCTTATGTACGACATGAAAAGAAACTGGAATCTTTGGAAAATCTCCATCATTCCAGTAATTATAGGAGCAACAGGACTGATGAAAAAGAATTTCAAGAGCTATCTGGCGAGTATACCCGGTGAACCGAGTGCAAGAGAAATACAAACAATTGCACTTAAAGAGACGGTTAATATCTTAAAAAGATCTCTAAAAAATAGCCGGTGAATGTCTGGCAAAAACAGAAAGATAAGGAAAAAAAAACCCAAAAACAGAACCCAATCAACAACTTGTATAGGACAGCATGCCTGCAATTACTGTGTCAGAGAGTCTACGAGTCTGACTGGCTTAAAAAGCAATATTCTGAATTTGTTTTTATGGAAATTGCCCCAGACAAGGCATGAAGCCACTTGATAAAATGAGCTAAAAACAAAACTACTTCGAGGTCAATAATATCCAACGATAAGTTCTAGATGGATAGATTCCGACCCATAACACAGCAATTCTTCTCCCTTTGTCAGAAACATCGTTCATGGAATGTGAGGACTAAAGGACAAAATAAGGGAAGCGAGGGTGACAAGGTTACCGAAAGTGAACCTCAAACTCCACTTGCTACTCTCCTATGATCTCCATTAACTCTAGCGACTGGAAATATCGAATGGACACCCACTTCAATTAGGGTCCCTATTCATGAGAATTAACGGTCACAGGGGAAAAAGTGACTAATAAATAATTTAAAAAATAATTGATGAACGAGGGAACTATAATAATAATGAGGACTATGATAATGGAGAGAGAGCATCCGATAATGAAAAAGGAGCAGCAACAGATCAACATGGAGAAAGTAAAAGTAAACATGAATAAAAACAAATATTGAAATGAATAAATGCAAAAGTTTGCCCGAGTTCTGTCCCTAATGGTAAAGTCAGAACTCCCTACCTTAAATATATATATATATATTTTATCTAAACTCAAATACATATACGTATATATATATATATATATATATATATATATATATATATACACACACACATATATTATATATATATTAGTTTCAATATATATATATATATATATATATATATATATATATATGTATATTTAGGCAGCAAGTCATTATCTAAGCAAGCGTTGTTGAACATCACGGAACTTTCACGTTTGTATATTTTCCTCGTGAGGTTCTCAAACCGTCGAGCCATCTTTCTGGTTTCAGGTGGCAATCCGTATAGTACTTCGCCGATAGTTTTTAATTCGGCCATTTTCTCGAGCGCTTTCGCCTTTCGTAGTCGTCTTCAGGATTAGTTTTTTTTTGTTTTTTTTTAATTTAAATAAGAAGACTGGAGTTAGTGTTTTATAGTTATCGCTACGGCCGTATGAAAGAGAGAAGAGGGTGTGTGGTGGAGTTCATTTTATTCTATCGTTTGTGTGTTTGGTTTTATTGTTTACTTATTTATTTTGTTAGTTCTTATTTTTGCTATTATTTATTTATGTATTATTATTTATTCCTATTACTATTATTACTATTATTTATTTATTTATTTATTTATTTATTTTGTTTTTACTTAATTTCCATTTAATTATGGAATACATTTAATATGTTGGTACCTGTGTTGAAAGCTATTTTGTTAATGTTAGGCTGTGTAGTTTTAATGAATATTGCTTCTAGTATTTTAAGTCTGTTTGTGCAGTTATTTTTGTGTATTATTTTCGTGTTAGATATTAATATTTTCCGTATATCAGCCGACTGTAGTCTTTTGTTATGTGTAGTAATATATATATATATAAGGGTTATACAACAAAAGATATAAGAGGCAACTAATATCTTTAATTATTGAACATCCGGATAAAACTGAAGCTCAATTGTTTTTTAATCAACCTCTTTGACATCTTTCTTAAAGCTGTTTTAAACATTATGACTTGGATGAATTGTATAAGTTTAACAAAAGAGTATGTTTTGGGCCGATATATTTGATGTTTTATATACTTTTATGTATTTTATATATTTAAAAAAAAATATTTTCTAAGTTTAATTTTATTACCTGCAGTAATGTCATTGCGGTAATGGTCCTCTGAGGAGAAGATTTTCTTTGAAAACTCATGAGTTAAGGGCTTTAATGTACTTTGCATGAACTTTGAATTCTAATAAAATTTGATTCGCACCTTATTTTATTCTTTCACTTCATCTAGTGCTATATATATATATATATATATATATATATATATATATATATATAGCTTAATTGCCATAGATAAATTTTAATTCTTCTACTATATATATATATATATATATATATATATATATATATATATATATATATATATATATATATATATAGTAGAAGAATTAAAATTTATCTATGGCAATTAAGCTACACATAGGCGTCCATGTATTTATCCCCACAGGGAATCATCAGGCTAAATGCAAGAATTTGTGTTATATATCTAAGTAGAGTTTAGTCTAACTAACTAGCCAATCAGATTCGTTGTTATTTCTCTCTCATCGGTTAATATATTGATTGGCCAATGGCCATGCTTCTTTCAAACAAAGGCCTGACCGACCTTTACTTGACACCCTTTTCTTTTCTTTTGTTTTGGTGTGCGCATCTCTTTTGAAAGTGTGTCAAATTAACAGGTGACCTCATTTTAGCACGTGCGTGATTTGAATAATGTATTAAAAAAAATTCCTTTTAGTATTCGTTGCCACATTAGATGATGATTTTGTTTATTTATTTTATTCCATATATTTATTTGTTATGTATATAGTGTTGTGAAGTTGTCCAACAGTAAATAATAAATAAAGGAAGTCAAGTCGAGGGTTGGTTTAACAACTGTATTAACAAAGTAAGAAAGTGACTAGCTCTTGGCTAGACAGTTACAAGACTGTGCTTTGTCTTCTCTGTGTCTCTGGTGACTCGCACTATTTATAGTGACAACCGGTGCAGTTTCTCCTGTGTAAGAACGGCCGGTGTAACATATTGTTATCCTAAAGTGAAGTTTATTCTATGTCTATAGTTGGTTGCTATTTATTTATGTTTATTATTATTTATTTATTTACTTATATTAACCCTACATTGCCACTGAGACGAAAAGGGCTACTGTGATTTGGGGTCAGGTTTATAGGAGGCATTGTAAGTGTTCAACAGGAAGATGTTTGTTTACATTACATTTACAGTTCTGAATGTTGGTACATTCGGCGAAACAGGGAGCAGGGAGGTAATTCCAAATGGAAGCGGTCAGAGGAAAGTTTTCCATCATCTGTGGACCGCTACACTGAAATTGTGAGATTTTTCTGCTAGTTGGATTTGTCAAGGGTTAGGGTTAGAGTTAGGGTTGTGGTTGTGGTTGTGGTTGTGGTTAGAGTTAGGGTTGTGGTTGTGGTTGTGGTTAGAGTTGTGGTTGTGGTTGTGGTTGTGGTTGTGGTTAGGGTTAGGGTTGTGGTTGTGGTTGTGGTTGTGGTTAGGGTTAGGGTTAGGGTTAGGGTTAGGGTTAGGGTTGTGGTTGTGGTTGTGGTTGTGGTTAGGGTTAGGGTTGTAGTTGTGGTTGTGGTTAGGGTTGTGGTTGTGGTTAGGGTTAGGGTTGTGGTTAGGGTTAGGGTTAGGGTTAGGGTTGTGGTTGTGGTTGTGGTTGTGGTTAGGGTTAGGGTTAGGGTTGTGGTTGTGGTTGTGGTTGTGGTTGTGGTTAGGGTTAGGGTTAGGGTTAGGGTTGTGGTTGTGGTTGTGGTTAGGGTTAGGGTTAGGGTTGTGGTTAGGTTTAGGGTTAGGGTTAGGGTTAGGGTTAGGGTTGTGGTTGTGGTTGTGGTTGTGGTTAGGGTTAGGGTTAGGGTTGTGGTTGTGGTTAGGGTTACGGTTGTGGTTAGGTTTAGGGTTAGGATTAGGGTTAGGGTTGTGGTTGTGGTTGGGGTTAGGGTTAGGGTTAGGGTTAGGGTTAGGGTTGTGGTTGTGGTTGTGGTTGTGGTTGTGGTTAGGGTTAGGGTTGTGGTTGTGGTTGTGGTTGTGGTTGTGGTTAGGGTTAGGGTTAGAGTTAGGGTTTTGGTTGTGGTTGTGGTTGTGGTTGGGGTTAGGGTTAGGGTTAGAGTTAGGGTTAGGGTTGTGGTTGTGGTTGTGGTTAGGGTTAGGGTTAGGGTTGTGGTTGTGGTTGTAGTTGTGGTTGTGGTTAGGGTTACATTGAGAGGGTACAAGTGTAGTAAGTTCATCGGAGCACATTCTGTGGAAGTACTTGTAAAACAAGTTCAGGCATGCAACATTTCGGTGATGGGACAAGAGTTCAAGCTTGCTAGACAGTGCGGGGCCTATTAGGTTAGAGAGTCTTTTTGTACATTGTTTAGAGGGAGAGACTAGTGGTTTGTGCACCAACCCAGATGTGGGAGCAATACTCAATGCACGGGCGATTGGTGGCTTTACAGAGATATAGGATATTGGCAGGTGTGAGAGGTGTTCTAGCTCAGTAGACGGAGCAGACTTGGCAGTATCTTTGACGTATTTATTCCAATTTATGTTGCCGGCGAGTGTTAGACCAAGGTAGGTTGGTATCACCCATTGCAATCGGATGTTTTGAAAGGTTTCTTATAATTGTCAAAAGAAGAAAATTCGTCTTCGTAGCATTAAATGTAATCATTCATTATTTTTTTTTTAACATAGTTCACCCCAAACAAGGCAGGCCGCCACTGTAGACGTAAGGGGCTACTGAGAAAAAAGAAAAGGGGAGAAGGTTTTTGGGGAGGTGTCAACCTAAATTATGATCTGCGCAGCGAGATGTCTGTTTACATTAGTTTTAAATGTCTGCATGTCACTACTGTCGGGGAAACAGGGGGCAGGGAAGGAGTTCCAGAGGCCAGCAGCACGAGGAAATAAGCTATTTGAGTAGAAGGCTCTCCGGCATCTGGGGACTTCCACAGTGAATGAATGGGATTTGTTTGATTGTCGAGTTGGTCTAGTGAATTAAAGTCGAGGGGGCACCAGAGTAGCCAATTCTATCGGAGCATAATCCATTGAAGTATTTGTAAAACAAGCACATTTTCTAAAGATTCAGCAATTGTCTTGGATATATGTATTCGATTTACCCTCATATCTAGAATAAAGGGTCGGATGCGATTGAATCAGCTAAGTGGTATCTGAAGATCAGCAATAATAATGGTTCAAGTATCGACCCATAGGACACACTCGCATTAATGTGATGTAGATTAGATGTACAACCATCGAAAACGACTTAGATATTTCTTTTAGCTAAGAAGTACCTTAATACCGTACGAATTAATTTTCACGAGAAGACCTTTATGCCAGAGCTTGTTACAGGTGTTGGATATATCAAGTGCTTCCGTCCGAGCTCCACCTGCCTTATCCAGTTTGTGGTATATGCGTTCAGAGATGACCGTTAGGATATCTGCAGAAGAACGGGACTGCCTAAATCAATACAATTATTAATATTATAAATATATTTTCATTAAATCAATACAATTATTAATATTATAAATATATTTTAATTAAATCAATACAAATATTAATATTATAAATATATTTTAATTAAATCAATACAATTATTAATATTATAAATATATTTTAATTACATCAATACAATTATTAATATTATAAATATGTTTTAATTAAATCAATACAATTATTAATATTATAAATATATTTTAATTAAATCAATACAAATATTAATATTATAAATATGTTTAATTAAATCAATACAATTATTAATATTATAAATATATTTTAATTAAATTAATACAATTATTAATATTATAAATATATTTTAATTAAATCAATACAATTATTAATATTATAAATATGTTTTAATTAAATCAATACAATTATTAATATTATAAATATATTTTCATTAAATCAATACAATTATTAATATTATAAATATATTTTCATTAAATTTATACAATTATTAATATTATAAATATATTTTAATTACATCAATACAATTATTAATATTATAAATATGTTTTAATTAAATCAATACAATTATTAATATTATAAATATATTTCAATTAAATCAATACAATTATTAATATTATAAATATATTTTAATTAAATCAATACAATTATTAATATTATAAATATGTTTTAATTTAATCAATACAATTATTAATATTATACATATGTTTTAATCAAATCAATACAATTATTAATATTATAAATATATTTTAATGAAATCAATACAATTATTAATATTATAAATATATTTTCATTAAATTTATACAATTATTAATATTATAAATATATTTTAATTACATCAATACAATTATTAATATTATAAATATGTTTTAATTAAATCAATACAATTATTAATATTATAAATATATTTCAATTAAATCAATACAATTATTAATATCATAAATAAATTTTAATTAAATCAACACAATTATTAATATTATAAATATGTTTTAATTAAATCAATAC
>OY744546.1:10462960-10465460 GCA_963556195.1 Sepiola atlantica
CTTCTTAATTAATCAAGGGAGGCGCGAGAGCGCTTTATCCCTTAATAGACTTCAAAAACGACCTATGCTAGAAATCTCATTTCTTTGATCAATCATAACTACAAAAACCAAAAAACCAAATTAGTTAAAACTTTGCACAATTTTTTTTTTCGATAGGTTCTATAAGTGTGTAGAATTTCAGCATCATTAGTCAAGGCAACCCAGAGATCCAGAAAGTTCAATCATGAAATCATGTTATCTGTGTGTACGTACGTACGTATGTGCCACCCTGTATCTCATCAACTATTTGATGGATTCAGCTGATTTTTAGCAGAGATAGAGGTTCTAGGGTCTAGTTGATTGCATTTTAATTTCAGTTTATCATATACCTTAGTTTTCCAGAAAATTAAAAAAAAACTTAAAATTGACCATTGTATTGAGGCATAGCCTTTACAAAAGTAGTGACATTCCATGATAAATGCCAGTACACTGAAATCATATGCCCATAATTGGGTTAAGATGAAAATCTATATACACTAAATGTACAAAAGCAAGGAAATTCCCAAATTTTTACACTTTTATTGTCATTAAGGGTATGACTACATATCAACCAAATCATTTCATTATCACATCAGTACAGTATAAATCTCTATGCATGAGTGGATGAAGTGTGTGAGGTGCACTGAAGAAAAATTCCTACCAGTAAAATACATAGCCGTGTTGTGCTCGCATACCCTTAATGACAATAAAAGTGTAAAAATTTGGGAATTTCCTTGCTTTTGTACATTTAGTGTATATGAATTTTCATCTTAACTCTATTAATGGCATATGATTTCAGTATACTGGCATTTATCATGGAATGCTTATATACTTTTGACAAGGACGTTTTTCACGTCGAAAGATCTCAAGATTTTAAAATAAATCAATAATTTATTAAAAAACAAAACCAACAAAAAAACACATTGTTTTAGCTTGCAAAAATATTCTTCTAAATTATTGCTTCATATCAACGTCTCAAGTGTGATTCTTTTCATTATTATATAACACGTCGCCACGTGACACATTCTGACATTAAAACTCCAACCAGAGAAACATCAAAACGTACACCTATCTTAGCAGCGGCAATGTGTCTCGGCCAAGAAGGATTGGTGAAAAAAAAAAGAAAAAAGGAAATTAAATGTCAATATATTTTTGACAATGACCTTTTTTCACGTCGAAAGTTCTCAAGACTTCAAAATAAATCAATAATTTATTTTTTTAAATCTAACACAATGTTTTTCATTCAAAAAATATTCTTCTAAATTATTGTTCCATATTAACTTTTCAAGTGTGATTTTAATAATTATTAAATTTGAAAACATTTAAAAAGTAGAAACGGTTTCGGGTGGAAGGGGGGGACGGGCCCCACACCTTGCCTAAGGGTGTCTCAAGCATTTTTCAGTTACCTGCCTACCGAGAAAGCAAACTGTAGTACAAGAAAATAGCGAATTACACTGAAGGGGACACTCTGGCTGGGTACAAAAATAGCCGGAAACGGATCTTCCGTAGGGATGCTTTAAGGCGAGGAGGTACTGCCTGGGACGATGAACCTCGTCGAAACGAACTGGGACACACCCCATCCGTACAAAATAGGGTCTGGTACTGCCAAAACAGTCCTGATCTTGTCAGAGTCAGTGCCGAAAAAGGATCCTCGACGAATAACCAGGCAGTTTACAATATATACTTCCCTCCCACCGCGGGAAAATGTGGCGCAAAGCCTGAAGATTAGGATGGTAAGCCAGCACCCAAGAGGTAGCGTACTGTGGCCCCGCAAAAATGCCTGAGAAGTCTCGTCGGCACTCCCCGGTAGGAGCGCCTCAGGCGATTAGCCATAAACCAACTTATTCTTAAAAAAGAAAAGATAAAGCTTAAGAAGGTTCTTGGACAGGGCCCCAAAAGAGTCTCTAATCTAACAGACCCCTCACTGTCTACCAAGCCCCAGCCCCTGTCCCATCGCCGCAATGTTGCATCCCTGTGCTTGCTTTACAAGTACTTTAATGGGATGTGCTCCAACGAATATGCTGCACTGGTGCCCCCCTCTACGCAAATACCCTCGATGAACCCGTTAGTCAGCAAAATCCCACCCCTTCATTGTTAAGGTCCGCAGATGCCGGAGAGCTTTCTACTCTTATAGCCTCTTTCCTCGTACCGCTAACTTTTGGAATTCTCTTCCTGCTCCCTGTTTCCCTGACCATACTAAATTTAAATATGATGTGAGCACGCATCTCACTGCTAAACTCTTCGTATAGGATTCCCTTAATTCACAGTAACGCCCACCCCCACGTCTCACTGACAGTGTGCCTTGTACGGGATCGAACTTAAGTTAAAAAGAAAAAAACTTCAGCCCGACAACTCTCTGTCAGACTGATCATCGCAGACGTATCCTCGGCTGGTATCAGTGCATCCCAATAAGATCAAAATGTAGTATCTGTTCCGATGGATACTGCACCCCATAGACTGGTATTGTCCTGCCCTTCGGGGC
>OY744546.1:10472960-10485460 GCA_963556195.1 Sepiola atlantica
GTTCAATTTGCAACCAAAGAATGGGGAAAATCGAGTCCTGCAAAGAAGTACAGAATAGAAAAATATATTAACGAAATTAGGGGCAAAGTTTATATATATATATATATATATATATATATATATATATATATATATATATATATATATATATATATATATATATATATATATGTATTACACACACACACACATATATATATATATATATATATGTATATATATATTATATTACACACACACACACACACATATATATATATATATATATTTCTTCACAAACACATATATCTGTCTATCTACACAATATTACAATGTCATGTAATACCGTATAATATGACCTGTTTGGACTTTCTTATAAATAGAGCTTAAAACATTACCTCAACAAAATATGTATAACTTTGGCGTGACATCATAGGTTTATGATTCATGTCATGTTTGAAAAAATAAATAAATGAGTAAACATTATCAATAGCAAAGCAAATTATTTTAATAGTTCGAAACAATTACTTTTGCTTTAACTACGTAGAGTATGTTATTATTTCACACTTACACAATCCTCCTAACCTAGCAAAAATATGCGACCGGAAGGAGCATACATTGGCTAGTTGATTAAAATTGGTAATGTTAATTGTTTTTTTGTTCTAATTCAATTTTCATTAAATAAATTTGAAATTTTTAATTCTTTTCTGTTCTAATAAAACTTTACTGTTTGAAATTAATAATTTTATTTGTGTTTTTTCTTATAAAATTTTACTGTTAAAATTAATAAATTTTTATTTGTTGTCTTTTTGTTCTAATAAAACTTACTGATTAAAATTATAAATGTTTTAATTGTTTTTCCGTTCTCAAAAACTATACTGATTATAATTAGTAATTTTAATTGTTTTTTTTTTCGTTTTAATAAAACTTTTACCGATTAATTCATAACTTTTTATTGTTTTTGTTCTGATGAAATGTTTACTGATTTAAATTCGTAATTAAATGTTTTTTCTCCGTTCTAATAAACTTTTACTGATTATAATAAGTAAGCTTTAATTGTTTTATGTTCTAATAAAACGTTTACTGATTAAAATTTATAATTCTTAAATATTTTCTTTGTTCTAAAAAAACTTTTACTAATAAAAAATAAGTAATTTTAATTGTTTTTTTTTGTACTAATAAAACTTTTACTGATGAATAATTTTTTAATTGTTTTTTCTTTCTAATATCACGTTTACTGATTAAAATTTGTAATTTTTAATGGTTTTTACGTTCTAATAAAACTTTTGCTGATTTAAATGAGTAAGTTTTAATTGTTTCATTACAATTTAAAAACATTTTAGAAACCTGTAAAACATTCACAGCACGGACCCGTCTAGTCACACCCGTCTAGTCACACCCGTCTAGTCACAACCATCTAGTCGCAACCGTCTAGTCACACCCGTCTAGTCACACTCGTCTAGTCACAACCGTCTAGTCACAACCGTCTAGTCACACCCGTCTAGTCACACCCGTCTAGTCACAACCGTCTAGTCACACCCGTCTAGTCACAACCGTCTAGTCACACCCGTCTAATCACAACGGTCTAGTCACACTTGTCTAGTCACAACCGTCTAGTCACACTCGTCTAGTCACAACCGTCTAGTCACACCCGTCTAGTAACACCCATCTAGTAACACCCGTCTAGTCACAATCGTCTAGTCACAACCGTCTAGTCACACTCGTCTAGTCACAACCGTCTAGTCACACCCGTCTAGTCACAACCGTCTAGTCACACTCGTCTAGTCACAACCGTCTAGTCACACCCGTCTAGTCACAACCGTCTAGTCACAACCGTCTAGTCACACCCGTCTAGTCACAACTATCTAGTCACACCCGTCTAGTCAAAACCGTCTAGTCACACTCGTCTAGTCACAACCGTCTAGTCACAACCGTCTAGTCACACCCGTTTAATCACAACCGTCTAGTCACACTTGTCTAGTCACAACCGTCTAGTCACACTCGTCTAGTCACAACCGTCTAGTCACACCCGTCTAGTAACACCCGTCTAGTAACACCCGTCTAGTCACAACCGTCTAGTCACAACCGTCTAGTCACAACCGTCTAGTCACACCCGTCTAGTCACAACCGTCTAGTCACAACCATCTAGTCACAACCGTCTAGTCACACCCGTCTAGTCACAACCGTCTAGTCACACTCGTCTAGTCACAACCGTCTAGTCACAACCGTCTAGTCACACCCGTCTTGTCACAACCGTCTAGTCACACCCGTCTAGTCACAATCACTACAAATATTTTTATTGTCTTTCTCTGTGTACATAAAATTAAACTGAATTTCCATGAAAAGAGTTTCTTTCCAAAGCCTTCCCACCCGTGGAAAACAATACTACGGGACTGGTTCTCTACTGACTACAACATAGCCGTCTTCAAGTTCAATGTCAACAAATTCTTTTCAAACCTTCCTAACCCTAACCCTAACCCTAACATTAACCCTAACATTAGCCCTAACATTAGCCCTAACATTAGCCCTAACATTAGCGCTAACCTTCCTCTTACGTAAGAGAATTTCACCCTTTCTATCTATCGTTTCCAATCCTCTTATAATAGTGTTCATCAATTCAATTGCCACTTTCATTAACGCGTATCCTCGAATGGCTTTTGGTCTTTGATCATGGTTATTCATTAGTATACAAAAACCCTGACGTAAACACATATTTCAGCTAGTATTAAAGATGGAGAGTAGAAAGTGACTAACTCGGGTTTATTTTCGGCAGCCTCGTAACACTCGCTTGCCTTATTTTGTCCTTTAGTCCTACATTCAATGAAAGATGTTTCTGACACAGTGGGAAGAATTGCTGTTTTCTAGGTCGGAATCTATCCATCTAACACTTATTGTTGGCTAGTTTTTTGTTTTTTTTACTTTAAAGAAGTATTTTTAGCTCCCTACATCACGTGGATTCGTGCCTTATCTGGAGCGATTTCCATAAAAGAAAATATTCGTTCGCCAATATCTATTTAATATACAAAAATTAACGTCTGTTGCCAGACAAGTTTAATTAACTATTGCACTAGACTAATGGACCATTAAAAGCATAATTGTTTAATTAGGCGGCTATTAATATGAATTTCGAAATTGAAAAAAACCCCGACGTAAACGGATATTTAATATAGTTTTAACTATTTTCGTCCGAAGACAGGATACGTTCGCTAGTGTCTATTTATTATAAAAACAAGCGTTCAGTACTGGGCAAGTTTAATTACCAATTACACTAGACTAATGGACAAGTGAATGTATAATTTAAAATTTGGCGGCTATTGACACGAATTTAGAAATAATAAAAACATGACAAAAAGGGATATTCTACCCACTCATAATATGAGGGGACATTTTCTCAGTGTGTCTGTCCGTCTGTCCGTCCGTCAGTCGCATATTTTAAATAAAATATATTAACTTCTTCTAGAAATGGAAAGTATTGCATCACTACCAAATAACACATTTTTTCTTATAAATATTAGACGGCATGATCAGAAATCGAAACTGTACCCTCGAGATCTTCAGTCTGATGTTCTCCCAACCGAGCTATTTCGATTACTTATAAATAGATCGTAAAACATTACCTTAAGAAGATCATTATAGTTTTGACGTGACGTTATAGATTTATGAGTTACGTCATGTTTCAAAACATGAAGTCAAACATAAGCGATAAAAAAAATAAATAAATAATTATTTAAAGATTTTCAATAGCGTTGGAAAAATATAATTAGAGATTAATCCTACTTAAAGACAGCTGTAGCAGAGAGTTCAACTTTTGAAAGGAATATTGCATTTAAGCATATATATATATATATACATATATATATATATATATATATATATATATATATATATATATATATATATATATATATATATGTATACTCTGCGGTTGCGCCTTGTGACCGTCCGAAAGTATCCCTCCTAACACTGATGAGAGCATAAGCTTGACATTACGTCGTCTGTAGGTAAACATAATTTAATATTTATTTATGAGTATTATTATGAAACCCCTTTAAGAAAATTCAAGTTGAGCACCGTTAGGAGACATTAAAAATAGAAATTCACTTAAGCAACAAAGCGAGGCTCCAATTAAATTCGTTGAGTCCTCTAGTCTGTCTTGATGTTTATAGCCCGCTGCATTCTGCATGAATGTAAGTTCATTTCTCCGTATCAGGTGATGATTTCATATGGCCGTGCGGAGTCAAAGGTGAACCGGGTTCGCGCCTTGTGACCGTCTGAAATTATCACCTCCCTACACTGATGACGTCGTAATGACGTCGTTAGTATATATATATATATATATATATATATATATATATATATATATATATATATATATATATATATATATATATATATATACAGGGTGGGCAAAAATAAGGGTCTTATTTTTAAAAATTCATAACTTTTTTATTTATTGATTTTTTTTATTTTTTTTTTTAGAATAAGTAAAGGACCCCTTCCGAAGCAAGCATGAGCCGTATTAGCCCTAAGGAACGTACCCTCATTTAGAAAACATTATTTTTGCTTAAAAAACTCAAAACAGTGTAAAAAACAATACTTTAGTTTTTGTAAGTTTTAAGAAGTGTTTTTCGGCTAAAATTTGTTTTGTTTATTTCAAAAAATCTCGGAAGGGTCAGTCGACACACACATAAAGTTTGATGAGTTTAACTTTTATTTTGTGGAAGTTATTCAAATTCAAGTTATTCAAATTTAAAGATAGGACCCTTATTTTGGCCCACCATGTATATATATCTATGGGAAATGAAAAAGGAAAAACCAAGAGATATTTTTTATATATTCATCTTTATTTCGTCTTTATTGTAAGACTTCTTCAGGATGATCATTTTAAGAAAAATGTCATGCAAATACATCGAAATATTAGGTTGACATGATGGCTTGATGAGAAAAAGTAGTAGCCGTGGTTACTAAGAGCGCTGGACCAAGGTCCGGTCTGGGAGAAGTCAGTCAGTGGCAGAGAGTGAAATGGATGTGGATGGCTGTGAGTGAAAAAGGGGAGGGTGGGAGTGTTAGTGAATTTGTATTAGTGTGGGAGAGAGGGGAGGGGGTGCTGAGGTTTTTGTCTGGTGAGGTGTAGCATGGATTTTCTCATATATATATATATATATATATATATATATATATATATATGGGAAGAGAAGGATGAAAGTAATCCGATGTGATGGGAAAATGAAAAAGGAAAACCAAAAAATGGATGTTTTTTATGTGTACATCAACGTTTCGTCTTTATTTATAAGACTTCATCAGGATGATAAAATAGAGAAAAAATGTCATGCAAGCACAGATACATGTATTGGGAAAAATAGAATGAAATAGTGGCCAACTGCCAACTATATATATATATGCACTATTTTGGATTTAGTTAGTTTCTGTGGGAATTTAAACTGCATTTTCCTTCTTTTTTTGTCTTTTTGTTTAAAATAACTCAAAGTTTCTTTAGACTATATATTGGGTATTTAGATCTGTATGGCTAGGTTTCCTTCCTCTTATCTATTTGCCTTTCTGGTACCTAAGGTACTAAAGCTTTTTTTTTATTATTTTTTTTTTTAATGCAACTTTAATTCCTATATAATTTTATTTCTAGCTACCGTATCGCAGAATGGTTCTTGCGTGTAGTGTTTAGATAGCATTTTATTATTATTATTATTATTATTATTATTATTATTATTATTATTATTATTATTATTATTATTATTATTATTATTATTATTATTATTATTATTATTATTATTATTATTATTATTATTATTATTATTATTACTAGTATTACTATTGTTATAAAGAATTTTATTTGATATGCAAATTACCATATCGCACGGTAGTCTTAAGGGTAGTATATTATTATTATTATTTGATTATTATTATTTATTTATATATAAGTAACATTTTAAGCTGAATTATTTCGACACTTGATTGGGGAAATGGTAGTTTGATTTGTACCATTGCAGAGCCATGCATATAACTGTCCTGTGTTTAAATCTCCGAAACAGTTGCATGGTAAACAGCTGATGATCCCCGTGTTAATATTAGATGCTTACGTTAAGGTCTCCTGTTTTTGTTTCACTGTTAGATACTTAATCCCCCTTTTTATTTTATTTACTTACTATTATATATTTTATTTTTTTATGAATTTTCCAACGAATGTTAAGTCTGCACTATTTTGGATTTAGTTAGTTTCTCTGGGAATTTAAACTGAATTTTCCTTCTTTTTTTGTCTTTTTGTTTAAAATAACTCAAAGTTTCTTTAGACTATATATATATATATATATATATATATATATATATATATATAATTATCAATTACATTAGATTAATGAACCATTAAATATATATATATATATATATATCTTTTAATTCCATGAAAAATGCCAGTATACTGAAATCATATGCCCTTAATAGAGTTAAGATGAAAATTCATATACACTAAATGTACAAAAGCAAGGAAATTCCCAAATTTTTACACTTTTATTGTCATTAAGGGTATGCGAGCAGAACAGGGCTATGTATTTTACTAGTATGAATTTTTCTTCAGCCCACCTCACACACTTTATCCACTCATGCATAGAGATTTATACTGTAGTGATGTGATAATGAAATTGTTTGGTTGATATGTAGTCATACCCTTTTGTACATTTAGTGTATATTAATTTTCATCTCAACCCTATTAAGGGCATATGATTTCAGTATACTGGCATTTTTCATGGAATGTCACTACTTTTGTAAAGGCTATGCCTCAATACAATGCCTTCCTATAAGCTTTTTGGAATTTTCTGGAAAACTAAGGTATATGGTAAACTGAAATTAAAATGCCATCAACTAGACACTAGAACCTCTATCTCTGCAAAAAATCAGCTGAATCCATCAAATAGTTGATGAGATACAGGGTGGCACATACGTACGTACGTGCGTACACACAGATAACATGATTTCATGATTGAACTTTCTGAATCTCTGGGTTGCCTTGACTAATGATGCTGAAATTCGACACACTTAAAGAACCTATCAAAAAAAAATTTTGTGCAAAGTTTTAATTAATTTGGTTTATTGGTTTTTGAGTTATGATTGATCAAAGAAATGTGATTTCCAGCATAGGCTATTCTTGTAGTCTATCAAGGGATAGAGCGCTCTCGCGCCTCCCTTGATTTGGCGGCTCTTAATATGAATTTAGAAATAAACAAAAACAACGCTAACGAATATTTCAGCCAGTCTAACTATTTGATTCCGAAGACCGTATACGTTCACTAGTGTCTATTTATCATTAAAAAAAAACGTTCGGTACCAGACGAGTTTAATTAACACTTACGTTAGATTTAGTGTTTCTATACGATCACACCGTCATGAAACAAAACAAAAAAAAATCCCGCCTTATGATTTAAGTAGGACAATTTTTTGGGTGGATACTCCAATGGTCGTAAACACTTAGAATCTGAGTGCGTTTTGATAACAAGTAAGTACTCCTTGTCTTGTGTATTTTTATTTTTTCATTTGACTTACAATGGCTTTCTCGTGCTGGCTTTTGTATTAGACATTTCCTGTTACCTTGTGCATTATGGATACGATCAAAGTGTAGTATCTGTATAAGCTTGTATATCGATTACCAGCCAAATGCTTTAGTGATGCGCCCGTAATCACAACTTGAAGTAAGTGGAACAAATACACAGAAGACATTGCCAAGGCTGCTGCAAAAAAAGAGGGCTCCCTCTACCGTTCTAGAAAACTTCTCACAGTATCCTATGTCTTTACAAAGCCACCATGTATGGAGTATTGTTGTCACATCTGGATTCGTACACCATCCATCAGTCTTTCTCTCTTAGACAAGGCCCCCAAACGAGTATCTAATCTAATAGGTCCCTCACTATCCACCAAGCTCCAGCACCTGTCTGATCGCCGCAATGTTGCATCCTTGTGCTGGTTTTACAAGTACTTCAATTGAAATGTGCTCCGATGAACTACCTGCTCTGGTGTTCTTTCGACGTAAATACACTCAACCGACCCGACAATCAGCTAAATCCCAATCCATTCATTGTGGAGGTATACAGATGCCGGAGAGCCTTCTACTCCAATAGCTTCTTTCCTCGGGCTGCTGGCCTTTGAAACTCTCTCCCTGCTCACTGTTTCCCCGACTGTACCGAAATGCAGAAATTTAAAACCAATGTGAACAAGCATCTCGCTGCACAGCTCCCAATTTAGGATGAGCCCCTAAAATTTCACCTTAATACTTAGTAGCCTCTTACGTCTACAGTGGCAACTTGCCTTGTTTGGAATGACTAAGATAATAATAAAAAATTGTTGATGAATTTAGATGCGAACGTAATTGTCGGTATTGCCGTGTACGTTCATGAGCGTAGTGCAGAAGAGCTTAAATCTGCTTAAAATATGACTGACGCCTTGGCGATTTGGCTAAGAGCAAAGTGTAATATCTGTATCAATTATATTCGAACTATCAACTGTTCGATTAACAGCCAAACGCGTTAGCGATGCGCCCGAGAATGAAAATTAAAATGAAACCGTTCGTAAATGTAGATTGAAACGTATTATTGTGTACGTTTATGAACGTAGTGCAGAACAACTTAAAGAACAACGCTGCCCTCGTCGGGAGGCAAGTAAACACTGACTTACAACGGCACAAAACGTTCACTCTTTTGGCGTCTAGGTGCTTACTAAATCCCAACATTAACACAGACAGCAGAGTGGGATAACCGTCACTACATGATGACGTCATCCACCCAACCAGCGAATGGGGGGAAAGGATTCTTCATATATTTTGTCTTCTGTCACGGGTCGTCCACTAGACGTAAAATGTTGACCCCTGGAGGTCGAGTATGCGAGTAAAACTGATGCTGTTGTTAGCTTTTTACTGTGCGCAATTTTTATCCGCACAAAAATGATTTAGATTGTGTGAAATAGAAGCGAATAAGAGAAGGGGAGAGAGGAATTAAAAGATAGAGAGAGAGAGAGAGAGGGGGGGAAGAGAGAGAGGGGAGAACAGGAGAAAGAGAGAGAGGGAGAGAGAGAAAGAGAGAGAGAGAGAGAGAGAAAGAGACAGAGAGGGAGAGAAAGAGAGAGAGGGAGAGAAAGAGAGAGAGAGAGACCGAGAGAGAAAGGGAAAGAGAGGGAGAGCGAGAACGAGAGAGAGAGAACGAGAGAGAGAGGGAGAGAGAGAGAGAAAGAAAGAGAGAGAAAGAGAGAGAGAGGGAGAGAGAGAGGGAGAGAGAGTGAGAGGGGGAGAGAGAACGAGAGAGAGAGGGAGAGAAAGAGAGAGAACGAGAGAGAGAAGGAGAGAGAGAAAGAGAGAGAGAAAGACAGAGAGAGACAGAGAGAGAAAGGGAGAGAGAGGGAGAGCGAGAACGAGAGAGAGAGAGAGAGAGAGAGAACGAGAGAGACAGGGAGATAGAGAGGGGAGAGAGAGAGGGGGAGAGAGAGAGGGGAAGAGAGAACGAGAGAGAGAGAGGGGGGGGGAGAGAGAGATAAAGAGAGAGAGAGAAATGGAGATAGAGAGAACGAGAGAGAGAAAGAGAGAGAGAACGAGAGGAAGGGAGAGATAGATAGATAGATAGATTGATAGAGAGAGAGAGAGAGAGAGAGGCGTATTGTATTGATTTGCGTGTGTGCGTTCGGTGATGGTAGCAGGGGAGTGGCGGACGCACAGCCAATGACGTGAAGAAATGTTTACATGTAACTCATGTGTGTCTATCCCAACAGATTCGCAACTTAGGTTAAATGTAAGGTTAGTGGAAGAGAACCCCAACAGAGTGCTCCATTATTAAAAAATAAAAAAATAAAAATTTATATATGTATTACAGAAGATCAACATCGGTACCGTCGGTTTCAAATCCAAACGAAGCGGGACCTATAGTTGGTCTCTTTTCCCGGACTAACTTCAGCCTTTGTTTATGCCTGGTTCTCACATTTTCCGGCAAGGCAGACATAAACAGAGGCTGAAGAGAGTCTGGTAAAGGAGACTAATTATAGGTCCCCTTTATTTGGATTTGAAACCGACGGTACCGATGTTGTTCTTATCTTCTGTATATATATATATATATATATATATATATATATATATATATATATATATATGTATATATATTATTTTACTTCAGTCGAAGTTCTCAGAAATCAAGGGGCCCTTCCTTTCCTGAGGCTAATACTTGACCCCTCAATGAGATACATAGATATTCGAATATTCTATCAAAGTGCTCCTTTACCTCTCAGACGCTTATTTAGTAAAAAAAATGAAGAACATTAATTCCCCCCCCCCAATTGACCTGTGAACTATGTTATAGTATATATTTCTTGTGGTCTCTTGGTCTTACCGGATTCCAGGACAATAATTCATCTAGTCTGGTGGAATATGAAGCTTAGTGCTGTTTTTAGAGGCAACACCACTTAGAGAAGGTGCACCATTCCTCGTATGAGCTAGTGTGGGTTAACCATACAGAGGGGATCTTATTTGGGCTTCGAACACTATGTTTTTTTGTAATATATAGTCAGGGTTTACTTGTAGGAGGCAGTATCCTCAAGTCAGGTTGTCCTGACAAACCCCTGTACAGAGAGGCCTTAGATCCTCGAGGTAAGTGTCTAGTAGGCATTCGAGTTCTCTCCAGTAGATAATTGTTTAATTCAATTAAAACGTCTTAAATCTAATATAAGTATTCATATATTTAGAATTGTTATAGACTAGGTGAGTACTTTTTCAGTATTTAAACTTTTTATCAATATTAATTTAATATTTCCCCTTTCCCTTAAAAAAAAATTATTTTCATAATCATCCCTTTTATATTTCATTAAGTGAATTTGAGAATTTTTGTTCCATAAAATTATCAATGTTATGGAAATTAATATAGAGGACTATCACACACATACACACACACGCACAAACACACACAAACACACACACACACACACACAAACACACTCAACCACACAAACATACACACACACAAACACACCACCCCCCCCCCCCCCCCCCCACACACACACACACCCACACACAAACACACACAAACACACACACACATACACACAAACACACACAAACACACACACACATACACACAAACACACACAAACACACACACAAACACACACACAAACACAAACACAAACGCACACACACACACACAACACACACAAACGCACAAACACACACAAACACACACACACACAAACACACAAAAACACAAACGCACGCACACACAAACACACACAAATACACACACACGCAAACACAAACACACAAACACACAAACACACACAAAACACACACACACACAAACACACAAACACACAAACACACAAACACACACAAACACACAAACACAAAAACACACAAACACACACACACAAACCCACCCACACACAAACACACACATACACAAACACACACACACACACATTTATGCAGAATTGAAGTAAAAAAATATAATACAAATGTTAGTTAATTTGTTTTATTTGTAATTATGCCAAAAAGTGTTCAATTTTCATTTCTCACAGCATTTGTTTAGTAAAGTGAAAGTGAAAGTAAAAGTGAAATTTAACTTTCAAATGAAATTATTTATATTTAAGTTAACGTTTCTCAGTATCCGTTTCAATTTCGAATTTTGAATACGATACAGAAATGAACTTGTGAAAAATTATTCTTTCATATCATGTAAGTAGTTACTAAAACAAATCACAACTGTTAAAATTATTAATGAATTGTGTTTAGAAATAAACAAAAGAAAAAACAGAGCGAAAATTATAACGCTGCAAAAAGAAGTAAACATTCTGGAGACCAATAGAAAACGAGAAATTATCGGTGAATGAAGCGCCAAAGGCTACTACATTTAGTTTCACTGATATATATATATATATATATATATATATATATATATATATATATATATATATATATATATATATATATATAGTGTTAAGTGAATAATTTTGGTAAGAAATCGTAGTAGGAGCTCAATGTAGAAAACAGAGCAAGAATAGAATATAGAAAGTTGAAATGTTCATGTGAATTATGTGGTTAGGGCGTCGGATTTGAGTTGCAAAATACTCGTAATCCATAGATCTTACAAGGCTGGCCCCGAAAAACAGAAGGGGGGGGGGGCATATCGTTACCCTCTCCCTTAAATATTGGGGGGGGGCGGGAGCGGTGGAAGTATATAACACGCAGTTTGTGTCTAAACAATAACAAATATTTATTATTTGTAGCTTCCAGAAAAAGTAGAGCACTGACGTTAAGCTGCTCTCAGACGTTAAGCCGCCGATAAAGTGTTAAAATTATCACAGTTTATTAGCTGTTCAAACTTGGCCGAGTGGTTAGGGCGTCGGATTTGAGTTGCAAAATACTCGTAATCCGGGGTTTCGAATCGCATGACCGGTAGTGAATAGTCATATCTCTATGCTGATGAGTCCCGATTATTAAGGACGAAACGTATTATACGTACATAGATAAGAAACAATAACAAATATTA
>OY744546.1:10487960-10490460 GCA_963556195.1 Sepiola atlantica
TCGTATATGACATCTATGGTTTCCTCCTCTTCGACTGTTGTCGTATAATCATCATCTTGGATATGACGTTTTTTTATCTGATTTAGGTGCCTTTTATGTATACTCTGTGGACCTTTAATCATATATGTACAATCACCAATGCGTTTATCCACTACTCCACATTCCCAGTAAGATGTGTTATTCTTGTAGCACTTAAAATATACTCGATCTCCCGAGTTATATTTCTTTCTTCTCGTGTGTGTAGTGTTTCGGATAATTGCCTGTCTTGGCAACAGTTTATCAAACGCTGATTTTACCTTTCTGGCAAACATTAGATCAGCTGGTGATATGTTTGATGGTGTACTAGGATGTGGTGTGATCCTATAAACTTGCAAGAATTGTTGCAAAGCTTTTTCTGTTGGTATTCCAATGGATTTCTTTAACGCTCGTTTTAGCGTGTCCACGAACCTTTCCGCAAGGCCGTTCGACCTTGGATGATACGGCGGAGTCGTGATGTGCTTCACTCGGAACGTGTCGCAAAATTCCTTAAACTCTGCGGATGTGAACTGCGTTCCGTTGTCAGTGACCAGTGTGTCTGGTACACCGAATCTTGCAAACAACTCGTGTAGGAACCCTATTGAGTTGTTCGTTGTTGGATTCCTGCAACGCATTACCTCCGGCCATTTTGTGTAACTATCCACTACAATTAAATAATAGTTTTCTCCTACTGGACCAGCGAAGTCCATGTGGATTCTCGACCATGGTTGGTCGGTTTTCGGCCAAGGTTTGTGTACTATAGGTGGGGATTTTGCTGCTAACTGGCATCCTTTACATTTATTTATTGTTGCTGCTATGTCAGTGTCCATGTTACGCCAGTACACGTAGCTTCTCATTAACGACTTCATTCGATTTATCACCGGATGTCCCGTATGGAAATCTCTTAACATCCTATTCTGCAACGTTTTGGGTATTACCACTCTCTCACTGTACAGTAACACATCGTTACATATGGAGAAAACTTCCTGCACCTTTGTGTCTGTTATAATTTTCTCTTTTATGTCCTTTATGTATTCGTCTTTCTCGGCTTCCCTTTTAATGTACGACAAAGTTACGGGTAGTTCCTTAATGATGTTTGCTACCATATTTTTTACTTCAACATTTGTCCGAATTGCTGCAATGACTGATTCTTCCAGATTGTGTTTCTGTGGTATCAGTCTTGACAGTCCATCCGCATGGCAAATCTTTTTTGATGCTAGATGTTGTAGCTGGAAATCGTAATTAAGTAAGATTGTACCCCAGCGCAGCAATCTATTTGCGGTGTATACCGGCAATCCTTTTTTTGATCCATAGATCGTGACTAACGGTTTATGGTCGGTTTCAAGTAAGAATTGTCTACCATATAAATATCGGTGAAATTTAGTCACGGAAAAGATTATGCTCAATGCTTCTTTTTCGATTTGTGAATATGCCCTCTCGGCTGGTATCAGCGTTCTCGAAGCGTGCGCTATTGGTTTTCTAGACCCATCCGGCATAATATGTTGAATGCATGCTCCCAAGCCGTAGGAACTAGCGTCACTAGCGACGACTATTTTTAATTTTGTGTCAAAGTGCGTTAAGAATAATTTGGATGTTAGTGCGCTCTTTATTTTGTCAAAAGCGGTTTGACATTCTTGCGTCCAGTTCCAAGGTGTATCCTTTTTAAGCAGATTATTTAAGGGGGCTCGCAAGTTATGCATTCCTTCAATAAAAGATTGATAATAATTTGCGAGTCCTAAGAAACTCTGCAAGGTTGTTACGTTATCAGGTGCTGGCATATTTTTTATTGCCGCAGATCTGTCTGGGTCTGGACGTCGTCCATGTTTGTTTATTATGTGTCCAAGATACTTAATCTCGCTCATACAAAAGTCACATTTACTTACTTTTACTTTAAAGCCGAATTCTTGTATTCGAGTAAATACTTGTTTCAAATGTTCCTTATGTTCTTGTAGGGATTTGCTCCTGACAACAATGTCGTCCAGGTATGCACATGCGCACTCAATACCACTTAGCATGGTGTCCATCGCTTGCTGAAAAATGGCAGGCGCTACTTTGATGCCAAAGGGCAATCGGTTGTATTTGAATAATCCCTTATGCGTATTGATGCATAGTATTTTTGAGCGATTTTCCTCGACCGGTATTTGCAAATATGCGTCGCTCAAGTCTATCTTAGAGAAGATATTACGACCATTTAACTTCGTGAATATTTCCTCTGGGCTTGGTAGAGGGTAATGGTGATCTTTTAATAGGGAGTTGACCCCGGTCGAAAAATCTGCGCACACTCTAACTTCGTCATTCTTTTTCTTTACGTATACGGTGGGGACTGCCCACTCGCTGTGTTCTATTTTTGATAGAATTCCTGTCTGTTCCAATCTATCTAATTCTTTATTAATCTTTTCCAACCCAGCGAACGGAACGTTTCGCTTTTTTCTAAAAATTGGGCTGGCGTTTTCTTTAAGTTCAAACGAGGCCTTGAATTTATTAC
>OY744546.1:10495460-10520460 GCA_963556195.1 Sepiola atlantica
AACCCTAACACTTTCGCAATACAGACAAACATTTGCTGGGGTTCCAATCGGCGCTAAGAAAACCATCACAGAAACGAAATTGTCTGGATCTCAGGAATTTCTTTCTGTTGCAGGAATCGTTTCTCTAAGAAAAAAATATAGCCAATTTCAAAAGTTTGTGAAGAATAGAGAGAATATTACTTAATCTTGCTCTCTGAATATATATATATATATATATATATATATATATATATATATATATATATATATATATATATATATATATATATATTTATACGTATATATACATATATATATATATATATATATTTATATATTTGTATGTATATATATATACATAAGATATTTGAAAATTAGAGACCAGAATTGTGTAATATTCGAAAAAAAAAACTGAGTATATATATATATATTAATTTATTCAGTTCAAATATTCAAAAAACGAACAAAACCAATATTTTTTAAAAGTGCTCAATATATATTAGAGCTATTTATATTAAAATAAACATTGCCCTTGATAAGCCGGCAGGGCTTTGAAACAATTGTCGGGCACTCAAACTATGTTTATTTTAATATAAATAGCTCTAATATATATATATATATATATATATATATATATATATATATATAAAACTGCAATGTTCCTTTATGTAGAACACTCTCTGACTGCTGCCTATAAAAATTGTTCTGTTTCATAAGCGGTTGGCCATTTTATCATCCCAAAATTTTAAATGATTATATAAGTTCGACTTTCTAGAATATTCTAAATATATATCAAATTTAATTACTTCCTTTTTATCTGTTTTCTTAAAAACTCGATTGATAGACATTCTTTGTGGGTCTCACAAAAAAGAGAATATTGATATTCCAATTATATTGATGTATTCACCTGAATCGTTAGACACGTGACGATGCATAAAAAAAACTTTAATACTTCTCAAACTTATAAACACTATGAAAATTATAAAGATTTTAACAATTTCTTCAAATATCTTCTTTCCCAAATTTACCGCCTTAAATTCTCAAGAACCCTCCTAAATTTATCAATTCTCTAATCTCCGACCCCCCTCGAAATACCTCCTCGAAATCCCCCTCGAAATCCCCCCCTCGAAATCCCCCCTCGAAATCTCCCCTTGAAATCCCCCCTCGAAATCCCCCTCGGAACCCCCCTCAAAATCCCCCCTCGAAATCCCCCTTCGAAATCTCCCCTCGAAATCCCCCCTTGAAATCCCCCCTTGAAATCCACCCCTTGAAATCCTCCTCGAAATCCCCCTCGAAATCCGGCCCTCGAAATTCCCCCTCGAAATTATCCTCGAAACCCCCCCTCGAAATCCCCCTCGAACCTCCCCCCCTCGAAATCCCCACTCGAAATCACCCCCTCGAAATCCTCCCCTCGAAATCCCCCCTCAAAATCCCCCCTCGAAATCCCCCCCCTGTTAATTAATTAATATTCATAGCATGTTTCATTTAAGGAATTTCCTGGGGAAAATGGGGGTTACTTCACTCTAAAAAACGTCCAAAGATTTTCAGAAAATATTACCTGAAGAGAGTATTCGTGGTTAAAACCATCTCACAACTTCCTACAAAACCCTGAAATCACATGCATCATCTCCCAAATGTCAAGGATACAAAAAGTTAAAAATGATTCCATAATTTTTAAGCAAAAACACTTCAAAAATATTTTTAAGTATTCTAAATCGTAAAAAAAAACACATAAAAACTTCAAAGAAAAGCTTCCTTTTTTAATGCCTGAAAAGACTTCTAAAAATTAAAAAAATCCCCAAAAATAAATAAATAAATTTTGTTTAAAAATATAAATCAACTAAAAAAAAAAAACTATCCTTAAATCTGACTACGCTCCCGGCTTGAAACCTCTGGGTATAATGTTGATGTTATCTTATCTTCTGTAAAATTTTCAATACATAAATAAATATTACATAATCGAACACTATGTTGGATTTCTTTCTAGCAAACAAAACTAAAAGATATATATATATATATAATGACGGCTTGTTGTCAACTTAACTTAAAGTGCTCGCTCTCTCTCTCTCTCTCTCTCTCTCTCCCTATATATATATATATATATATCGTTCCACAAATAGCGAACGGACACCTTTACATTTGTTATGAAACTATATATATATATGTGTGTGTGTGTGTCAATAAATATAAACCCATGTGTTTCGTACTAAACCTGCAATCGTCAGTATGAGAGGAAACAATCCCTGCCGATAACACGGTTCGAACCCCGATATGAAAGTCATGCTCGACTCAGTAGTCGATGAGCATACCAATGCTCAACCACGTATTTTCTAGAAATGAGAAGTAAATTAACATCTAAATAGCAAAACGGCGGCTATCCAGCAAGCAGTCGAGAGAGAACTCAATAGGCGTGGCCCAGAGTTATGCATTACGCAGAATGACGGCTTGTTGTCAACTTAACTGAAAGTGCTCTCTCCCCCCTCTCTCTCTTTCTCTCTCTTTCTCTCTCTCTCTCTCTCTCTCTCTCTCTATATATATATATATATATATATATATATATATATATCGTTCCACAAAGAACGAACGGACACCTTTACATTTGTTATGAAACTATATATATATATATATATATATATATATATATATATATATATATATATATATATATATATATATATATAGATAGATAGATAGATAGATAGATAGATATAAGTCTCAGCCGGTATGTGTATACTGTCTGAATTCGTCTTCCATTGGACAGTGTACAAAAGACTTAAGGCAGTACGGCATAACTTAATCCACTTCCTGTTTCAAAACCTCAAACCGGAAACGCCGACATGAGCGTATCGGTCGACTGATTGGAGCCTCCCTTGATAGCAACACAACGCCATTAGCCGTGCCAAATCGATGAAGATAAAACGCCGCCCCTGGCATCAGTTATCGTTCGCTCGTTTACCTCGACGACGACGACGACGACGACGACGACGACGACGACGACGGAACTAAGAAATGTGAGAACGAGAGCGAATATTAACGAGATTTGGTCACTGGCCAAAAGACGACGCTTTCCTGCTCGAAGACCTGAACGCTCGACTTGATTGAATGGTTTAAAATTGGTCTGCTCCCAAAGGTTCCCTCTGCCACGATGATTGGAACTCGCTGCATCGCCCGATTAACGCGGGTCGGAGAATGGGTGGTGAGAATAGAATTAAGCCGAGTCGGAGGCGAGAATACATGCTAGTTTTATCCCTTGTTAAGGGTTAGTTTGCTAAGGGAATTTATTTATTTTTTGGCCCAGAGACGTCTGTTCATTGAAGCTTGCTGCACCCGCCATGTTGTGAAGACAGTATGTCATTACTTTTAGACGGTTGTTTTCACGCGTCTTAATTGTCAATAAATATAGAAATAGAAAGGATATAGGCTTTCATCTTGTTATTTTTCTCAGCTTATATATATATATTTAGAGATAGAAGAAAAAAGAGTGATAAATATGCGACGATTGTCCAAATTTATTTCAAATTTCAATTGTTCAATGCAAGGTGTATTCAGTAATAAACTAGTGTTTATTATTCTTTCCTTAAGCCAAGGCTTTTCAAAGATCGAGATCTTATCATCAGAGGAGAAATACAGATAGATAAGTTGGCTTGCGAAAAAACCAAAGTTCAAATATTTGAAAAATATATGAAAAATATTATTTAAAAAATGCAGTGAAAGAGAAGTTCCGTAAAAAAGATATGTGGTTTGTCCGGGTGGTAATTTTCCGTTGAAAAGATGTCCAATGAATTGTAGAAAGCGAAAAAAACTTTTGCGTAGGAGCAGTGTGGAGAAAGTGTTCAAAGTAAATCCAAACGCACTTAAATGGAATTGAAAAGAGAAAAGCTGGCCATTATTGATAACTTCCTGGACCATAGAAAAAGGCAAATGACATCTAGTCCAAAGAAAATCTAAATCTAAATGAAATAAAAAAGCTAAATTTGTGGTAAGGGTGAGGGGGAGTTAAAGAGCGAGGGGGTAGTAATGTTCGGATTGGTTTAGATAGCCGCCGTAGGAGCTGGGAAGAAAGAAAAAAGAAAGAAAAAAGAAAAAGGGTTGGATGGGGAGGGGGAGGAGGTTAAAGTGTCCTCAGGGTAGTAATCCAAACAATTTCAACCGGGTTTATAAAAAGTGTTCAATATCAAATAGAGCTTTTATATATGATTATTTTTATTTACACAGACATGTACAAATTATTATTTCTATATTCAATATCATCAAAGGAACATTTGTGGTGGATGAATCCTTCTTTTGAAAGTATTTTCTTGCAATGCCCGTATAAAATTGATTTTCTGTTGGATCGCGTAATGATAGCTAGGCAGACTATAGAGGATGATAAACAGTTATTATTACAATTATTTTTTACCTTAACTTTATTATTTTAATTGTGGTCGGTATTCATGTAATTGTTGATAACTTCTTAATAATTTTGTTATGATTTTGATGATTTTTGTTTGTTTGCGGCCGTAACTTCATTTGAGGGTATTTTTCTTAAACGTTTTAATATGAAAAGCTCTTGGGTAGAAAAAGAAGGTTGATTAAGTTTAACAATTTTTTACCCTCCATCCCCAACTGCCCACAACAATTTTTTACTCTCCCAAACCCTCAGAAATATTTTAAGTAAAAAAATTTTAAAAAATTTCGCCGGACCCCATAAAAAGTTTGGCCTCACCCCTAAAATGTTCCCCGACCCCCCCTCAATATCTCCAGAAATTCCATCCCAAATCTCTAACTATTTAATCACTTGGTGCTTATGATTGCCCAGCGCGAACGCAGACCCCACAATGTTAATGTAAAACAGCAGTTGAAACAATTAATGCAATACGTGGAGTAATAACACTCTTTTTATGGTTAGCTGTTGCAGTATTGCCATTGAGATGCACACGCTGCACATGCTGCACACGCATGTTTGTAGATAATGTTACTATGCATTTCCTGTCTTTGAGATAATCATATCTCGTTTTTGTTAGTCCCTTACATCAAGTGGCTTCATGCCTTGTCTGGAGCGATTTCCATTTAAACAAAACTAAGTTTTGTAATAAATAATTATGAGATATGAGTTCATGGAATAGTGGATAAGCATGGAACAGACAAGTGAAAATAACGACACAAACACATTAAAGCTGAACCAAGATATTTCCGTCTATTCGTTCGACTGTATTCATTTTGTATACATAACAGAACTCAACATATATCTATACAGCAAAGCATGGAACGTAATTCACCATATAACAGGTTGAGTTCTGCTCAAAGTTTATTTAAACTAAACGAATATGGTCGAACAAATCGACCGAAATATCTTATCTTGTATATGACAATTTAATGAAAGCATTGAGCTTTGATCAGTGATAGTATCGAGGTCATTGAATGTGTAGAAGCAGTCTCAAATAAAGAAACAGAAAGTATCAGCATCTTTTTTTAGTAAA
Organism: Sepiola atlantica; assembly: GCA_963556195.1. Taxonomy (NCBI): domain Eukaryota; kingdom Metazoa; phylum Mollusca; class Cephalopoda; order Sepiida; family Sepiolidae; genus Sepiola; species Sepiola atlantica. The sequence goes on from OY744546.1 coordinate 10,500,899, forward strand.
ACCAGATAATATTTCGATTTATTATTCTTGTTGGGTGGGTTAGGGTTTGACAGATTTAACTTAAGTCTATTTATAGCCGCTGTCTTTTAGTGCTTTTTAATATAGACATTTATGTTCGTTAAAGATATTCTCGTTTAAGGAATTGTTTCTATATAATCAATACATACATCCGCACCAGCAATCTCAGTGCTAACATCCACATTAGGCTGATGTGTCCCTATCTAACCGTGCATTTATAAATGACGCCCTCATGCTTGCATCAGAAATTCAAATGGCACACGTCTGGATCATTGCAGTTACATTCATGATCCAGATTTTGGGGGGCCATTGTGTTTTGGGGCTCTATTGATTTTAACAGCATTTGAGCCTATTATTTGTTGACCCAAGTAAGGTACAGTGGAGTAGGAGATTCTGATAATGTTTCTATTGAATAGTTTGCTATATCTGTGTGGGTCTCTAAAGTCTAAAGTTGTCTTCTAAAATTTTAAAGAAAGCTTTAGGAATATTTGTTTGAATATTTTACTGTAGGGTGGCATAAACCAGACGCATGTTCGTCTTCTATTTATCCTGTGCAGATGGTATCCACTTGATTCTGGTTATCCATCGTATCGTTCTGGTTCTATGCTCTTACATTTTGGTTGCTATTGCTATGGTTGGTTCTAGTCGTGCCCTTAGGCCGGTTTGTCATGACCATATTATGGGTGATGACATAGGACTTGAATCCAGCGGGTTTCTGCTAACTAATTGTCCTTTTAAGTTACTCGGGTGTATTCACATATTTGATACCCTGGTTATACCCTGACTTTTATATATTTTTTCACCCACGTGTTCGCTTATGATTTTCCACTAACTGGTTACACCTATATAACACTCATATATATATATATATATATATATATATATATATATATATATATATATATATATATATATATATATATATACGGATGGCTCTGTGTACGTTAGTTTCTTTACATCCCTTATTTTGAAATGATAATTGTTTGCTTGTATGATCCTATACTTAAAGGCGAAACAAAACGACGCTTTACGCCCGTTTCAATAGACAATTTGACAGCAATTATTTTAATCTAATAATAAATGGAACAGCGTCTCATCGGCATCGCTTAATTCGAGAGAAATTGCGCGTAATCAAGTTTTACTGGTTTTGTTCTTTGAATATAAGACAAAGTCAGATCTTTAGAACATTTGTCCATTGTCATGCTCGTATGGGACCTCGTATCTCTGCGAAAGCTCGGTCGGTCGTTCCGTCTGCCACGCACAGATTGATTGAGACGTATTTTTTTTAGATGCGTCCGAAGTTGTCTATAAAGGCTCTGTCGATCGGACCGTCTCTCTGGCCTGTTTATGTTTAGAAATAGCATTTTCGTCAGTCTGTCACACTTAAGTTTGAAATATCATTTAGTCAATCTATCACACTTAAGTTTAGAATAGCATTTTCGTCAGTCTGTCACACTTAAGTTTGAAATAGCATTTTCGTCAGTCTGTCACACTTAAGTTTGAAATATCATTTAGTCAGTCTGTCACACTTAAGTTTGAAATAGCATTTTCGTCACTTTGTCACACTTAAGTTTGAAATATCATTTAGTCAGTCTGTCACACTTAAGTTTGAAATAGCATTTTCGTCAGTTTGTCACACTTAAGTTTGAAATATCATTTAGTCAGTCTGTCACACTTAAGTTTGAAATAGCATTTTCGTCAGTTTGTCACACTTAAGTTTGAAATATCATTTAGTCAGTCTATCACACTTAAGTTTGAAATAGCAGTTTCGTCAGTCTGTCACACTTAAGTTTGAAATAGCAGTTTCGTCAGTCTGTCACACTTAAGTTTGAAATATCATTTAGTCAGTCTGTCACACTTAAGTTAGAAATAGCATTTTCGTCAGTCTGTCACACTTAAGTTTGAAATAGCATTTAGTCAATCTATCACACTTAAGTTTGAAATAGCATTTTCGTCAGTCTGTCACACTTAAGTTTGAAATATCATTTAGTCAGTCTGTCACACTTAAGTTTGAAATAGCATTTTCGTCAGTCTATCACACTTAATTTTGAAATAGCAGTTTCGTCAGTCTGTCACACTTAAGTTTGGAATAGCATTTTCGTCAGTCTGTCACACTTAGATTTGAAATAGCATTTTCGTCAGTCTGTCACACTTAAGTTTGAAATAGCATTTTCGTCAGTCTGTCACACTTAAGTTTGGAATAGCATTTTCGTCAGTCTGTCACACTTACGTCTGAAATAGCATTTTCGTCAGTCTGTCACACTTAAGTTTGAAATATTATTTAGTCAATCTGTCACACTTAAGTTTGAAATAGCATTTTTGTCATTCTGTCACACTTAAGTTTGAAATAGCATTTTCGTCAATCTGTCACACTTAAGTTTGAAATATCATTTAGTAAGTCTTTCACACTTAAGTTTGAAATAGCATTTTCGTCAGTTTGTCACACTTAAGTTTGAAATATCATTTAGTCAGTCTGTCACACTTAAGTTTGAAATAGAATTTTCGTCAGTTTGTCACACTTAAGTTTGAAATATCATTTAGTCAGTCTATCACACTTAAGTTTGAAATAGCAGTTTCGTCAGTCTGTCACACTTAAGTTTGAAATAGCATTTCGTCAGTCTGTCACACTTAAGTTTGAAATAGCATTTTAGTCAGTCTGTCACACTTAAGTTTGAAATAGCATTTTTGTCAGTCTGTCACACTTAAGTTTGAAATAGCATTTAGTCAATCTATCACACTTAAGTTTGAAATAGCATTTTCGTCAGTCTGTCACACTTAAGTTTGAAATATCATTTAGTCGGTCTGTCACACTTAAGTTTGAAATAGCATTTTCGTCAGTCTATCACACTTAATTTTGAAATAGCAGTTTCGTCAGTCTGTCACACTTAAGTTTGGAATAGCATTTTCGTCAGTCTGTCACACTTAAGTTTGAAATAGCATTTTCGTCAGTCTGTCACAGTTAAGTTTTAAATAGCATTTTCGTCAGTCTGTCACACTTAAGTTTGGAATAGCATTTTCGTCAGTCTGTCACACTTACGTCTTAAATAGCATTTTCGTCAGTCTGTCACACTAAAGTTTAAAATATTATTTAGTCAATCTGTCACACTTAAGTTTGAAATAGCATTTTCGTCAGTCTGTCACACTTAAGTTTGAAATAGCATTTCGTCAGTCTGTCACACTTAAGTTTGAAATAGCATTTCGTCAGTCTGTCACACTTAAGTTTGAAATAGCATTTTTGTCATTCTGTCACACTTAAGTTTGAAATAGCATTTTCGTCAATCTGTCACACTTAAGTTTGAAATAGCATTTTCGTCAGTCTGTCACACTTAAGTTTGAAATAGCATTTCGTCAGTCTGTCACACTTAAGTTTGAAATAGCATTTCGTCAGTCTGTCACACTTAAGTTTGAAATAGCATTTTTGTCATTCTGTCACACTTAAGTTTGAAATAGCATTTTCGTCAGTCTGTCACACTTAAGTTTGAAATAGCATTTTCGTCAGTCTGTCACACTTAAGTTAGAAATAGCATTTTCGTCAGTCTGTCACACTTAAGTTTGGAATAGCATTTTCGTCAGTCTGTCACACTTACGTCTGAAATAGCATTTTCGTCAGTCTGTCACACTTAAGTTTGAAATATTATTTAGTCAATCTGTCACACTTAAGTTTGAAATAGCATTTTCGTCAGTCTGTCACACTTAAGTTTGAAATAGCATTTCGTCAGTCTGTCACACTTAAGTTTGAAATAGCATTTTCGTCAGTCTATCACACTTAATTTTGAAATAGCAGTTTCGTCAATCTGTCACACTTAAGTTTGGAATAGCATTTTCGTCAGTCTGTCACACTTAAGTTTGAAATAGCATTTTCGTCAGTCTGTCACACTTAAGTTTGAAATAGCATTTTCGTCAGTCTGTCACACTTAAGTTTGGAATAGCATTTTCGTCAGTCTGTCACACTTAAGTTTGAAATAGCATTTTCGTCAGTCTGTCACACTTACGTCTGAAATAGCATTTTCGTCAGTCTGTCACACTTAAGTTTGAAATATTATTTAGTCAATCTGTCACACTTAAGTTTGAAATAGCATTTTCGTCAGTCTGTCACACTTAAGTTTGAAATAGCATTTCGTCAGTCTGTCACACTTAAGTTTGAAATAGCATTTCGTCAGTCTGTCACACTTAAGTTTGGAATAGCATTTTTGTCATTCTGTCACACTTAAGTTTGAAATAGCATTTTCGTCAATCTGTCACACTTAAGTTTGAAATAGCATTTTCGTCAGTCTGTCACACTTAAGTTTGAAATAGCATTTCGTCAGTCTGTCACACTTAAGTTTGAAATAGCATTTCGTCAGTCTGTCACACTTAAGTTTGAAATAGCATTTTTGTCATTCTGTCACACTTAAGTTTGAAAAAGCATTTTCGTCAGTCTGTCACACTTAAGTTTGAAATAGCATTTTCGTCAGTCTGTCACACTTAAGTTAGAAATAGCATTTTCGTCAGTCTGTCACACTTAAGTTTGGAATAGCATTTTCGTCAGTCTGTCACACTTACGTCTGAAATAGCATTTTCGTCAGTCTGTCACACTTAAGTTTGAAATATTATTTAGTCAATCTGTCACACTTAAGTTTGAAATAGCATTTTCGTCAGTCTGTCACACTTAAGTTTGAAATAGCATTTCGTCAGTCTGTCACACTTAAGTTTGAAATAGCATTTCGTCAGTCTGTCACACTTAAGTTTTAAATAGCATTTTTGTCATTCTGTCACACTTAAGTTTGAAATAGCATTTTCGTCAATCTGTCACACTTAAGTTTGAAATAGCATTTTTGTCATTCTGTCACACTTAAGTTTGAAATAGCATTTTCGTCAGTCTGTCACACTTAAGTTTGAAATAGCATTTCGTCAGTCTGTCACACTTAAGTTTGAAATAGCATTTCGTCAGTCTGTCACACTTAAGTTTTAAATAGCATTTTTGTCATTCTGTCACACTTAAGTTTGAAATAGCATTTCGTCAGTCTATCACACTTAAGTTTGAAATAGCATTTTCGTCAGTCTTTCACACTTAAGTTTGAAATAGCATTTCGTCAGTCTATCACACTTAAGTTTGAAATAGCATTTTCGTCAGTCTTTCACACTTAAGTTTGAAATAGCATTTCGTCAGTCTATCACACTTAAGTTTGAAATAGCATTTTCGTCAGTCTGTCACATTTAAGTTTGAAATATCATTTAGTCAATCTGTCACACTTAAGTTTGAAATAGAATTTTCGTAAGTCTGTCACACTAAAGTTTGAAATAGCATTTTCGTCAATCTGTCACACTAAAGTTTGAAATAGCATTTTCGTCAGTCTGTCACACTTAAGTTTGAAATAGCATTTTTGTCATTCTGTCACACTTAAGTTTGAAATAGCATTTTCGTCAGTCTGTCACACTTTAGTTTGAAATAGCATTTTCGTCAATCTGTCACACTTAAGTTTGAAATAAAATTTTCATTGTTCTGCCATGCTAATAAATAGATTTTCCGTTGGTCTACATTGTTTGTATTTGGAATCGTATTTTCGAAAGTCTGTCATAATTAAATTTTAAATAGCATTTTTCCTTTGTCTGTCACACTTAAGTTTCAAATAGCATTTCGTCAGTCTGTCATAATTAAATTTTAAATAGCATTTTTCCTTTGTCTGTCACACTTAAGTTTCAAATAGCATTTCGTCAATCTGTCACACTTAAGTTTGAAATAGCATTTTCGTCATTCTGTCACACTTAAGTTTGAAATAGCATTTTCGTCAGTCTGTCACACTTAAGTTTGAAATAGCATTTTCGTCAGTCTGTCACACTTAAGTTAGAAATAGCATTTTCGTCAGTCTGTCACACTTAAGTTTGGAATAGTATTTTCGTCAGTCTGTCACACTTACGTCTGAAATAGCATTTTCGTCAGTCTGTCACACTTAAGTTTGAAATATTATTTAGTCAATCTGTCACACTTAAGTTTGAAATAGCATTTTCGTCAGTCTGTCACACTTAAGTTTGAAATAGCATTTCGTCAGTCTGTCACACTTAAGTTTGAAATAGCATTTTCGTCAGTCTATCACACTTAATTTTGAAATAGCAGTTTCGTCAGTCTGTCACACTTAAGTTTGGAATAGCATTTTCGTCAGTCTGTCACACTTAAGTTTGAAATAGCATTTTCGTCAGTCTGTCACACTTAAGTTTGAAATAGCATTTTCGTCAGTCTGTCACACTTAAGTTTGGAATAGCATTTTCGTCAGTCTGTCACACTTACGTCTGAAATAGCATTTTCGTCAGTCTGTCACACTTAAGTTTGAAATATTATTTAGTCAATCTGTCACACTTAAGTTTGAAATAGCATTTTCGTCAGTCTGTCACACTTAAGTTTGAAATAGCATTTCGTCAGTCTGTCACACTTAAGTTTGAAATAGCATTTCGTCAGTCTGTCACACTTAAGTTTGAAATAGCATTTTTGTCATTCTGTCACACTTAAGTTTGAAATAGCATTTTCGTCAATCTGTCACACTTAAGTTTGAAATAGCATTTTCGTCAGTCTGTCACACTTAAGTTTGAAATAGCATTTCGTCAGTCTGTCACACTTAAGTTTGAAATAGCATTTCGTCAGTCTGTCACACTTAAGTTTGAAATAGCATTTTTGTCATTCTGTCACACTTAAGTTTGAAATAGCATTTTCGTCAGTCTGTCACACTTAAGTTTGAAATAGCATTTTCCTCAGTCTGTCACACTTAAGTTAGAAATAGCATTTTCGTCAGTCTGTCACACTTAAGTTTGGAATAGCATTTTCGTCAGTCTGTCACACTTACATCTGAAATAGCATTTTCGTCAGTCTGTCACACTTAAGTTTGAAATATTATTTAGTCAATCTGTCACACTTAAGTTTGAAATAGCATTTTCGTCAGTCTGTCACACTTAAGTTTGAAATAGCATTTCGTCAGTCTGTCACACTTAAGTTTGAAATAGCATTTCGTCAGTCTGTCACACTTAAGTTTGAAATAGCATTTTTGTCATTCTGTCACACTTAAGTTTGAAATAGCATTTTCGTCAATCTGTCACACTTAAGTTTGAAATAGCATTTTTGTCATTCTGTCAAACTTAAGTTTGAAATAGCATTTTCGTCAGTCTGTCACACTTAAGTTTGAAATAGCATTTCGTCAGTCTGTCACACTTAAGTTTGAAATAGCATTTCGTCAGTCTGTCACACTTAAGTTTGAAATAGCATTTTTGTCATTCTGTCACACTTAAGTTTGAAATAGCATTTCGTCAGTCTATCACACTTAAGTTTGAAATAGCATTTTCGTCAGTCTTTCACACTTAAGTTTGAAATAGCATTTCGTCAGTCTATCACACTTAAGTTTGAAATAGCATTTTCATCAGTCTTTCACACTTAAGTTTGAAATAGCATTTCGTCAGTCTATCACACTTAAGTTTGAAATAGCATTTTCGTCAGTCTGTCACATTTAAGTTTGAAATATCATTTAGTCAATCTGTCACACTTAAGTTTGAAATAGAATTTTCGTAAGTCTGTCACACTAAAGTTTGAAATAGCATTTTCGTCAATCTGTCACACTAAAGTTTGAAATAGAATTTTCGTAAGTCTGTCACACTAAAGTTTGAAATAGCATTTTCGTCAATCTGTCACACTAAAGTTTGAAATAGCATTTCGTCAGCCTGTTACACTTAAGTTTGAAATAGCATTCTTGTCATTCTGTCACACTTAAGTTTGAAATAGCATTTTCGTCAATCTGTCACACTTAAGTTTGAAATAGCATTTTTGTCATTCTGTCAAACTTAAGTTTGAAATAGCATTTTCGTCAGTCTGTCACACTTAAGTTTGAAATAGCATTTCGTCAGTCTGTCACACTTAAGTTTGAAATAGCATTTCGTCAGTCTGTCACACTTAAGTTTGAAATAGCATTTTTGTCATTCTGTCACACTTAAGTTTGAAATAGCATTTCGTCAGTCTATCACACTTAAGTTTGAAATAGCATTTTCGTCAGTCTTTCACACTTAAGTTTGAAATAGCATTTCGTCAGTCTATCACACTTAAGTTTGAAATAGCATTTTCGTCAGTCTTTCACACTTAAGTTTGAAATAGCATTTCGTCAGTCTATCACACTTAAGTTTGAAATAGCATTTTCGTCAGTCTGTCACATTTAAGTTTGAAATATCATTTAGTCAATCTGTCACACTTAAGTTTGAAATAGAATTTTCGTAAGTCTGTCACACTAAAGTTTGAAATAGCATTTTCGTCAATCTGTCACACTAAAGTTTGAAATAGCATTTTCGTCAGTCTGTCACACTTAAGTTTGAAATAGCATTTTTGTCATTCTGTAACACTTAAGTTTGAAATAGCATTTTTGTCATTCTGTCACACTTAAGTTTGAAATAGCATTTTCGTCAGTCTGTCACACTTTAGTTTGAAATAGCATTTTCGTCAATCTGTCACACTTAAGTTTGAAATAAAATTTTCATTGTTCTGCCATGCTAATAAATAGAATTTCCGTTGGTCTACATTGTTTGTATTTGGAATCGTATTTTCGAAAGTCTGTCATAATTAAATTTTAAATAGCATTTTTCCTTTGTCTGTCACACTTAAGTTTCAAATAGCATTTCGTCAGTCTGTCATAATTAAATTTTAAATAGCATTTTTCCTTTGTCTGTCACACTTAAGTTTCAAATAGCATTTCGTCAGTCTGTCATAATTAAATTTTAAATAGCATTTTTCCTTTGTCTGTCACGTCTAATGTAACATTTTTATTGCTAGACGCGCAGATTGAATATACGCATTTTAAGAATGAGTTGGGGTTTAGGGTTTGGGTTAGGGAATGAGTTGGTTTTTGTTTGTTTGTAATGAGTAAACATTGTTTCATGCTGGAAAATTCTTCGGTTTGCGTAGTGCGTGGTAGTTAAAAAAAAAAACTTTATTGTATGTGGCGAGGTGGGAGAGTGCTCGCCCGCATGCACATGATCTACTGATGAGCCCAAAGGAGAGCGAAACTCGAGTCTGGGACTTCCGGTTTGTAGTTTTCATGGTTGGTGTGGACTGCAGCGTTGTCAGACTGTGGAAATAATTATATATATATATATATATATATATATATATATATATATATATATATATATATATATATATATATATATATATACACTAGTGAACTACCCGTCTCAGGATGGGTAAACACAATAAATATAGGATTGGCATTAGTTTTACATTTTGATGTATTTTTCTTTCTTTGGGGTTATTGTATTGTTTAGGTGGCACCCCGTAAATGGTAAACTTTACAAAATAAAGTAAATAATCTGTCCGATGTTACTCACCCTGTTGCCTAGAATACATATTTCATAATTAATGATGATAAATTCAATAGTTTTGTATTTTACCAAGCACATACATATTACTGACGTTCACCCGCGCACCGATCCTTTTAAAAAAAGTGTGACTTTACATAATTCAAAATTAAATGAAGAGCAAACCATTTCTCTGCTAATCTTATTTTAAAAGTTTTTTTTTAAAGGTTGGTGCGAGTTTGTGTATGCGAACCCTCTAAATGGTAACAACAATAATGCTACTCACCGTGTTGCCGTGAGTATACATTCCAAACGTCATACATAGATAAGTAATTATGTATTGGCGAATACAGAGCAATGTTTCTTGTTTTAGATGGCGTCCGGAAGAAAATAATTCCGACCCGGTCAAAATACAGGGTGGGCAAAAATAAGGGTCCTATTTTTAAAAATTCATAACATTTTTATTTATTGATTTTTTTAAATTTTTTTTTTTTAGAATAAGTACAGGACCCCTTCCGAAGCAAGCATGAGCCGTATTAGCCCTAAGGAACGTACCCTCATTTAGAAAACATTATTTTTGCTTAAAAAACTCAAAACAGTGTAAAAAACAATACTTTAGTTTTTGTAAGTTTTAAGAAGTGTTTTTCGGCTAAAATTTGTTTTGTTTATTTCAAAAAATCTCGGAAGGGTCAGTCTACACACACATAAAGTTTGGTGAGTTTAACTTTTATTTTGTGGAAGTTATTCAAATTCAAGTTATTCAAATTTAAAGATAGGACACTTATTTTGGCCCACCCTGTATTTGCAAGAAGGAATTAAATCGAATTACATTTTATTGTTCTTAACAGCAACGATTCATCGAAAGAACTGACGAATCAGAATCAAATATTTAGTTTTTAGATGAGAAAAATCGAGAAAGGGACTGACTTTTCTTTATATATTAAATGAAACACGAGCATTGTTTGCCTGTCTGTCCATCTGTTTTTCACGTTTTTTAAAATCTAAAGCTAAAATAAAACCCACATCAATTATAAATCAGCGTACATTGACGATTTTTATTTTTTTTTAAATAGAACTAACATGCATCATTTTGGGTGAGTAATTGATTTTTAAATTAAACACTGAACTCTGAAATTAGGATCAATCAAAATTTGCGAAACACGCCGTAGAATAGTAATCCCCCTCTCTCTCTCTCATATATATATATATATATATATATATATATATATATATATATATATATATATATATATATATTATAATATAAAATGAAGTAATAAAATAAGGTGTCAATCAAATTTTATTTTCAAAGCGTAATTTTATTGCCTGTAGTAGTATAACTGCGGTAATGGTCTCATGAGCTAAGGACTTAAGGATGCTTTGAATTCTTTTGTTGGATTGCTTCATATATATATATATATATATATATATATATATATATATATATATAGAGAGAGAGAGAGAGAGAGAGAGAGAGAGAGATAGATAGATAGATAGATAGATAGATAGATAGATAGATAGATAGATAGATAGATAGATAGATAGATAGATAGATAGATAGATTTGGATTTTTCACTTAGAAAAAAAGATTATTCAGTGAAGATCGGGATGAGGCCAATAAAGACAAGCTCGATGATACTTGATTACAGAGTACAGAGCATTTATATGTGATTTTTTGAAGGCTTACCAAAGTATTCCGTTCAGGAGCCCAATCAACACCACAAAATAATTTTTCATTCAAAAATTATTTATTTAACATTTTTTTTCAAATTAAAGAGTTTTTTCTACCTACACGTGTTTCACTACCAAGCAAGTCCTTGCTTAGCAGATCACCAGGGAAATTAAGTAACTGGAATAAGAATTACAACATTGTGTATTGCCGGTTGTTGTAATTCTTATTCCAGGTATATATATATATATATATATATATATATATATATATATATATATATATATATATATATATATATATATTGAATGACATATAAAATATAATACTTATAAATAAATATTAAATTATTTGTACCTTCAGACTCTAGCGTTTCAGGCTTATTGCTCTCATCAGACGGACGGGAGGTACTAAACCGGTTTACAGAGGCAGCCTATAATATGAAAGCAGTCGCCATATCCACTCGGCCACCGGAAACTGTCACATGATTTAGGGAAATTAAGATCTATATGTACCTAGAAGCGGGCACAGATAGAAGACTAGTCGAGAGTGTTCGACGAACGTATTCGGAACTTTGCATTAAAGCTTTTTGACAGTCTATTTCTAACATCCCCGAGAGTGCTCAACTTTAATTTCTTAAATCGGATTATTATAATAATTTTCGTATAACACACACACACATACAAACACACACACACACACACATACACACACACACACACACACAAACAAACACACACATGAACCCATTCGAATCATTTACCTATGATTTTATAAATGTTAAACCATGAGTAATAAAAACAACATTTTATCGATTCTAAAAATCTGAACAATTGTCATTTATTAAACACTATCTCATGCAGGGGTCGCAAATACGAGTCCCATGTGCCGCATGCTGCTTGCTGACTGTTTTTTTGTATTATAAGAGACCTGTGCCTTTTTTTAAATTCTTCTATAAATAAAACTAAGATTTTACTGCCAAAGCGATTACATATAAACAGTTTTAAAAATAAATCTAGAACCCCCCCCCCCAAAAAAAAAAAAACACAACAATATTTTAGACTTGTTAGAGTTGGGAATCACTTTTGCATATAAATTTAACGTAAAATAAACACTCACTTCCGGGCCAGATAGCGTATTTTTAAGGATCGGTCGTTAAAAACGCTACATGGTCCGGAAGTGGGTGATTAATCTCAAAAGTAAGGAAGCATTTTACATTAAATTCAAATGCGAAAGAAAAAACATCTTATAAACATTTATCTTCTCAGGTTTTACTTTCAATACGTTTCAAGTAATACATTTACACACTCTTGTCAAAAGCGTAGATTTTTGGGTGAACCAACCCCCTATCTCCACTCCTTTTCACAGTTATTTAACACTGCTTGCCCCATCATACTCTGGGTGATTATTTGTTGGTTTCGTTGTTGCATTTTTATTGGTATTGCTCTTTTAAAAACAATCATTTTTCATTAGACTAAAGCTGAATGAATCAACGCTTGTTTCCGTAAGGATTTTCCCCCTATGTATGTTAGTAACACATGCTAAAATATATTGTTTAGGTAAGGAAATTGACAACATCTTTGAAGCACGGATTAGAATGTATTAAAGTGAAACATTTTGAAAATTAACAATCGTGCAATTTAAATGAAAAATTCATTTATTTAATTTTTTTTTCTTTTGCAAGCTTTCGTTGTTTGGTTGTTTGGTTGTTTTGTTTTACGGCATATCAACCCTTTTCAGGTTATTTAATGCCGAATGCAGTCATTTTGGTGAAAGTTTTTATGCTTCAAGTTGTTTATATCTTCAAATATTTATTCATGGTGTTTAGTTTGGTTGTTTTGTTTTACGGCATATCAACCCTTTTCAGGTTATTTAATGCCGAATGCAGTCATTTTGGTGAAAGTTTTTATGCTTCAAGTTCTTTATATGTTCAAATATTTATTGATGGTGTTTGGTTTGGTTGTTAAAGTATATTTGTTTTCTTCTCTTTTTCGTTTCTTTCCCCTTTTAATATCTGTTTCTATTTAACCCATAGTTGGGACCCTAACAGGTACTACCACTCCGGGTCAGGGTGGACCTGGGAGCAATGGTAATTAAGAGGAGGCTCCACATTCCCCAAAGTCCGTAAGCCTGATCTTACCATCGGATGTAGTTTAAGGTCATATCCAGGACCGGGAGTAGGGTAGGAAAAATAAACTAAAAAAGGGGAGGGAGAAAGGGAGACGGGCTGTTGTTTTTGTTTTTGGTTTTGTAGAACATAATTAAGTTTTACAAAAAAAAAAAAAAAAAAAAAAAAAAACGTCAATGTAGGTGAATTTCGTCTCAGGGAGCTACAGGGCAGCCTGATCTGGTATCACCAGGCTTTCGTTGTAGAACAACTTTATCAGTTTAGTTTAGTTTTTTTTAGTTTTTTTTTTATAGTTTTTTTTCTCTTCTTTTCTTCCTCCTCATTTTGATGGTATTAACCCCGAGGGGTTAATACCATCAAAATGAGGAGGAAGAAAAGAAGAAAAACAAACAAACTATAAGACAGTCTCGCCTGACAAAGTTGTTCTACAACGAAAGTTTGCAAAAAAAAAATTTTTTTAAATTAAATAAATGAATTTTTCATTTAAATTGCACGATTGTTGATTCTATTTATCTTCCTCCCACAAGGTAAGATGTGACACAAGGTCGGGAAAGTGGGGAAAAACCAGCGCTCGAGAATTTGAGCACTCTGGCTATTTAAAAATGTCCTGGGCAGCCCCGTCGGCATTCCCCGGTAGGGGCGCCTCAGGCGATTAGCAATAAACTAACCCCCTCTCAAAAGGTGAGAAGGCAAAGCGTGGGAGGGTGCACCTCCTAGAACTGCACAGGACCGGCAACCCCCAATAGACCGGCGTAAATCCAGACCCGAAGGCCCGGACAATACCGGTTTATTAGGCGGGGTAAAAACTCCTGTTGATTTTCAAAATATTTCACTTTCATATTGTTTAGTTTTGGAAGTGAGTTATTTTTGAAAAAAAAAAAATCAGTTGAGGAATGTCGAGAAGACAAAAGAACGGTATGACTAAAAATATTCATGCGGCAGAGTTGTTTGCGACACTTTTGTTTTTGCGACACTTTTGTTTTTGCGACACTTTTGTTTTTGCGACACTTTTGTTTTTGCGACACTTTTGTTTTTGCGACACTTTTGTTTTTGCGACACTTTTGTTTTAGCGACACTTTTGTTTTTGCGACAGTTGAGTTTACCTCCTATTTTTGAGAAATCAATTAATAAATGTTCCTCAAATTTCAGGGTTTTTTTTTAGTATTTTAAAGGGGATTTATGGGGGATAACATTGGCCTCATCTCTCGCTTGAAAATTCGGTGCTCATGCAGTTTACGGACCGAGCTATTTGCTAGATAAGTTTTTCAAGTTAAATTCAATTTTATGGTATCTTTTGTTTATTAAATTGTTAGATGAAAGTACAGAATAGTTAATCAACCCCCACTTCCCCATGTTAAAAATGGATTTCTAAATTATAACGTTATTATTCAAGCCTGATCCGTAAACTGCAGAAGTACCGAAAATTCAAATATTTCAGATTTGCATTAAATTTGATCCAGCGTCATTAGACATTAATTAAGCAAGATTAACTGAATTTCAATTTCTTCTAAAGTCCACTAAAGTCCACTAAAGTCCACTGCTATAAACTTTAGACATTTTTTAGAATCAAAATCATGTAATAGATTTTGATCAAAAGTGGAATAGGGATTTTACACATAAGGCATTATATCGTGATTTTAATCGTCGTAAAGGGGGCATAAAAGTGGTGCAAAACTATTTTGTTCGTAGAATTAACTTTACGGAAAAATTATGCTTCGCCTGTGTTCGCAGTAATATTCATATAAAATCATAGAATTACGTCATTAATTTAACTTTTCATACATAAATTATTATTGTCATTTCTGATGACCTAAAAAATATATTACTAAAATATTCATATAAAATCATAGAATTACGTCATTAATTTAACTTTTCATATATAAATTATTATTTCTGAAGAAAAAACCCACCTACCATTGACTTTTTATTTAGAACTGAGGATTTCTTTCCAAATTCGTTCTAGACGGTGGGGGTTGTCTGACTTGCTAATTTTCCCCAATATAAGTCCTTCTAATCCTTTTTTTTTTATTTCAATATGATAATTAGGGACTGAACTATCGGGAGTTCAAAATAAATACGTAAGTCATTTCTGATGACCTAAAGAAAAAAAAACAACCGTTGACTTTGCTTTTTTATTTTCTTGCTTTGATTGGAAGGTAGGGCGGCTGGACAATAAACACAAATGACGTCAGACTTTTAACATTAAAGACGTGAGCGGAAGTGAAATGCAAACTGGAAAGTTTAAAAAGGAAAGAAAGAAAGAAAGAAAAGAAAGGAAAGAAACAAAAACGTATAAATCGGTATAGAAATCATAAAGAATTAAGAAAGAAAGAAAACGTCTGATTACGGGAATAGATTTGCGAAGCCAGCTAGTATTCATATAAAATCATAGAATGACGTCAGTAATTCTATTTTTCATACATAAATTATTATTGTCATTTCTGATGACCTAAAAAACACCAACCGCTGACTTTTTTATTTTGTGTGGAGGCTTGATTTCCGAATTAATTTCAGACGACTGGGATTGTCTGACTTGCTATTTGCTTTCCCGCTTTCACTCACCACTTAAATTAGTTTGCCTAGCACATGTTTTACTCGTCGAAGTACATATATTTCTAGACACATATGGATATAGCATAATTTTTTTTATTCATACAAACATTATTGGCTACACATGTGCATACATGTTTAAGCGGTGACTTTATTCTTTATGAATAAAAAAGTTATGCTATAATACAGCTCTACCTGTTATTGAGCACTATCTTATAAACGCTGATGTTTCTATTCGATAAAACATCTAGGAAACATACAAGTATATATTCATATACAAATACATACACATTGATCTTTATTATAGAGTGAAGGATGAGGTACAATTAGAGATTCTTTCCTTCTCTCTCCCTTTCTTTCTCTCCTTCTCTATCCCCCTCTCTCTCCCTCTCTTTCTTTCTCTTTCTCTCCCTTTATCTCTGTCCATCTCTTCCTCTCTTTCTCTCTTCCTCTCTCTTTCCCTTTCTTTCTCTTCCTTTCTGTCTCTCCTTATCTCTCTCTCACCCCCTTTATATCCCTCTCTCCTTCTCTCTATCTCTCTGCATCTTTCTTTCCCTCTCTCTTTCTTTCTCGCTCTCCCTTTCTCTCTTCCCTTTCTCTCTCTCTCCCTCTCTCTCTCTCGCTTTCTCTCTCTCTCCCTTTCTCTCTCTCCCTTTCTCTCTCTCCCTCTCTCTCCCTTTCTCTCCTCTCCTTTTCTCTCTCTCCCTGTCTCTTTCTCTCCCTTTCTTTCTCTCTCTCGCTTTCTCTATCTCTCCCTTTATCTCTCTCTCTCTTTCTCTCTCTCCCTTTCTCTCCCTCTCCCATTCTCTCTCTCTCTGCATCTTTCTCTCCCTCTCTCTTCCTTTCTCCCTCTCCCTTTCTCTCTCTCGCTTTTTCTCTCTCTCCCTTTTCTCTCTGTCTGTCTGTCTGTCTGTCTGTCTCTCTCTCCCTCTCTCTCTCTCGCTTTCTCTCTCTCCCTTTCTCTCCCTCTCCTTTTCTATCTCTCTCTTTCTCTTTCTCTCCCTTTCTCTCTCTCTCGCTTTCGCTATCTCTCCCTTTATCTCTCTCACCCTTTCTCTCCCTCTCCCCTTCTCTCTCTCTCTCTCTCTGCATCTTTCTCTCCCTCTCTCTTCCTTTCTCTCTCCCTTTCTCTCTCTCCCTTTTATCTCTCTCCCTTTTATCTCTCTCCCTTTTATCTCTCTCCCTTTTCTGTCTGTCTGTCTGTCTGTCTGTCTGTCTGTCTGTCTGTCTGTCTGTGTGTCTCTCTCTCTCTCTCTCTCTCTCTCTCTCTCTATCTCGACTCCAGGCCCCAATGTACCGACTGAACCCAAACGATTGCTCGGTACCCTTTGATGTTTCCTACCATCCCAAATCACGAATTGTAACGTTATCTTTAAATCCATAAAATGTCCTTAATTATGCTCAAGACTCTCTCGATCCCCGATCCGTCCTCCCCACACTACCTCCCCTGCTTCGACCCTTTTCATGCACTGCCTGTGTCATGTTCCGTTTTTAATAGTCTCTGCTTATTACTAAAACAGTTCTTCGCTTGCATTTTATTTTATATAAAGGGCCATATCACCGGGGTTGCACGTACGTTCAGGCAACCGGACACCACGGCCAACCCGCAACATTATATAGAGAAATGTGTTAGAATAATATTCTTCGATATACTATACTATAATGGTAGTTTCAATACCATTGGTTTCGAGAATGGATACGGCAATTTTGCTAGAGTGGTAAACACGTGCTATACGTCTATCGAAACTATATATATATATATATATATATATATATATATATATATATAAATTTTGAGTAAATAATATTCAATTATTTTCACCTACATAAGCCAGCGTTTCACGCTTTCGCTCTCATCAGTGTAGGGAATGATAATCTCAGACGGTCGCAAGGTTCGAACCCCTGCCACAAAGTCAACCTAGACATTACCACGTCATGAAGGGAAATTAAGTTTTATTCATGCGAATGGAGGCACATCTAGAAAGACTGACTAAAGATTCTACGAACGATGTCGGAATATGCCTTATAGCTACGTATCAGTCTATTTTTAACTTCCCCGAACAGGGCTCAACTTTAATCTTATTAAAGAGGCTTATAACAATATTAATTTTAAATAAATAATATTAAATTATTTTTACCTACATGCAACAGTGTTTCAAGCTTCCGCTCTCATCAGTGTAAGGAATAATGATCTTAGGTTCGAATCCCTGCTACCGGACTAACGTAGACCCCGAAAGCAAGCGGCATAACCATATGGCCACGAGACATTACCACGTCAAGAAGGGAATTTAATTTCGTTTTATGCGAACTGTTTGGCCGGGATCAAAGTGTAGTATCTGTTCCGATGGATACTGCACCCCATAGACTAGTATTGCCTTGGCCTTCAGGTCTTCATTTACGCCGGTCTATGGGTCTGTCCTGTGCAGTTCTAGGAGGTCCACCCTCCCAGGATTTTCCTTCCCTCTCTGGGGAGGAGTAAGTTTATTGCTTACTGCCTGAGGCGCTCCTACCGGGGAACGCCGACGGGGCTGCCTGCCCAGGCAATTTTTAATGGCCAGAGTGCTCAAATTCTCGGGCGCTGGCTTTTCAATCCCCATTTTCCCGACCCGACCTTGAGTCACATCTTACCTTGTGGTAGTAAGATAAAAATGGCCTAGTGCCTAACCTCCTGAAGAGGACGTAAATAATACATATAGAAGAACTGAAAAGTCATTCTGTCTTTTAAAGGACATTTTGTATTCCTATACGTCAACAAATAACAACAACATTTTTTAAAACATATAAATATTTATATATTTTTTTACACTAATTTTTATATGCACATATATATATATTTACATGCATATATATTTATATGCATATATATATATATATATATATATATATATATATATACATATATATATATATATATATTTACATGCATATATATTTATATGCATATATATATATATATATATATATATATATATATATATATATATATATATATATATATATATATATATATACATATATATATATATATTCGTATGTGTGTGTTGGTGTGTGTACAATTATAATTTATAATTAAATATTTATATCCACAGACAAGCGGTTGTTTCGTCTTATAAAGACTCGTTAGTGTGGCTATATGACCCGCCCACCGCAAGGTTAGAACGTAAGACCTCAGATCTGAAAACTCGCATTGTAACAGTACAATAAATTGTCTCTTAAGAGGGTTCAATCTCAGCATTTCACAGGGGAGATAACTTTGGCATTACAGATTTAAACTGAAGAAGGTATACAAATAAATACACATTGGTCTTTATTATAGAGTGGAAGATAATGGTTTTTATTATAAAATTGAGGATATATATATATATATAT
The DNA here is from genome assembly GCA_963556195.1 of Sepiola atlantica. Lineage (NCBI taxonomy): Eukaryota > Metazoa > Mollusca > Cephalopoda > Sepiida > Sepiolidae > Sepiola > Sepiola atlantica. The sequence continues at coordinate 10,519,933 of OY744546.1, forward strand.
ATATATATATATATATATATATATATATATATATATATAGTAAGTTATGAAAATATATTTATGGCAAATAAGCTACACAGAGGCTTCCGCGTTTCATCCCCGTAGGAAATCGTCAACTAAAATGCACGGAGTTTGTATTGCCGGGTGCATTTTAGCCTGACGATTCCCTACGGGGATGAAACGCGGAATCCTCATTGTAACTTAATTGCCATAAATATATTTTCATAAGTTACTACATAGCTCTACCCACGTAATGAGCACTGTTAGAGGTAAATACTGAAAATTGATACATAAAAGATTATATCTTCTTATAACATTTTATGTGGATACATGAAATAATAATAATAATAATAATAATAATAATAATAATAATAATAATACTAACATATATATATATATATATATATATATATATATATATATATATATATATATATATATATATATAGTCTAAAGAAGCTTTGAGTTATTTTAAACAAAAAGACAAAAAAAAAAGGGAAAATGCAGTTTAAATTCCCACAGAAACTA
>OY744546.1:10530460-10540460 GCA_963556195.1 Sepiola atlantica
GCACACTCATCTATAGACAGTCTTTTTCGCTGTGTAACAGCACTTTAGTGCGGCTAAACTAGCACCCGCCCTAAACAGGGATCGAACCTCCAACTCTGGAGTCACTGGCGTAGCTAGGGGGGGGGCGAGGGGGCGGGCCGCCCCGGGCGGCACACCTGAGGGGGCGGCATTTTGAGAGGGTAAAAATAGAAAGTAGAGAAAAAAATTAAAAAAAACAAAAGTTAACAAAAAATATGAAATTTTATACTATAATTTTATATAATAATAAATTTAAATGAGAACATTTGAAAACCTGAAAATGTTATGAAATGATAAAATCATTTTTATTTACTTTTTTGTCGTTGTTGTTAAAGTCCGAATTTTCGCCAAATAACATGGATGTATCAAGGAGAGAATAGTCCGATGTAGTTTTCTTTTCTTTGTCTTCATAATGTTATTATTAAGAGGGCGAGCCCTCCGAAGAGAAAAAACGTCTTGTATCGGTGCTTTTTTAAATCCGTGTGTGTAATCGCTCGGTTTTCAGAAATTTGCTGTTGTTAATAACGTTTCAACTCTTTTAAAAATAGTTTTAATATATTTTAAACAAATGTATTTATGAATGGCAAATAAGGCTATAAATTTATTTTTTGTGAGAGAACTGTCGCAAGGCATCAAGTCGGTTGAAAATTTACAAACAGATTTTTCGCGCTTTTTTTTCGGCAAAGTTATCAATGACTCTATCAAAATTCACTTCCTCGACAAGTTCCCTCTCTATTGAGAGGATTGCCAAGTCTGTAAGTCTTGTCTGGCTCATTGCTGATCTAAGGTAGTTTTTTATGAGCTTCAGTTTTGAGAAAGAGCGCTCACAGCTAGCAACGCTAATAGCTCTGGTGAGGAAAATTCTCAGCAAAATCACAATATTAGGGACGGAATCCCCAAGTTGGTATCTTTGTATAAAGTTCAAAAGTTCAAGAGGTCCATCGATTTTGTCTTTTTCTGAAGCTTTTACAACATACTGTAACCTCTTCTTTTCAGCAAAGAATTTCTCTTTTTCTATATCTTCGTCAAATCCACCAAGCTGACAATCATAATTATCATCAAGCAGATTTGACGGTATTAGAAAAGCGTATTTATTTGCAAGATTGTGAACTTGTTGAAATCTGCAAGATATTTCTTCAGTCAATCTGTCTATGACAGACAGCATTTCCCGTCTCAACTCAGTATCAAAACTCAGCGCTGCATCAGTCAATCCTTCACCATCCATTCGTTTCTTTTTGCGAATACGACGCTCCATGCTTATCCCCATTTCAGAGCAGAGTGTTTTTGACTCGTCTATTGCAGTGTCCACTATCTTTTCTCTATTCTGAAGAAGGAAATCTTTCAACGCCGTCAGCCTGACAGAACTTTGTTGCAGATCCAGCCCTTTTTTTTGAAGATATTTCTGGGCATCATTGATTTCTGGGAGAATAGTTTTCCAAAGGTTCAGAAATAAAAGAAACGGAAACGATAGTACCGAGTTGAGAATTAAAGATACATCTGATCTTGTGGTTGCATTTTCTCCTTCTTTTCATACTTAAAGGGGAACTTTCATATAAATTTTTATCGAATAGGTGCGAAAAGAAAGTTGGATATTTGGGTGTATATACACCGACATCAAAGAGGAAATAACATTAGATGCGAAAGTTTGAATTCATTAATTTTATTACTGTCCAAACGTTTGTTTTTGTAGCATACTTTTTATAACTCCTTGTAAACTTTACAATTGCTAGCTGGGGGATCGGACAAAATCACCCCGGGCAACCCCCACCATCTACTTAAAACAAAAGGAAAACAGATAAAATCTCAAATGAATAAAAAATATTAAAAATCAGTTTTCATATTTTAATTTTAATTTAATTGAATTTAGGAAAATTAGATACCGTAGAACTAATTTTCGCAAGGTATGAAAATTAAGAATAATGTTAACTTAATAATAATGGACCAGTTTTCCTACCTAGCAAAAAATTTTCCATGGACGAATTATCCATGGGCGAATTATCCATGGACGAATTTTCCGGGCACCCAAATGCCGGGGGGGGGGGGGGGGGCGGCAAATTTTACTACCGCCCCGGGCGGCAAAAGGTCTAGCTACTCCACTGTCTGGAGTTGATAGTCGACAGCCTTTAACAATGAGTCACTTGTAACCGTAGTTACTTGAATTGATTCAGTCCTACATTTTTTCGTTTCGAACGATTTTAATCGATTCAAAACACGAAAATAAACCATGTAATTGTTTGTAAAGGAAACTAATGTTTTTGTCTAAAATTTTTGAATAAAAAAGCAATTTCGAGTTATTTGTTTAACAAGAAAGCAAGGAGTTTATATATTGAATTTTAACAAGCAAAGTGTTTTAAAAACGTTTTCTAAAGACGACGGAAAAGGCAAGATGAATAAAAATAAAAAAAGGTGTTGTTATTATTTTTTTTCTCGTGAATGAAAGCTGGTAAATTTAATAGAGATTAGGCCTGCACTTAGTTTCGCATTCAAATAAGATAAATAGGCATTTGCAAGTTAAATGAATTGATTTTAGGCTTTGAGTGAATTAAAACTTTTTATAAATAATAATTAAATAACTATATTAAGGAATATCATTGAATAAAAAAATTATCGAATGTCCGCGTATGTTTTGGTGTGCTAACTTTTTACCGAAACAATTTAAAATGACTTCCTAAAGAGATTATTTTCTTCGTGTGAAGGTCTTTTATTTGTTTTCTTCATTTGTTTTTGCTCACAATGACCCACAGTGTGGTGTAGGTTTTTTCGAAACTTTTCAATTCGATAATTTTTCTTCTTTGTTGATTTTTCTGATGATCTTTAGATGCAAGAGAGCCGATATTAATATGAGAATGTCGGTTGGCTCACCTCCAGAGAAACGAGTCGTAAATATACATCTCACAATAATGTAATGTTTTTTGAAAATGTGAAAAATATAAAGATAGAAAATAAAACCATGGTTATTGGAATATAAAATGAACCTGGATTATATATATATATATATATATATATATATATATATATATATATATATATATATATATATATTACAGATAAGGGTAATATCATATTGTGATTCAATGTCAATTTCAAGGTAAAACAAATCGTACACATGTTTTTCTGGAAAATAATTCAGAGCATACTTTAACAAATAATGGTTTCGAATCTCGCTAAGTGAAGCCACGCTGATGACTCGTAAGAAGACGAAAAATGTGTCCGTGGATAATATATATATCTTGCAATTTGTATCTAAACAAGTAATATATATATATATATATATATATATATATATATATATATATATATATATATATATATATATACATATATTACTATATATATTTATATATATTTATATTTATATATATATATATATTTATATTTATATATATATATATATATATATTTATATTTATATATATATATATTTATATATATATATATATATATATATATATATAGAGAGAGAGAGAGAGAGAGAGAGAGAGAGAGGGAGAGGGTGAGAGGGAGGGAGAGATGGACAGACAGAGGGGCAGAGAGAAAGTGAAAGAGAGACTGTTTATATATAAATTGGTAGAAGGGGGGAGATAGAGAGAGGGGGGGTAACCGACGGATATAAAAGAGAGAGAGAGAGAGAGGGGAGGGTGAAGAAAACAACAGAAAGTCTATTTTCTTCCGCCAAATAGGCAATTAGCATTCCAACAGGAGCCGAAGATTTACGAAAAAACAAAACAAAAAAAAAAACAGAAGACAAAATATTGTAAACATTAAAAAAAATACATAATTATTTTTTAAAAAGACTCCCCCCCCCTCCCCTCCAACTCAAGAAAATCCAAACAAAGACGAAACAAACAACAATAAAAAAGGGGTCACTTAAACATGAGGAACCTTAATAAACAGCCCGCGCACAATGCACTGATTTTTAGACAACAACAAGAACTACAAAAACAACAACAACAGTATCATCATCATCATCATCATCATCATCATCATCATCATCATCATCATCATCATCATCATCATCATCATCAGCATCAGCAGCAGCATCATCATCATCATCATCATCATCATCATCATCATCATCATCATCATCATCATCAACTACAACAACAACAATAACAACAACAACAACCCTCCCTGCTCCCTGTTTCCCTGACTCTACCGACATGCAAAAATGTAAGTGTAATGTGAACAAATATCTCGCTGCACAACTCCTCCTTTAAAATAACCCCTAAAATTCCTGGCCCCTAATTCACAGTAACCCCTTACGTCTCAGTGGCATTGTGCCCTGTCTGGGGTGAATTCAAGAAAGAAATAACTACAACAAAATATAAATTTGCATATCAATATATTATTTGTGTTCTTCAGAAAATTATTCGCATATTGGTAGTTATTGCCACAACGTTTCGGCCGATGTAACCTCCATCCTTCTTAACTTGCATCTTTTCGAAGTTGGAAAATCTTATGTCAAACTCGGGAACCAATACAAAATTTCGAACTGACCCCTTTTTTAAGTGAATTTTTCTTGTTTCATCAACCCTAACCCTAACCCTTTTTTAAGTGAATTTTTCTTGTTTCGTCAGCCATGATCAGGTAGACGTTTCAATTCTATTATTATCCCCTATTGTAAGAATTGAAACCTCAACCTCCAAAAGATTATCACTTAAAACATATTGTTAATAAATGACTTGATCCGTAACGCCACAACTTGTAATCTTTATGTCGAATTCGCGAACCTATACGCAATTTAGAACTGAACACTTCATTTAATCTACTGGGTAGATTATTCTCGTTCTGTCAGCCATGACCGGGTAGAAGTGTTAATTAGGTAAAATGTTATTCTTAGTTATAATCGCTTGTAGTAAGGATTGAACCTTCAACCCCTAGAAGACGGACACTTAAAACTGATTGTTAATCAACGCTTTTATCCGTTGCGCCAAGTGTCCATTTTTACATATTTGTGCATGATTGGGATTCTCATTATTTGGATTATTTTCCTTCAGAGTAATTGATATTTATATGTCCAATAAGTTTCGACCGATTTTCTCTCCGACCTTCATCCATACCTCATTATTTGTATTCAGGAAAAAGATTGGAAGAACAGAAGAAAACTATGGTTGTGGTCGTTCGACGAAATATGAAAGCTAAAAAAATGAAAGAACAGATGAAAGGTATGGATTGATTGTTCCTTTTTCATTAGAATGCACTATAATATATATATATATATATATATATATATGTGTGTGTGTGTGTGTGTGTGTGTGTGTGTGTGTGTGTGTGTGTGTAAATTTCGCGTACAACAAAATCGTAGGGTAAATTTCAGAGGAAACATTTTTTTAATCAATGAAACGGGCGGGTGGAAAAAAAAAGAAAATTGCTAAAATTTTCCTTAAGGTCTTATCGTCTGACCCTCTAAGAGGAAACGTCAGAATGATAAATTAAAAACTAAGAAAATCGAATGAGATATGAAGGTAAAAAATTGTTCAAGTTGGAGAAAACGATTGAGAGAGAAAGAAAAAAAAGTAAATCTCTCAAAGTTATGATGGATTTGAATCATTAAAGATCTTCAACTGATGCTTCAAAATCTTTTGTCTACACAGGCTAGGTCGAGAATTGTTAATAACTAACGCCTCAATAATATTGAGATGGTAGTTCGACCTGGCACTGTGTAAAACAGAAAACCACCCATCGGAATACTTGTCAGAACAACTATTTGTACTAACCAGGTGATTACCGATGGCTGATTCCTGTGCCTGGAAGTTCCCGGATTATCTCGAAACCTTGTGTAAACGAATATCACGTGGTATGTGTTGGGATATTCTAATTTCTAATCTTTGGGATGTCTTGCCAACGTAGTCAGCTCCACACTGACACAGGAATTTATAAACAACAGAATTCTTTTGAATGGCTGGCAAAACATCCTTACGAAAAGAAGATATATATATATATATATATATATATATATATATATATATATATATATATATATATAGAGAGAGAGAGAGAGAGAGAGAGAGAGAGAGAGAGAGAGAGATAGAAGAAAAAAGAGTATAAATATGCGACGATTGTCCAAATTTATTTCAAATTTCAATTGTTCAATGCAAGGTGTAATCAGTAATAAACTAGTGTTTATTTTTCTTTCCTTAAGCCAAGGCATTTCAAAGATCGAAATCTTATCATCAGAGGAGAAATACAGATGGATAAGTTGGCTTTCGAAAAAAACAACTATTGCTCTATCTCGTATATTGAGCTAATCCTTTTCACAATAGGTTCCATCTACTAAAAGTTTTCACTTTGGTTTATTTTGATCCTATATATATATATATATATATATATATATATATATATATATATATATATATATATATATATATATATATATATATATATATATATATATATCAGAAGGGGCGGATACTTGAAGTAAACATCACTTTTCTAGAAAGAATATCCTCTCATTTCATATGGCTATCTGTTGCACGATAGTGGACCAATTTCAACCGCCTTGAATTATAATTCTCATTTTCATATAAGGGAGAGAACCCGATTTCACACGTTCATTTTTGTCACAGGAGAACCTCTTCCCATGAAATGTAATAAACATGGACAACGATTTCGTATTATAAAATGAAGACGATGGACCAGTACCCGGACTTTTGCATAACCTTTGACCCTGTACGCCCTTGCTGCATCTTTGTCAGACTCCCGTCTTTTCTGGATCTCTTTTCTTCTCTCTTATATAACACTTGTTTACGTCGATCTACGTCATCTCTTTTCATACATTTTCTGTGGCGAGCTTGTGGAGAAGGTGGGCCACTATTGATGAGGACCACCTTCTCCACAAGCTCGCCACAGAGACCCCTCCACGAGCTCGCCTGAAGTCACGACGCCCATTCTCGGTGCATGCCCACCAGCTCCTGCTTTCAACACCCGGTGACGTCACAAAACGAATCTGGCTGAAACGTTGCTGGACGGAGGAATGGCAGACAGCAGATAAATCAAGGTTGCACAGATTTGTGGAGGACCCGGATAACCTACCAGGCATGGACCTCCCTCGCCGGCAGTGGACCATGCTCAACCGCCTCAGGACAGGTGTCGGCCGTTTCGCCACGACCATGAAAGGATGGGGACTCAGGGACTCAGCTGTCTGCGACTGTGGTCACTCTGAGCAGACAGTAGACCACATCATCGAGTCATGCCTTAAATATCGACCACCCAACGGCGAAGCCGGCATAGTTGCGCTAGACAACAAAACATCAGCATGGCTTTTCTCAACCGAGCAGGTGATCTAACAGTGAGATGCTGTGAAGCAAACGAAAGAAGAAGAAGATACATTTTCTACCAGCCACTAAGAATCCATTGCATCCAATTTTCATCAGATTTTCAAACCACATTCCTATAAAACGTTTTTATGAATTTGTATTTCTTCTTTGTTCAGTGTTTCGTTTTATTTACGTAACCGAATGTTCTGATTTCCAATCTCTCTTCAACAATTCTTCTTTTTATTTTATTATTTTTCCAAACGCGGCTTCGTGCTGAAACGACTTCGTACGCGTCTCTAATCTGCGTTGCTTCTTGTGTCGCCCCGTCATATTATTACATATCGTCTGAATGGCATTTTCCAAAGGATCTAAAAAAGTCGGAGGTGTATTCTTTCAGGACAAACTCAACACTAAAATATGCACATCAGCATAACGTCAGGTGTACTATGTTATATTCGTTACAATTCTTTCTGCCGTGTTCAATATTGAATTGTTGGCGGTTTCTATTTTTTAAGAGTTAGGCCGTTATGCGACCAGCCAATGGTCGCACTCTCTTTCTCTCTATATATAACGCTTCCGGTGACTATACATAACGCTTCCGGTTTCTTAACGAGTCAAAAATCGGCCATCTTGTAGTATGTCATATATTTTTTCCTCTTTTTCCACTTCAAATAAAAAGAAACGGTTAATTACAAAAGAAAACATGTCGCATTTGTTGTAGTCACCATTTTGTAGAAGCTGATCTTCGTATAGACTCTAAGACAAACTCCCATAATTATTTTTGTAACAAAAGAGTCGTTAAACGAAAGGAAAGTGAAGCCTTTCTATAAATTACAAATAATATATTTATTTGAGTAACCTACATAGTTGGGTGTAAGTTGCCGAAAGTGTAAACAGTGTCAGAGTGAATGAAGTAATGAAGTAAGAAAGGTCGTCTGCCGAAAATATTTTCTTAGAGCAATAAATAGCATCGCTGGGCTGTCTGGTGGACAGAGGTAGGAGAGAAGACGTGTTTCTTCGTTGGTGTCGGGAAGCTCTCTGAGGCTGCTGTCTAAATCTCCAGGGATCTGGAAGTAGTTCTTCAAAAGTCAAGTGGCGATTAATACGCCCTAGATTCTGATTGGCCATCTTGTGACCAAATCACCTCACAGCGGCTGCTCTTAACAAGGAAAACGAAATGATGTTATTTATCTACCTCCCACAAGATAAGATGTGACACAAGGTCGGGAAAGTGGGATTAGATAAGCCAGCGCTCGAAAGGTGAGCACTCTGGCCATTTAAAAATTGCCTGGGCAGCCCCGTCGGCATTCTCCGATAGAGGCGCCTCAGACAGTAAGCAATAAACTTACTCCTCCCCAAAGAGGGGAGGCAAAGCCTGGGAGGGTGCACCTCCTATAACTGCACAGGACCAGACAACCCCAATAGACCGGCGTAAATCCAGACCAAAAGGCCCGGACAATACCCGTTTATTAGGCGGGGTAAAAACCCTTGGTTACTTCTACGGATATGGTTTCTTACTTGTGCAAACTTGTAAAGTATTTACCATACTAAACAAATGCACATATGTATAATAATTTTTAAAAAACTTAAAAAACAAAAGGGTTTAATAACTTTAAAAGCTTGTTATGGGTCACCGCTTATGAAGGCCCAAAGGCTACTCGAGGATAAGGGTTAATGAGTTTGTAGGGTGGATAATGAAACAAACACGCTGAGGATTGATAACGATGGTTAAACCTAGTCAGAATTTGATTATTTAACAGGGCGGCTCGACAAGGATTTGTTAACAATGGACTTGAAAACGGCTATGTTGTAGTAAACTGGGAAGCAGCCCTGTAGTATTGTGTTCCAGAGAACGGGTAGTTATTGGAAAGAAACTTTGCTCATGGAAGTTCCGTCTAGTTTTAGATACACAGAAGAAGAAAGGAACATCATTTACAGTGGTTGCAGAAAGACGTGTTTTTGTTGTGAAGGAAAGAATACTGATATACGATATAAAAAGAAATAACCTGTAACGAAAATAAATACTTTTCGGTTCACTAGATGATCAAATGCGACAGGTATGAATACATCATTGATCTTTGAAAAAAAATGGTGTGTTGAATTAATCAATTGAATAATTATAATTAATGCGAGAAGTACGCTGTGGACTATGTTTCAGCGAACAACATAACTCGGTCCTCGGAGGATAGCAACACACATGCACTATACAGACGCCGGCAAGAAGGGCAGGTATGGTTTTGTATTGATTGGAGTATTGATTACTTGGATGACATTTTAAAAGTAAATGATGACTACTAGTTGTTAACTGGTGTGAATATTGATTATGCTTAATCAATTGCGTTACGGGGAGGGGGTCGTCTCCAAGTTGAGCTCTGTGTAGTCATGATCATCATCATGATCATCATCACCACCACCACCACCACCACCACCATCATCATCATCATCATCATCATCATCATCATCATCATCATCATCATCATCATCATCATGTTTTTGTAGTTAGGGTGCCGCAAGTGTCCCGAACTCCGTGGTAGGCATCACCAGGCAATGTCTCGCGCATGAAAAGCAGGCATGAGACGGTCCTTGGTGTTGCCCTACTCCAGAGTCCATAATACTCGTAGCACTCTGAATACCAGACACCGGATAAGACGACCCCCCCCCCCGGACGACTGTGTACCACTCGTTATTAACTCTAGCGAATATTTCTGTCAGTTTTGTTTAATACG
>OY744546.1:10545460-10612960 GCA_963556195.1 Sepiola atlantica
CGGAAAGATGACATTAAAAAAACGAACGAACCTTTTGGCCAACCTAATATTACTAATGGAGATTCGGTATCTGTCTGTCTGAAACCGAAATAATACTATTACTTCTATTAATATTATTGTACTATCATTTAAAGGGTAGTGTAGTATCTCTTCTGTGGTCATCATACTATCTTCCCAGGGATTACCTTCTACTTTGGGGAGGTAGTGTAGTATCTCTTCTGTGGTCATCATACTATCTTCCCAGGGATTACCTTCTACTTTGGGGAGGTAGTGTAGTATCTCTTCTGTGGTAATCATACTATCTTCCCAGGGATTACCTTCTACTTTGGGGAGGTAGTGTAGTATCTATTCTGTTGTCATCATACTATCTTCCCAGGGATTACCTTCTACTTTGGGGGGGGGGGGTAGTGTAGTATCTATTCTGTTGCATGAGACCATTCTCACAGGTATTCCATCTTGCTTTGAAGAGAAAATCTATATTCGTTCGTCCTGATACGATCCTCCCAGGCATTAACTCCTCACTTTTATGGGGAGAGGGTAATGTATCGTATGTTATGTGGTCATTCTACACTACTATTTATTCTACTCATTTCATTCGAAAATTCATAAACTATGACAAACCTGGTATGGTGTTCTCTTTGCATAACTAAAACTGATGAGTCTCTTTACACTTATTAATTATTATTATTATTATTATTATTATTATTATTATTATTATTATTATTATTATTATTATTATTATTATAAATAATTTAGAAGTAAATAGACGTACTATTTTGCTTTATTATTTATATAAGTGCTGTTTCTACTTACGAATCACCGCTTATCAAGGTCAAAATGTCACTCGAGGATAAGGATTAATAAGTTTGTCAGATGGACGGTCAGTTGAATGATGAAGAATATTATGAGAGGATTTTTATACTAATGAGTCACCACTTATCAAGGCCAAAAGTCACTCGAGGATAATGGTTAATGAGATGGATGGATTGTCAGTTGAATGATGAAGAATATTATGAGAGGATTTTTATACTAATGAGTCACCACTTATCAAGGCCAAAAGCCACTCGAGGATAATGGTTAATGAGATAGATGGATTGTCAGTTGAATGATGAAGAATATTATAAAAGGATTTTTTTATACTAATGAGTCACCACTTATCAAGGCCAAAAGCCACTCGAGAATAATAGTTAATGAGATAGATGGGTTGTCAGTTGAATGATGAAGAATATTATGAAAGGATTTTTTATACTAATGAGTCAACACTTATCAAGGCCAACAGCTACTCGAGGATAAGGGTTAATGAGATGGATGGATTGTCAGTTGAATGATGAAGAATATTATGAGAGGATTTTTATACTAATGAGTCACCACTTACCAAGGCCAAAAGCCACTCGAGGATAACAATGGCAGAATTTGATTTTTTTAAAGGACGCTTCAACAAGAATTTGTTAATATAAGACCTGAACACCACTATGTTGTAATGGGTTGGGAAGCAGCTCCGTGGTATTGTGTTCCGCATACGGGTAGTTTTAGGAAACAAACTTTGCTCATGGAAGTTCCGTTTAGTTTTTTGGTACAGAGAGGACGAAAAGGGAAATTATTGACAGTGGTTGTAGCTAGACAGGGGGTGGTGGGTAATGTATTAACTGTACTCTTCTCGTAAGACAATCCTCCCAGACATTACCTCCTCTTTTGAGGTATAGTGTAGTATCTGTTTGTTTGCTATTATATTATAATCCCAGGCATTACTTCATCCATTTGTAGGGGTCAGTGTAGTATATATTCTTTCGCCATAATATCATTCTCTCAGGAATTACCTCCTTTTGGGGAATGGGGTAGTTTAGTATCTGTACTCATGTCATGAAACAATCCCACCAGGCATTACCTCCTCCCTTGGAAAATAGTGTAGTATATTTTTTTATTATGAGATTATCCTCCCAGACATTACCTCCTGCTTTGGGGGTGTAGTATTTGTTTGTTCGTCATTATACTATCCTCCCAGGCATTACTTAGTCCTTTGATGAGGGTAGTGTAGTATATGTTCGTTCATCATGATGCCATAATCTCAGGCTAGCAAAAATAGTGGACCGGTGGGTACATGTATTTGCTAGTAATTTTAATACACAGTTTTTTATTCGTCATTTTTCTCTTCTTTCTCTTCTTTTTTTATTCTTCGTCTTCTTTCGTGAAACGCAATTCAATCCCGCCATCTTTGAAGAGGGGCGCTCTCCTGTCTTTTATTGACATGCTTTCATTGAAGCCAGACCATTTTTCATACTTTCACCGGGCGAGATCGCTTCTATCTGTTATCAAAATGATGGCTGTAAAAACAGACCAGCGGATAGCGACAGGCCAACGGACAGACAAGTACTTGTACTCCCCACACAACCCACCGGTCATCACCTTCGCCCTCAATGTCACGATTATTTACAACAGTTTTAAATATGCTTTTTAATGACACATTTATTTTATTTATATCCATCCAACCGCGGGAAAATGTGACACAAGGTCAGGAAAGTGGGATTTGAAAAATTAGCACCCTAAAGGAAGAGCACTCTGGTCTACAAAAATGCTTGGGCAGCCCCATCGGCATTCCCCAGTAGGTACACCCCAGGCGATTAGCAATAAACTACTCCCTTCTAAAGAGCTGAGAAGGTAAAGCCTGGGAAGGTGGACCTCATAGAACTATACAGGACCAACTTAGGAACTGCACAGGACATTTTTGGTTACGTTTGTCGCTTTAGTACGTATTCCGCCGGTCTGTGGGGTTGTCCTGTGCAGTTCTAGGAAGTCCACCCTCCCAGGCCTCCTACCCTGTTTGGGGAGGAGTAAGTTTATTGCTTACTGTCTGAGGCGCCCCTACCTGGGAATGCCGACGGGGCTGGCCAGGCAATTTTTAATAGCCAGAGTGCTCACCTTCTCGGGCGCTGGCTTTTCAAGTCCCACTTTCCCGACCCGACCTTGGGTCACATCTTACCTTGTGGGAGTAAGATAAAACTGGCCTTGTGCCTAACCTCCTGAAGAGGAGCTAAAAAGTACGTAGTTTAGTCACGATAAGGGCCACTATTAACCAGCTCCCCACTGCAGCAAAGTCAGACCTGAATTCAGTTTAACATAAGGAGGATCAGGCAGCTCCTCCCAGAGAAGGGAACTCAGGAAGGGTACAAAAATAACCGAGAACGAACCTGTCAGCATTCCCAAGTAGGTGCGAGTCAGGATAGAAAACCGTTGAATATGTTATATGTAGTCAGGGTAAACGTTACTATTGGCGACATAAATTATTTTAAAGGTAATCCAATTGGGAACGTAGTCTGAAACAATTTATTTGGGTTTTCCTACTCATTTGTGATGTATTTGCGTTAAAAAATAATATGATATAAACATTTTAAGCTACCGTAAATATCGGTTCTGAATAAAGTAGCCATTTTGGTTAGTCACTGGTTTCAGATAGGTACCTTACTTCCTGTAACTAAACAAGACGGCTACTTTGCCTATAACCGATATTTACGGTAACTTAAAATGCTTATATCTTCTAATGAATATTGAATACTGTATTTTAATGCAAATATGTAAAAAAAAAATGAGTAGATAAACCAAAATAAATTATTTTTGACTAATTTTCAAACTGTATTTCCTTAAAAATAATTTATGTCGCTAATAATAACGTTTATCGAAGTTAGATTTAAAGAGTTGATGTTTTGTTGTAGGGCTGGCGTTCAGATCGAAGGTGGGTGGGTCTGCGCTGTTGAGAGTTTCTTATTTTTTTATTTTATGTCTACTTAAAATCTTGCAGGAAAAAAAATGGGTACTGATATCGATCCTGAACCAGTTTTCGTGAGGTTCGACTCGGAAGCGTTCGGCTGTCCTACGCGAACGCCCGAGTGTTGACGAGCCGAATGGTACCAGACGACAATTTTTATACGGTGCTGCGTCCTGTGATTGTAAGTTATATTTTCAAGAAATTTTCTAAAAGAAACAACAACAAAAAACAAAACAAACAAAACATAGCGAAGTTACTGTTATCAACTAAATATTTTAAAAATTATTTTGATACGTTGCTGCGTCCTATAATTTTTAGTTATAGTTGCAAGAAATTTTTTAAACAACAAAACAAATAAAACAAGCAAAACATAGCGAAGTTACTGTTATCAAATAAATATTTTTAACCCTAACGCTAAACCCTAACCCTAAACCCTAAACCTAAACCCCTAACCCCTAAACTCTAAGCCTAACTCTAACAACAACGAAAACAAAACAAGCAGAACATTATTATCATAGGACGCAGCACCGTATCAAAATTGTCGTCTGGTACAAATCGGCTCGTCAACTCTCGGGCGTTTACGTAGGACAGCCGAACGCTTCCGAGTCGAACCTCACGAAAACTGGTTCAGGATCGATATCAGCACCAAAAAATGATATAGAGTCACTTTTAAAGCATGTTTGGGAGGTGATTGTGGTTAAGTGGTTTACAATACGGACTGACAATCTGGGTGTGCCGAGTTCGAATCCAGTTCGTTCTACAGAAAGGTTTTTTTTCACTTCACGTGGTCCCACTTGCAAGTATCCGATGTATTTCTAGAAAGGATTCTTACTAGAAAAATATCAGGGAAACCAATGCCAACAATAGAACCATCTGATTCATACGAAATGAATCAATGAACACATGTTTGCGTGTCTTCTTCTTTGCAGCATGTGGTATACAACAGTTTCTCACTTCTTTACACGGTCTTTGCAAGATCATTGAACTGAACTGGTTGAGTAGTAAAGGACAGGTAGAGAAGGGCACTTTTTTGGAGGGGGGCGTTATTGGATTAAATTTACTAGTTGTACACCCCCCCCCCCAGCGTTATCGTATTTCCATGAACAAAGTTTCTTTTCTGAGAATTTTCTATCTTTGGAACATGTTTCTTTCGAACTGCCTCCGTGCAGACTACAACATAGTCGTCTTAAAGTTTAATGTACGACAAATACTTGTCGAACCGTCGTCTTTAGAAATCAAAGTTTTCCCATCCCCTTCATCGTTTTCAATCCTCTCATAGTATTGTTCACCATCCAACTGAAGAGAAACACACGAAACTTATATGCATGAATTTCACTTGAATAATAAATGATCTATTTGAAAAAAAAATATTTTTTTTGTTTTATTAAACAAAAAACTCCGTGTTATTTAATAACATTTGCCTTAATGCAAAAGTGATGCCTAAATATACGCACATATGTATATGTAGACTCGCAAACGCACACATATATTGTTTTTTTTCTTTTTAAATATTGCTCGTCATCATTCTCATTTCTACCCGACTCTTGGTATATTCATTCAGTCTTATAGTTCTCAGAGACAGAGAATACAAAAGGTAACGAAAGTATCGACCCTGGTCTTACAACCTACACTACCGTCGGCCATTTTGTTTAAGCGAAACGGCAGACAAAATACGACTCGGTCTCTCTACGTCCCTCTGCCTCTGACTCTCTTTTTAAATGAACCTCGCCCTTGTTATGCTACCCCCGTTCTTCTTTAGTGTGGGTACATTGCCAACGTCAACAGTGAACAGGTACCAAACAAGACAAATCAAACAGCGAATCTCGGGGGACATTTTTAGCTTCTTCGAAAAAAAAAACAAATGTTGTCCTCGCCGTATTTTTCGAGTGCAGAAAAGACATTTGTGAACTCACGACACCATTGGCATCGCACTCCAAATTCATCTACGTTTCGGATAGACTGAACGAAATGGAAGACTAAATATGTTTAACCAAAACTTCACTTTTACTGGTGATATTTCTCCTCTTTGCGGTATCGCTTTCGCGGTCCGATGGTGTCGTCCCACTATTCCATTTCCAGCAGGTATATACGGGGTTCGGAATTAATTACAACTCGGAATTAATTACAACTTGGACTTAATTTATCAATTTTATTTGTTATTCAACTAATAAATCTCATCTTATTTCTTTCATTTGCAAAATTATATTGTACGAATTTAAAAAAAAGTTTTATTTCATTTTATCATCAAGAATTACGAGATTTCTAATACCTAAGCGACATAAAATTACTTCCGGTTTGTAATTAATTCCGTCACCCCTTTAGTGTCGTCTGCCGGGGTTCGGAATTAATTACAACTCGGAATTAATTTATCAATTTTATTTGTTATTCAACCAATAAATCTCATTTTATTTCTTTCATTTGCAAAATTATATTGTACGAATTAAAAAAAAAATTTTTTTATTTCATTTTATCATCAAGAATTACGAGATTCCTAATTCCTAAGCGACATAAAATTACTTCCGGTTTGTAATTAATTCCGTCACCGTATATACACAGCGTCTTTCTCGGCCTTTTGGTCAAGATCAAAGTGTAAAAAAAAAAAAAATCTAAGGAAAATTTTTCAGATGACAAACTTATTTTATACTAGCCCAAGTAGGACGGCCCCTAGAGCAAATGTGGTATTGTGGTGACTGAGATGATTCTAGTTAAGAGTAGGATAGACAATTTTATCACTTAAGACAAAGGATGACCAACGACACCCACCCCAACACTTTTGATGGCCTTGTGCCTAATTTGTTTTGAATATAAATATGTAGTTTCTGCAAATAAATATTTCAAAGTGTAGTATCTGTTCCGATGGATACTGCACCCCATAGACTGGTATCGTCTCGGGCTTCGGGGCTTGATTTACGCCGGTCTATGAGACGGTCCTGTGCAGTTCTAAGAGGTCCACCCTCCCAGGCTTTGCCGCCCCTCTTTGGGGAGGAGTAAGTTTATTGCTTACTGTCTGAGGCGCCCCTACCGGGGAATGCCGACGGGGCTGCCCAGGCAATTTTTAATGGCCAGAGTGCTCACCTTCTCGGGCGCTGGCTTTTTAAGTCCCACTTTCCCGACCCGACCTTGGGTCACATCTTACCTTGTGGGAGTAAGATAAAACTGGCCTTGTGCCTAACCTCCTGGCAAGGAGGTAAATAAAAAAAAATACACAGCGCATTTTTGTTCCGACCAGGTATTATGTCCGGTACCGCAGACCTGATATTCATGTATATGCGTTTGTACTTACAGTATCCTCTTCCACCCCATTTTAAACAATGAGATCGTCAGATCGCCAAAGATGAAATGCAAAACAATAATCAAGAAATATTTGAGTGACAAAAAAATTAAGATTTTACTCATTTCAAAATGTTCCAAAATCGAATAAGACGTCATAAATAGAATGTTGTCATTTTCGACTTAAAAGTGACATTCGTTTTATTTATTTAAAAAAATATTTAGCAGACAATTATTTTTACAGTAAAAAAAAGACTATTTAGATTTAAATTGTTACAATTAAAAATTAAACTAAAATAAAACATTTGTGTTATTTATTAAAAGTTAGCGAGAAAAAAAAACGTGCCTTTTCTTTTCTATCCTCTGAATAAAACCATTTGAAATGGCAAGGGGAAGTGAGAAATCAAATAGCAAGTCAGACAACACCCTCCGCCTGCAATTAATTTGGAAAGAAATCCTCCACTCCAAACGATAGATGTTTTATGTTTTTTTCCTTTAGGTCATCAAAAATGATAATTTATATATCCAAAATTAAATTACTAATGTAATTTTATGATTTTATATGACTTAGTACGAACACTGGCGAAGCATACTTTTTGGGTGCTGATATCGATCTTGAACCAGTTTTCGTGAGGTTCGACTCGGAAGCGTTCGACTGTCCTACGCAAACGCCCGAGTGTTGACGAGCTGAATTGTACCAGACGACAATTTTGATACGGTTGTTGTATCACTTTCAGGCATCCGTACACACTTTCTTCAAGCCTTTTCCACCGGAAGCCAGCGTTCCTCCTTGTGCCAAGTTGTTTTCTAGGTAATTTTTTAAGTCTTGGTACTTCGTTATTTTTTACGTTCGGCTCTATTTAGCCCGTAATTGTTCGGTACACTACATTAATAATCATTTTTGTTCAATATTAAAATGTTTTGGTCGTTACCGTGATGTTTTAATGTATACAAGTAATTTTGTCGGACGTCATCGAAAGTCGATGGTCTGCTCAAATCTCAGTTTTGTTTATAAAATTGCATATTATAACTATTTGTAACTTATCGACTAACGTCGTAAATAGTTGTGTTACGCACCGACCGAACACTGGCCGGAGATGACAGATGGAAAAACAAAAAAAAAAAAAGATCTTTAACTTCCACAGCTTAGTGTGTTTGTTGTGTGAAGCTTTAAAGTATAAAACTAATTTCGTCGGACGTCATCGAAAGTCGATTGTCTGCTCAAATCTTCGTTGTACATACAACTATTTGCAACTTCTCGACTGATGTCGTAAATGTTCGGCGTACATGAAAGCATCGCGCCATACAAATGGAGATTGACTTAGGTTTTCTGATACTCTTCAATTGTTTTAACACGCGGACAAGAAAAACAGACAGAATCGTGACGAAATGACGCCTTTGGACTTCTTCCAATAATAACAAACATAAGGCGCGCAAATTCCGCTGTGAATGTCGAATTAAGACCTTAAATTTCATATCGTTTACGGCAAGTTTTCCCGCAGCCGGGTAAGTTAAGGTAATCATTAGAGTTACGAGCAATAATATCCCCCACCCTGTCCGATATTTTTGCTAGTATATATAACAAACGAACATATACCACACTGTCTTTCCCAAAAGAAGGAGGTAATGCCTGGAAGGATTATATCATAACGAACGAGCATATACTACACTACTTCCAAATGGGGGAAATATTTCCTGGGAGGATGATCTCGTGACGAAGAAAACAGATACTACACTACCCCAAAGAGGTGATAATGCCCGGGAGGACGGTCTTGTGACAACAGAACAGCTACTATGTTTACCACCTCCAAAAGGAAGGGGTAATACCTGGGAGGATGTTATCATGGTAACAGAGCAGAATCTAAACTATCTCCCCATAAAGAAAAAGGAGAGGCTAATGCCTGGGAGGATGGTCTCATGACAAAGAAAATAGATACTACACTACCCCCCGAAATAGATACTACACTACCCCAGAAATAGATACTGCACTACACCCCAAAAGAAATACTACACTACACCCCAAAAGAGATACTACATTACCCCCCAAAAGAGATACTACACTAGCCTTTAAAATAGATACTACACTACCCCTCAAAATAGATACTACACTACCCCCAAAATAGATACTACACTACCCCCAAAAGATCGATGCTACACTACACCCCAAAAGAGATACTACATTACCCCCCAAAAGAGATACTACACTACACCCCAAAATAGATACTACACTACCCCCCAAAATAGATACTACACTACTCCCCAAACTAGATACTACACTACCCCCCCCAAAAAAAAAATAAAATAGATATTACATTACCCCCAAAAGAGGTGATAATGCTTGAGGAATGGTCTTATGATAACAGAACAGTTACTGCATGATCAACCTCCAAACGAAGAGAAAGTAATATTTGGGAGGATGTTATCATGACAACAGAACGGATACTACTTGCCTGCCCCCAAAGAAGGAGGTAATGCGTGAGAGGATGGTATCATGACAACAGATACTACACTACTCCTTGTGTTGAGTATTGCAACATAGTACACTGAACTGAGCATTAAAAGATAATAATAGTTACTCTACTAGTAATAGGTATAGTAATTTTGGCTTCAGGCAGACATATACCAAATCTCCACTAAAAACAGATTTTTTCCGAAATGAAATGTAAAATATAAGAAAGAAATGTAAAATATAAGAAAGAAATGTAAAATATAAGAAATAAATGTAAAATATAAGAAAGAAATGTAAAATATAAGAAATAAATGTAAAATATAAGAAAGGAAATGTAAAATATAAGAAAGAAATGTAAAATATAAGAAAGAAATGTAAAATATGAGAAATAAATGTAAAATATGAGAAAGAAATGTAAAATATAAGAAAGAAATGTAAAATATGAGAAAGAAATGTAAAATATAAGAAAGAAATGTAAAATATAAGAAAGAAATGTAAAATATAAGAAAGGAAATGTAAAATATAAGAAAGAAATGTAAAATATAAGAAAGAAATGTAAAATATAAGAAAGGAAATGTAAAATATAAGAAAGAAATGTAAAATATAAGAAAGAAATGTAAAATATAAGAAAGGAAATGTAAAATATAAGAAAGAAATGTAAAATATAAGAAAGAAATGTAAAATATAAGAAAGGAAATGTAAAATATAAGAAAGAAATGTAAAATATAAGAAATAAATGTAAAATATAAGAAAGAAATGTAAAATATAAGAAATAAATGTAAAATATAAGAAAGGAAATGTAAAATATAAGAAAGAAATGTAAAATATAAGAAAGAAATGTAAAATATGAGAAATAAATGTAAAATATGAGAAAGAAATGTAAAATATAAGAAAGAAATGTAAAATATGAGAAAGAAATGTAAAATATAAGAAAGAAATGTAAAATATAAGAAAGAAATGTAAAATATAAGAAATAAATGTAAAATATAAGAAAGAAATGTAAAATATAAGAAAGAAATGTAAAATATAAGAAAGGAAATGTAAAATATGAGAAAGAAATGTAAAATATAAGAAAGAAATGTAAAATATAAGAAAGGAATGTAAAATATGAGAAAGAAATGTAAAATATGAGAAAGAAATGTAAAATATAAGAAAGAAATGTAAAATATAAGAAAGAAATGTAAAATATGAGAAAGAAATGTAAAATATAAGAAAGAAATGTAAAATATAAGAAAGGAATGTAAAATATGAGAAAGAAATGTAAAATATAAGAAAGGAATGTAAAATATAAGAAAGAAATGTAAAATATGAGAAAGAAATGTAAAATATAAGAAAGAAATGTAAAATATAAGAAAGAAATGTAAAATATGAGAAATAAATGTAAAATATGAGAAAGAAATGTAAAATATAAGAAAGAAATGTAAAATATGAGAAAGAAATGTAAAATATAAGAAAGAAATGTAAAATATAAGAAAGGAATGTAAAATATGAGAAAGAAATGTAAAATATAAGAAATAAATGTAAAATATAAGAAAGAAATGTAAAATATAAGAAAGAAATGTAAAATATGAGAAATAAATGTAAAATATGAGAAAGAAATGTAAAATATAAGAAAGAAATGTAAAATATGAGAAAGAAATGTAAAATATAAGAAAGAAATGTAAAATATAAGAAAGAAATGTAAAATATAAGAAAGAAATGTAAAATATAAGAAAGAAATGTAAAATATAAGAAAGAAATGTAAAATATAAGAAAGGAAATGTAAAATATAAGAAAGAAATGTAAAATATAAGAAAGGAAATGTCAAATATAAGAAAGGAAATGTAAAATATAAGAAAGAAATGTAAAATATAAGAAAGGAAATGTCAAATATAAGAAAGGAAATGTAAAATATAAGAAAGAAATGTAAAATATAAGAAAGGAAATGTCAAATATAAGAAAGGAAATGTAAAATATAAGAAAGAAATGTAAAATATAAGAAAGGAAATGTCAAATATAAGAAAGGAAATGTAAAATATAAGAAAGAAATGTAAAATATAAGAAAGGAAATGTCAAATATAAGAAAGGAAATGTAAAATATAAGAAAGAAATGTAAAATATAAGAAAGGAAATGTCAAATATAAGAAAGAAATGTAAAATATAAGAAAGGAAATGTAAAATATAAGAAAGAAATGTAAAATATAAGAAAGGAAATGTAAAATATAAGAAAGAAATGTAAAATATAAGAAAGAAATGTAAAATATAAGAAAGGAAATGTAAAATATAAGAAAGAAATGTAAAATATAAGAAAGAAATGTAAAATATAAGAAAGAAATGTAAAATATATGAAAGGAAATGTAAAATATAAGAAAGAAATGTAAAATATAAGAAAGGAAATGCAAAATATAAGAAAGAAATGTAAAATATAAGAAATAAATGTAAAATATAAGAAAGGAAATGTAAAATATAAGAAATAAATGTAAAATATAAGAAATAAATGTAAAATATAAGAAATAAATGTAAACGTAAGGAAATACATGTTAGTCCCACATTTGTTTTGCAAAAATTAAAATTTTACCGCTGTGGTTTATATTTTCGCGGTTAAAATCGTCACACCTCAGTTCAAAATCACGACTCCAAATCTTGTTAAACAAAGATGCGTGTGTGCGTGAGAGAGCTTGTGTGAGTTGCATGTGTTTTTCGTAATCAATGAATAGAATAATAATATATAAAAAACACAATTCTCATTTGAGGAGTGCTGGCATTCATTTTTTCAAAATAAACACTAATTCTCTTAAACTATATTTTTTAGTTATGAATAAAATCTAACGTATCCAGCTTTGAAAAAAAAATCAAATTTTCCCCAACAAATACTTATTTTGAAAAATACATCTTTCAAACCACTAAATTTAACCAAAATAATATTTACTGTCTATATATATCAATCAAATGCGAACACATTTTAGATTAGAATAAAAATCCTTATATACATATATATATATATATATATATATATATATATATATATATATATATATATATATATATATATATATATATATATATATAGTAAGTAGTAAGCTATGAGAAGATATTCATGGCAATTAAGCTACACAGAGGCTCCCGCGTTTCATCCCCGGGGGGAATCTTCAGGCTAAAATGCATGGAGTTATTATTGCCGGGTGTTTATATATACACAGTTAGCTAGTTAACCAATCAGATTATTTGTTGTTCTCTCAGCCAATATATATATATATATATATATATATATATATATATATATATATATATATATATATATATATATATATATAACAACGTTTGCCTAAATGAAAACTTGCTGCCTAAATACACACAATATATATATATATATATATATATATATATATATATATATATATATATATATATATATATATATATATATATATATATATATCCAAACCGGCACCATCTCATTTGCATATGAGTAACGAGATTTCACGTTAATTCGCGAGATTTCACGTTAATTCGCGAGAGCAGCCAGCGGTCGCCATTTTGTTTTTCTCTTTCGCCCATAATCGGATTTTACACGTTACACAAACTTATCAAGAAATTTAAGGTAAGCCCCTTCCACACTCTTTTTACTTGAGTGGTGACAAGACATTTTTATCAAAACCCCTTTTGTAGAAAGAAAAGGCAATATATAAAAAAGAGAGTGACAAAGTCTATCCATACAAAAACATAGCAATTTTAATTAACAACTTGTTAGGACAACCGGCAATAAGGAGTTAACAGTGAACGAGAGTTAAAAGTGCATTAAAACATCGGAAATGAAGAAAAAGTTGTTTAGTCTGTATGAGAAGTTGTAGTAGACGTGTTTATTCGGCTGTCGCGGTGTGAATATGCGTGTTAAGGTGTGCGTTAGGTCAGTAATCATTCTAGAGAGTTTGTGTATATTTGCTTCTCTTTGTTTTGTCAGTGTGAAAGGAATTCGTGAACATTTGGTACATGTTTCCTGTTGCGTGTGTCACTTGCTTTAATGTTGAATTTTTTTTTTAAATGTTAAGAATCATTAAAATGTCTAGACAGAAAAACCCCTGTAAAATTCGTAATCAAATAGAAATTGCAATTAATTATGCCAAATTAAAACAAGACTTACCGATTTCTTGAAATAAACAGTTAATTTTAATAAAAATATAAAAAGGTCGGCCATTTATTTTCCCCACCGACTCGATTGGTGAATCACTTAGCAAAAAAAAAGAGAAGCAGCAGGGAGAGTATTAGCCAATGAAAATGCTTGGAATATGATTAACTACCGGTGTATCCCTAAAAATGTGTCTTTAAATTTGTTTCCGATTTTTGTGAGTGACAGGAAGACGATTTCGTATGTGGGAGTATTATTACATCCCGTTCCTTATTCATGACTAAGAAAAAATAATATATCGACCAGGATTTATATATTAAATTATTAAAACTGATTGGAGATACAATTGTTATTTTTTAAGAACATGAACCGATATTTGCTTTAAATTACTGATTAAACATATTTAAGTATGTAACTTGTATTAAAATAGCTATTAACCACAGAGAAACAGACTTTACTTTATACACAAGATTAATGCAATTCTCAGCATTTATTAAATGAATTGTATATTTTATAAAGAATACCAATGTTCAGATTTCAATTTGTAGCAATTTTCAAAAAGTAGAAAGTTAACGGGATTTTAGTGTGGCTTATTAGATTACTTGATGAGTAATTAGATGGGTTAGCAGTTGTGATGATGAGTAATTAGATGGGTTAGAAGTTGTGATGATCAGTAATTAGATGGGTTAGAAGTTGTGATGATGAGTAATTAGATGGGTTAGAAGTTGTTATGATGAGTAATTAGATGGGTTAGAAGTTGTGATGATCAGTAATTAGATGGGTTAGAAGTTGTTATAATGAGTAATTAGATGGGTTAGCAGTTGTGATGATGAATAATTAGATAGATTAGCAGTTGTGATGATCAGTAATTAGATGGGTTAGCAGTTGTGATGATGAGTAATTAGATGGGTTAGAAGTTATGATCAGTAATTAGATGGGTTAGTGGTTGTGATGATGAGTAACTAGATAAGTTAGCAGTTGTTATAATGAGTAATTAGATGGGTTAGCAGTTGTGATTATCAGTAATTAGATGGGTTAGCAGTTGTCATGGTCAGTAATTAGATGGGTTAGCGGTTGTGATGATCAGTAATTAGATGGAGTAGTAGTTGTGATGATCAGTAATTAAATGGGTTAGCAGTTGTGATTATCAGTAATTAGATGGGTAAGCAGTTGTGATAATCAGTAATTAGATGGGTTAGCAGTTGTGATGATCAGTAATTATATGGGTTAGCAGTTGTGATGATCAGTAATTAGATGGATTAGTAGTTGTGATGATCAGTAATTAGATGAGTTAGCAGTTGTGATGATCAGTAATTAGATAGGTTAGCAGTTGTCATGGTCAGTAATTAGATGGGTTAGCAGTTGTGATGCTCAGTAATTAGATGAGTTAGCAGTTGTGATGATCAGTAATTAGACGGGTTAGCAGTTGTGATTATCAGTAATTAGATGGGTTAGCAGTTGTCATGATCAGTAATTAGATGGGTTAGCAGTTGTCATGATCAGTAATTAGATGAGTTAGCGGTTTTCATGATCAGTAATTAGATGGGTTAGCAGTTGTCATGATCAGTAATTAGATGGGTTAGCATTAGATGGATTAGCAGTTGTAATAGTCAGTAATTAGATGGGTTATCAGTTGTTATGATCAATAATTAGATGGGTTAGCAGTTGTTATGATCAGTAATTAAATGGGTTAGCAGTTGTCATGATTAGTAATTAGATGGATTAACAGTTGTAATAGTCAGTAATTAGATGTGTTAGCAATTGTCATGATCAGTAATTATATGGGTTAGCAGTTGTGATTATCAGTAATTAGATGAGTTAGCAGTTGTGATGATCAGTAATTAGATGGGTTAGCAGTTGTGTTGATCAGTTATTAGATGGATTAGCAGTTGTAATAGTCAGTAATTAGATGGGTTAGCAGTTGTCATGATCAGTAAATAGATGGGTTAGCAGTTGTCATGATCAGTAATTAGATGGGTTAGCAGTTGTGATGATTAGTAATTAGATAAGTTAGCAGTTTTGAAATAGATAGCTATAATGCACTTAGGAAAAGTTATGGATCCGAATATACAGGGTTTTCTAGAATTCTTGGAAACATTTCAACTCTTTATATCTTCTGAACAATGAATGGTAGTAAGATTGAACTGGTATCATTTTTAATCCAAATTCATTAAGGTTTTTTGTAATGCTAATGATTTTTTCATATTTTTCAGATCCTGTAATGGCGTTCACTCAACCAGAAAGGCCGTTTTACATCGTTGAATTTTCAAAAAACTGAATCAGTGACACTTGTTCAATGCGCATTTCGCACAAAATTCCGAAAGAAAATATATTAAAAAAGAATCTATATTAAGATGGTAAATTACATCGTTGAATTTTCAAGAACTAAATCAGTGACACTTGTTCAATGCGTATTTCGCACAAAATTCCGAAAGAAAAGACACCAACAAAGGATCTATATTAAGATGATAAATTCATAAATGATGGGCGTTTGTTCCCAGTTATGAGAACCAGATGCCCCTCAACTTTAGCTGATATAGTTTATCGAGTTTGAATTGTCTTCGAGCTGAGTCCCCATAAATCGATCCGAAGAACCAGTAAGGAACTTCAGCTTCCCACGACAACTGTTTGGCGTATCTTAAGACAACTCCACATGATACCTTACCAAAATACAGAAAGTCCAACCATTACAAGACAATGATAAATGTCAAAATATTTCTAAGACTTCTGGCACGCCCTATACCCCCTAGCTTTGAGTGAAATAGTATGGTAGACATGACGTTCAGGCTTTGGTAGAGCAACTAATCTAGGAAAAGGAAACATTCTGAAATAAGACAAATCGTTCTTAGCTGATAACCAGAATCGCTTCTTGTTTCTGGCTGTGTTGACTCAAGGGTAAGTGGTTGTTTGGTTTAAGGTTAGGGTTTCATTGTTTCGTGTTTACGGCATATCAACTCTTTTCGGGTTATTTAATGCCAAATCCGGTCATTTTGGTAAAGGTTTATATGCTTCAAGTTTTTTATATTTTCAAATATTTATTCATGGTGTTTGGTTTAGTAGTTTTGACGAAGAAATTTTTTTGTTGGGGGGGGGGTGCAAAGGGAAAGCAAAAAACAACAACATCAATGTTTGGTGCATTTTAGGTCAGGAAACCGGTATCTTCAGAGAGCCTGATCTGGGAGAACCAGTCTGAAGTGTAAAAGAAGAATGAACCCTATTGTTTAAAAAAGAAAGGAAAAATAGAGAGAGGAAAATGAAGCACTGTAGAAAAAATGAAAATATTATAATTCAAAGAAAAATGATGAATGCGTAAACGAACATTTTTTGTTGAATTGTTTTAATTTGCAAATTAACTTTTTTATCTTCTTCTTGGGGTTGTCCTGAAATGATTTTGTTTGCTCTTTTTCGGCAGAACTGAGTAAAATGCTGCAAGAGGCAGCATTTCCAACATAGGGATGTAAAAAGGCATGAGGCAGCATGTTTAATAGGTTGCAAGTGAGAAATATTTAACTAAGAAAAGAGAAATTACTAGATATGGGAAATATCTCTGATATTTGGTTTGACCACCCAGAATTCGATTTGTCCACCTGAGAAAATAATGTTCCTTCAGATACGAGGTTCCACGCTGTGCTAATGCCCCACTTGAGTTTTGCCAAACATAATAGCTGGCAAGATACGGGATTAGTTTTTTTATATTCATAGATAAGGCTGGCGATTATCTGAAGTTGTTTTTCTGTTGTGGTTTCTTGTTCGTTTGTTTGTTGGGTTTTAACGACCTTTCAACCCTTATAAGGTCATCTCAGGTCAATGTATGGTGGTCGCGGTGATATCTATATATATTTCATTAGAGGGGCAGAAGGGGTTGAGTTGGCGCTATGTGCATGTGACGGTACGGTGAGTTTTCTTGGGTTTGACATCAAGTGGAATTTGTGTGCGTCTTAGAGAAAGCGAGCGGAGTCTTTGTGCTCTTAGCTATTGGACTTATGTTTTGATTTGGCCGGGTTAAAAATTCTTATTTTCAAGTCTGTTGTTCAGTAGAAGAAAACGAGTAGCATTCTAATCTCCACAAACTGAATCTTTGTTACTTGTTTTGAACCGGAGTTGTAAATTTATTTCGAGGGATAATTATTCTGTTGCAACACTGACTGAAACCACACAATCAAGACTGCGACCAGTGTTGGAATCGAGCAATCATTTTTGGACCAGCACAACGAGCAGACGATAGCGGCCTGTGCAGTTTACGTACACAGACGATCGCGGCCTGTGCAGTTAACATACAAAGACGATCGCGGCCTGTGCAGTTAATGTACATAGAAGATCGCGGCCTGTGCAGTTAACGTACACAGACGATCGCGGCCTGTGCAGTTAACGTACATAGACGCACGTTCATACAAGCGATGTCGGATCGGGAAAGGTGCGGTTGCTTATTGCGTAACCCTTGCTTTACTTCAAAGTCATCATGGCGCAGGCAGCCCGTCGAAGTGTATCCGTTGTCTCTTGAGACATAAGGAGGCCAGTCAGCTCCAAGACATAAAACTATTTTTCGATGACTTATTTTAAATTTATTGTCATTTCGGTGCATTTTTCTTGTTGCTTTGTTAATGTCAGCAGGAGTCAAATGTCGCGAAGCTGTGATGATTGTGACGATAATAAATATGATTTACGGAACTTTTCGTTGTGACGCCATGAAAACAAAATCATAAAATCATTCTTAACGAGTTCAACGTGATGCATAAACGGCGGGGGAGAAATTAACGAATAACACGGGTGTTTGATTACAAGATCTACTTGGGAAAAAAAGATGAGCGGAGCCATTTCCAAAATGGTGGCGCTGGTTTCCTTTTTTTAGTTTTTCATCTTTTTTTTTTCGTGTAGGTCTTCAGCTTCTTCATTTGAACGTTTTCTTTTCCGTGTATTTTTCGCTGTCTTCTTTCTTCTTCTTCTTCTTCTTCTTCTTCTTCTTCTTCTTCTTCTTCTTCTTCTTCTTCTTCTTCTTCTTCTTCTTCCTCCTCCTCCTCTATTTCTTCTTCTTTTTCGTCTTCTTTTTCTTCTTTTTCTTCTTCTTCTTCTTATTTTTCTTCTTCTTGGTGTATTTATTTCTTCTATTTCTTCTCTTCATTTTTTTCATGTTCTTTCCCCCCATTCCTTTCCTTTTCTTCTTCTTCTTCTTCTTCTTCTTCTTCTTCTTCTTCTTCTTCTTCTTCTTCTTCTTCTTCTTCTTCTTCTTCTTCTTCTTCTTCTTCTTGTACCTTTTATATGTACTTGTTCGCCTACTTCTTTTTCGTAGAGTTCTTCGCCCACTTCTCCACTTTCTTCTTCTCCTTCCTCTTCTTCTTCGTGTTCTTCATCTACTCTTTCTGGCCTTTTGGCCAAGATCAAAGTGTAGTATCTGTTCCGATGGTTACTACACTCCATAAACTGGTATTGTCTTGGCCTTCGGGGCTTGATTTACGCCGGTCTATGGGTCTGTTCTGTGCAGTTCTAGGAGGTCCACTCTCCGAGGCTTCCCCTCCCCTCTTTGGGGAGGAGTAAGTTTATTGCTTACTGCCTGAGGCGCCCCTACTGGGGAATGTCGACGGGGCTGCCCAGGCAATTTTTAATGGCCAGAGTGCTCACCTCTCGGGTGCTGGCTTTTTAAACCCCACTTTCCCGACCCGACCTTGGGTCACATCTTACTTGTGGGAGTAAGATAAAACTGGCCTTGTGCCTAACTCCTGGAGAGGAGTAAATAAATACTCTTTCCTTTTCTTCACCTCCTTCTTTTTTCGTACAACTCTTCGGCCTCTAATTTTTCTTCTTTTTTCTTCTTCTTGTTATTCTTCGTCTTCTTCCTTTTCTGATATCTTTCTTCTCCTTTTCTTCTTTTTTCTTCGCGTATGTCTTCGTCCTCTTCTTTTTTTTCTTTTTCTTTTCGCGTATGTCTTCATCTTATTTTTCATGTTGTTTTAGAACTTCATCTTTCTGTACCTGTTCTTTTTCGTATATTTTTCCCCTTTCTTCTTCTGTTGCTTCTTTTTCTCTTTCTCTTTCTCTTTCTCCTCTTTTTTCCTCTTCTTCTTCTTCTTCTTCTTCTTCTTCTTCTTATTATTATTATTATTATTATTATTATTATTATTATTATTATTATTATTATTATTATTTCCTCTTCTCTTTCTTTTATTTTCAACCTTTTCTTTGTCTCTGCCTTTCCTAAATTCTTCATCTGTTTCTTCCTTTTCTTCTCCGAGTTCTTCTTTTCCGTGTATTTATCTTCTTAATATTCTTCTTTTTCATATATATAATCGCCCTTTTTTATTTATATTCTTCTTCTTCTTCTTCTTCTTCTTCTTCTTCTTCTTATTATTATTATTATTATTATTATTATTATTATTATTATTATTATTTTATTCTTCTTCTTCTTCTTCTTCTTATTATTATTATTATTATTTTCTGCTTCCGTTTCTTGCTTCTTTTTCTTCTTCTTCTTCTTCTTCTTCTTCTTCTTCTTCTTCTTCTTCGTGTACTTCTTCCTTTCTTTTCTTTTCTATGCCATTTTATATTTTCTTCTTCCTAGTGTTCTTCTTTTCTGATTTGCTTTATGACAGACACTGCCACTTGACGAATATTAGAAAACGCCATATTGGGAAACGCCTTGAATTAAAGATAATTGTTTCACTTCAGTAATAAATATGAAATGAATAACAAACACAAAGAAAAATAATTAAAGAAAAGCAACAACAACAAAAAAAACAAAAACAACAAAAAAACAACAACAAAAAACAACAACAAAAAAACAACAAACGAAAAGAACGGGACAGAATGAGGCAGTGCATCCAGTTCATTTGAAGAAAATGGTATTTATAGAATATCAGATTAAAAACATAACGGCTTGCAATTTGGAACCGACTTTCTAAAGAAATGCATTTCACACACACACACACACACACACACACATATATATATATATATATATATATATATATATATATATATATATATATATATATATATATATATATATATATATATATATATATATATATTAATGCCTGTGTTGTTGAAAACGACAGAACTCTTCTGTTTAGTGATTCCTTTTTTTATTTTTTCCATTCGTCGAATGATCTTTTTGACGTTGAAATGGAATGAATTAATGTAGGATCCGTGTGTTTGACTAATGTTTTCGATTCTCTCCGGAATCATCTTCAGGTCTTTGATGGCAAAAATGAATAAAAAGCGAGTGAAAGAATGGAAGTTCTTAAAAAATACGCCGGCAAACCGTTCACGTAAAAGACGGACGTCTACATTTTGAAATTTGACGATTGAAACACTAGAAAGAACCAATGTAGTTTATAAATTCAAATGCCCTTTAGGAGGATGTACCTCCCAAAATAATAATAGCTACATTGGTTTTACAACAACCACTCTATCCCGCCGCCTCACTATGCACCTCGTAAACACTAGTTCAATATACAAACACCTACAAACGCACAACTGCCGTACATCTGAGTTGAGACAGATCTTAGTAATGAACACAAAAATAATACATTCCGAAACTAATT
The DNA here is from genome assembly GCA_963556195.1 of Sepiola atlantica. Taxonomy (NCBI): domain Eukaryota; kingdom Metazoa; phylum Mollusca; class Cephalopoda; order Sepiida; family Sepiolidae; genus Sepiola; species Sepiola atlantica. The sequence continues at coordinate 10,566,583 of OY744546.1, forward strand.
TTAAAAAATTAAAAATACTTGAAGCTGTATACATAAAAACACAGCAACCTAAAATTAATAACATTTCATATGAGACAAGTAAAACTATTTTAAAATGCTTAGCTTAGTTCAGTGACACCAACCGGTGTCGCCTTATTCAATTAAAAAAATAGGGACATCTTATTAAAATTACTTACTGCCTATCTCCCCCATTTTCCTTGTCCATAATTATTAGACTAGACCAAATTAAATTAGCCACTATTTTAAATTAAAATTATAAAAAATAATGATAAGAATAATAAATAAAATTAATAAATAAACGAAGAACAGTTTCAATCGTCACATTTCAAAATGTAAACGTCCGTCTTTTACGTGAACGGTTTGCCGGCGTATTTTTTAAGAAATTCCATTCTTTCACTCGCTTTTTATTCATTTTTGCCATTAAAGACCTGAAGATGATTCCGGAGAGAATCGAAAACGTTAGTCAAACACACGGATCCTACATTAATTCATTCCATTTCAACGACAAAAAGATCATTCGACGAATGGAAAAAATAAAAAAAAGGAATCACTAAACAGAAGAGTTCTGTCGTTTTTAACAACACATGCATTAATGAAAAAATGCTGCCTAAATGCACACAATATATATATATATATATATATATATATATATATAGTTCTATTCATACAAACATAGCATAGCTACACATTCAGAACATGTTTCAGTCGTAACTTTAATAAGCTCGACATCCTCAGGCCGATAAACCCGTTCTTTATGGATTCATATTGTGTCGCCATAGTTTTTTTTGTTTTACGGCATATCAACCTTTTTCGAGTCATTTAATGCGGAATCCAGTCATTTTTTTGTAAAAGTTTTTCATGCTTCAAGTTTCTGATTTCTTTAAATATTTATCAAGAAAGAAAGAAAGAAAGAAAGAAAGAGGGGAAAATGTTGTTTTTTGTTTCTGGCTTTGCAGAACAGGATTTAATTTTGCAAAGGAAAAGAAAAAAAAACAATAACATCAATGTTTGGTGCATTTTAGTCAGGTAGCCGATAAATAGCTCTATTTCTTTATGATAAGCACAACAAAAGATTCACCTGCTTTTTATTCCGTGGATATTAACCCTAACCTTAATTAGGATACGTACATATTTTAGCCAGCGTCATGTCTGTGAAGGTCTCATAGTTCCATTAACCCGAGGTCTTTATCGGTTTTTCTGCTACGCGAAGGATTTTCTGACTACCCACTTAAAAGCAGATATCCTGATGTACTCTCATCTTCCCGAGGCAGAAGTTTCTGGATTTCAACAGTTTTGCACCACTTTTATGTCATTTGCAGAAAATATATAGATATAAAACCTTGACATCCGTATACCAATTTTGATCAAAATCCATTACATAACTGTTAATCTTAGAAAATGTCTAAAATGTAAGGCTTAAGCTTAAGGGGTCTCAAGAAGAAATCGAAATTCATGGAATCTTTCTCATTTGATGTCTGATGACAAATTCAATGCAAATCTGATATATTTGAATTGTCAAATGGGATGCTGTGCCCATATCCCTCTCTAAAAATGGGAGGCTGTGCCCATATCCCCCTAAAAATGGGAGGCTGTTCCCATATCCCCCCTAAAAATTGGAGGCTGTGCCCATATCCCCCTAAAAATGGGAGGCTGTGCCCATATCCCCCCTAAAAATTGGAGGCTGTGCCCATATCCCCCTAAAAATGGGAGGCTGTGCCCATATCCCCCTAAAAATGGGAGGCTGTGCCCATATCCCCCCTAAAAATGGGAGGCTGTGCCCATATCCCTCTAAAAATGGGAGGCTGTGCCCATATCTCCCCCTAAAAATAGGAGGCTGTGCCCATATCCCCCTAAAAATGGGAGGCTGTGCCCATATCTCCCCGTAAAAATGGAAGGCTGTGCCCATACCCCCTAAAAATAGGAGGCTGCGCCCATCTCGTGGCCCCTAAAAATCCTTTATAATATTCGGAAGAAAATGAAATTCGAGAATATATATTAATTGATGTCTGATGTATATTTTTTTAATTTCACTAAACTCGGGGGTATCTGAAATTTCCCGGGAGCTTCCACCCACGTTTTAACCCCTTTTGCATAAAACTAAAGAAAGTCTCGTTGTATCCACCTGGTTAACGCTTTTTTGTGTAAAGGAAGATGGTCAGATTTTTATAAAAAAGTGCTTTCGTATGATTTTTTTTTTAGAATTAATAAATTAGTTTTCAAAGTAAAAAAAAATATTTACAAATACATAACAACAGAAAATAAAGTTTTAAACAACAAAAATAAAATAATAGAAGAGTCGTTTTAGGAAACGAAAATTAGTTAAAATTAGGTTATATTTGTTTGTTTAGTATCTATGTACGTATACGTTTCGTCCTTTATAATCGGGACTCATCAGCATAGAGATATGACTATCCACTACTGATCACTCGATTCGAAACCCCAGGCTCCGAGTATTCTACAACTATAGTTCTAAATATAGTTTCGTACTTATTACATAATTCCCGCCAAAACCTTCTATAATACTAACCCATGGTATGTACCTGATTAACCTCATTCTCCTGAAGATGGACCCGGATAGGTCTGAAAGTACTTGGGAGACTAATCCAAACTATAGCAAATTCTTCAGCCAATTCCCCTCCGAAACTAAGATCGTTATTCGGACTATTGAAAGGATCTACCAAAGGATATCTAGACATGAGTTGTCTCTTTTATTCAACAATATATATATATATATATATATATATATATATATATATATATATATATATATATATATATATATATATATATATATATATATATTGGATTGGCATTATCTTTAGTATGAGGTTCATACGTTCTTTATTTAAGTTACATGTTACGTCTAAGAAGTTAACTAGTTTAATATTAGATGTTATTTCCACTTTTAGATTTAATCTTTTCATTTCTCTAAGGATATTTTTTTTGTTCTTTCACACTTTTGCCCATTTGAGTTTTTAACTACCAACAATCCGTCATCCTTACATAAGCCTATGTCTTCTATGCTAATGTCTTTTGTAAGATTGTATAATATGTAGGGATCAACTAGATCAGTGACTTCTGCTGAGTCCAGAGAGCCCATAGAGACATCAAAAGATCCAAATATATGTATGTAAGGGTTACGGTTATAATAAAATACAAGACCAATAGCATGAAAGAAAAAGGTTCTGCAACAGTTCGTAAAATGCTAAATGGCAAATGTCCACAATAATTCCTTACTTGTGAGGGATGTATATATTTTTTAGCCATTAATTTGTGAAATTCACGGAATGCATCATAGGTTACGTATCTTTTGGTGTGAAATGACAAATACACATGACTAGTAGAATACCCGTCCCAGGACCGGTAAAATTTTTCTGGAGCAAGATATGGTCAAAAGCCTCAAAAACCTAACAAAAATGCCAAATGGCTGCAAAAAAACATAACAGATGAACTTCAGGAAATTGAAAAAGGAACAGAAACAGAAATTAACGAAGAAACTTTTAAGACAAGCTTAAGGAAAATGGCAAACTGGAAAGATCCAGGCTACGATGGAATACATGCATATTGGTTAAAATAATTCACGACCCTTCATGAAAAGCTAGCACAGAAACTGAGAAGATGTATCCACAAAACAGACGTACCAGAGTGGTTGATCAAAGGACAACACTAATACAAAAAGACGCAAAAAAGGGAATAATCCAAAGCAACTACAGACCGATAACCTGTTTACCAACTGTGTGGAAAATCCTAACGGCACAACTGAGAGAACAAATCTACTATTGCCGGAACAATCGTGGACGGTTCGCCGAGAAACAAAAACGATGCAGGAAAGGGAAAATAGGGACGTATGATCTGTTATACATAGACCAAATATTAAAAAAGGAGTTTGGTGTGTTTCCTTTCACCCAGCTGACCCTATTATAGTTGACCTGTTTCTGACACACCTTCCATTTATTTTTCGAAACGCTACAAGACATTAGCTTTTATTTATCGTGATGAGCGTAGATCATGCTGCCTTATCCTTTATTGGATGTTCCGAAACAGGCGAGCAAATGCAATTTACCATTTATTAAAGTGTTCCATGGGGAATAAAGGAACATTTTGGGGGAGACTGACCTGTATGACTTGAAAGTTTTAATATATATATATATATATATATATATATATATATATATATATATATATATATATATATATATATATATAGTATGTTTTTAAAAGGCTGAGGGCAATGCAAAGTGCCGGGTAGGTTGTAAGCTGGAAGGAACAAAACTAATAAATCGAAATGGGACTTACTATTTATTTTTTCTTAAAATCTTACATAACAGCAAGTGTGGTGTTAGCTGTTTGTGTGTTGTTCGGATGATTATTAAAAATCATTTATTTAATATTTCGGAAAAAGAAACTTCTCTTTGTCAAAAATAATAAACACCAAAAGAAAACTCCGTCTGTGCAGAGAATCTACCAATATATATATATATATATATATATATATATATATATATATATATATATATCCCTTAAATAATATTAGAAGCAAACTAATATAATAACTGTAAAAAATAAATTGACTTACATGAGTGGTTTTCCACTGAACGACTTGGGACTTAAGGTTTTTTTTGGGGGGGGGGGGGTTTCCTTATATAGTTTTAATGGTTGAGAAACTTCCGAGACTATATATATTTTACTTTTCTAAAGTTAAGCTTATATTTATCGTGATGAGCGTAGACCATGCTGCTTTATCCTTTATTACATGTTCCGAAACAGTCGATCAAATGCAATTTACCATTTATTAGTGTTCAATAGGGAATAGACTGACCTGTATGACTATAAAGTTTTTATAATTTATTTTATGGACAAGATTTATATATATATATATATATATATATATATATATATATATATATATATATATATATATATATATATATATCAAATAAATGATGAGAATAAAAATTGTATAAACTACAAAGATTTATTAACTCATCAGTTGGGTTTTAAATGAGGAAAACATTGTTATTCCTTCCTTTAACCTTGTTTTGAACAACTGATGACTTAATCGATATTGTATTTTGCTCAATTGTTATTTTCATCATTTATATATATATATATATATATATATATATATATATATATATATATATATATATATATATATATATATATATAATTATATATATATTTATATATATATATATAATTATATATATATATATTTATATATATATATAATTATATATATATATATATATTTATATATTTATATTTTTATATATATATAATTATATATATATATATATATATATATATTTATTTATAAATATGTATTATATATGTTCTCACTCCCTCTCTCTCTAATTATATTTGAATTGTCGAGTGTGAATCCCCCTTTTTTCAGTTAAAAAATGTAATCATCTAATTTGGATAGTTGACAATACCACAAGGTTAAAATAAATTATTGCATCAATGATTATGTAATTTCGTGTTACTATATTTTATTTTATTCTTGCTCTGTTTATTACATTGAGCTTCCATACCCGGATTTCCTCCTGGAATTTATTTTATTATAACACAATGTATATATATATATATATATATATATATATATATATATATATATATATATATATATATATATATATATATGTATTTATATGTATATATATATGTATTTATATGTATATATATGTGTATTTAAATGTATATATATATGTATTTATATATATATATATGTATTTATATGTATATATATATGTATTTATATGTATATATATGTATTTATATGTATATATATACATATATATGTATTTATATGTATATATATATGTATTTATATGTATATATATGTATTTATATGTATATATATATGTATTTATATGTATATATATATATGTATTTATATGTATATATATATATGTATTTTATGTATATATATATGTATTTCTTATGTAGATATATATGTATTTATATGTATATATATATATAATTATATATATATATATGTATTTATATGTATATATATATATAATTATATATATGTATTTATATGTATATATAATTATATATATATATATGTATCTATATGTATATAATTATATATATATATATATATATATATATATATATATATATATATATATATATATATGCAGAGACCATATTGACATAAAAAATGTTGTTTGGCACAAGACAAATGAAACGGACCATAAAAAATATATCTCACAGCAATGTTATGTTTTTTGGAAATGTGAAAAATAAAAATAAAAATAAGTAAATAAAAACATGGTTATTGGAATATAATATAAACCTGACTGAATATATATATATATAGAATAAATATGAAACTAAGAGTAAGCTTTTAATAGAAAGAACCTATAGTGAAATGGTAAAAGCTCAATATACGAGATAGAGCAATTATAAGGATAGATGAATGAAAGAAGAGTGATAAACATGCACGAATGTCCAAATTTATTTTAAACTTTGATAGTTCAATGCAAGGTATATTCTGTAATAAAAGTATGTTTATGATTCTTTTCTTAGTCCGATTCGAAACACTGGACTACAAGTATTTTTCAACTCAAATCCAACGTCTCTAACCGCTAGGCCAATTTTAAATAGCTGATAAACAATGATAATTTTAACACTTTTGTCGGCGGCTTGACGTCAAGGCATTCTACTTCTTTTTAAGGGAAGGAACGATGCATTATAAAGTAAGTGACGTCATGCTGTGCTAATACTACCATTACAGTGCTCTACTTTTTCGAGGAGCGACAATATATATATGCTTACGAAGTATATAAAGCAAGAAAACTATGCCTGATTTCAATATAAAATCATCTAACAATGGCTGACATGCTGTAAAACTTAACGATCAATCAAGTGGTATCCAGGTTTTTATGTACCTCTTCTCTATAAGGTTAGACACAAGGTCTGGTGTAGTTTAAAACCGCAGCGGACGAGGTAAAGCATATTTTGACGTACAAAAATACCTGAGCAGCCCCGTCGGCATTCCCCGTTAGGCGACGTCCCAGACTATCAACAATAAATTAATTATTTCTCAAATATGAAGTAAAGCTTGAGATTAACTTCCTAAGATTGAACAGAACCATACCTCAGCGTGACATCGGAAAAGACGGACTGAGTGTGGAAGACGTACCTTCAACTATCCCCGTGAGCGGAATCAAGGTGTTTCATAATTTTTGGGCTTTCAGTGTACAGTTGTAACGGTACTTCCAAGATTGTACCCAACCCTCCTCGCCTATATATTTAAGAACATCACCGGGAAGGATTATCAGTATCCCCTTTCAGGATCAATAACATCACAGTAACCCGGCCCAGCCCCGACTTGCCACGATCGTCCCACCCTGCCATAATCAATGGTTTTACACAGACATTACAACAAATCCCCCCCACTAACTTATTCAGCAAGTAAAGGTTCCTCAAACATTGCCGGCCCTCGACGTCGCCAGCGAGAGGCGAACATCTTCCCTTTCAACCTCCTTGTCCCTAACCCCGACGGGGCCCCCCTATTTGCACGACCCCCGATCCCCTCCGCGTGCACGCACACTCTTGACTTTTATGTCAATATATCATTACGCCGGTTATCCTATTCCAACAAATAACCGTTTGTTTTCGACGAGTTGCGTCTGACTTATCTAGTGCCACACGGCCACGCTTTTCCGCCACAATTTACAACCTTTTGACCAAAATGGAAGATTCGTGGATGAGAGCGGCGCGGGGCGGGCGGGCGGGCGGGCGGGTTACGGCCGGGGGGGGGGGGGGCTGAGCAGGGTTGGGGTATTAGGGTACTCTGAGAAACAAAAATAGAAAGAAAAAGGGGTTGCGAGGGGGGCACAAATGAGGAGGTGATGAAGTAGAACAATAAAGAAGAAGAAAGAACGGGGGAGTAGTAGTGGTAGTAGTAGTGGCAGTAGTAGTAGTAGTAGTAGATGTATGTGTGACCTGTGTGAGAACTCCTAGTGAGTAAATAATAATAATGATGATAATTATAATTATAATAATGATGATAATAATAATAAGAAAGACAAAGACAAAGAAGAAGAAGAGGACGAAAAAGGAAAAGAAGAAGAAGAGGGCGAATACATACATTAAAAAGAAGAAAACGAAGAAGAGGATGAACACCTATACGAATACGAGGAGGAAAAAGAACAAGAAGCAGAAGAAAAGGATAAGGCGATGTCCAAGACCTATATGAAGAAGTAGTAGGAGATGAAAGGGTAGAAGAAGCAGAGGACGAAGACCTACACGAAGAAGAAGAAGAAGAAGAAGAAGAGGAAGAAGAAGAAGAGGAAGAAGAAGAAGAAGAAGAAGAAGAAGAAGAAGAAGAAGAAGAGGAAGAAGAAGAAGAAGAAGAAGAAGAAGAGGAAGAAGAAGGAGATGGAGAAGAGAAAGAAAAAGAAGCAGAGGACGAAGACCTACATGAAGACGAAGAAGAAGAAGAAGAAAACGAAGAAGAGGAAAACCTATACGAGGAAAAAGAAGAAGAAGAAGAAGAAGAAGAAGAAGAAGAAGGCGGAGACAAAGACCTATACAAAGAAGAAGAAGAAGAAGAAGAAGAAGAAGAAGAAGAAGAAGAAGCAGACGACGAGGTCTAAGACGTATACGAAGAAGATGAAGGAGAAGAAGAGAAAGAAGAAGAAAATGAAGAAGAGGAAGAAAAAGAAGCAGAGGACGAAGACCTACACGAAGAAGAAGAAGAAGAAGAAGAAGAAGAAGAAGAATATGATGAAGAGGAAGAAGAAGACCTATACGACGACGACTAAGAACAAGAACAAGAGGATGAAGACCTATGCAGAGAAGAAAGAGATGAAGAAGAAGAAATATTTTTACGTATTTACACTTCATTTCTTTTCTATACGACGACGACGACGAAGAAGAAGAAGAAGAAGAAGAAGAAGAAGAAGAAGAAGAAGAAGAAGAAGAAGAAGAAAAAGAAATATTTCTACTTATTACACTTCATTTCTTTTCATTTCATGAATTTATCGATGAGTTATCATTGAATTAAAAAGCGCAGTTATCTTGGATTTTCCAAGTCAAACATAAATAGCCTCTAAGGCGACGAATCCAAATTTACATTTGTTATTACTGTACCATGTTATTGCCAATAAAATAACGTATTTCGTTACATTTTATTTTTTAAATTTACTTAGTCCGCTCCAGACAATCTATATTATAAAACTCTTTTAACTAATCACCGAAAAACATCAATTTCAGCAAGGAGAATAACTCATATTTTGAATTGAAAAATACAAAACTCAAACAACTAAAGTTGCAATTCTCTTCCTGTATGAGTATAAAAAAATCGACAATCACATAAAAAATAAGAACCGGGAAACAGTGGGCAGTCTATTCGTTAGAGACGGTTTTGCCTTTTGTTCTTGCCCCACTCTCAGTTTTTCTCCAATTAAATTTTTGTATATGAATATATTTATGAAATAATAAAATTTCCAACAAATTAGTACAAAGTAGTACGACCCCGAGAGTTTGTGATATTGTGGTCGCTGAGATGATTCTAGTTCAGAATAGGATAGACATTCTTCATCTTTTGGGACTAAAGATGGCCAACGACGCCCCAATACCCCACACTTTCGATGACCTTGTGCCTAATTTGTTACATTGTAAAAATATTATAAGTAAAAAATTTATAAGAAAAAATATTATAAATAATTCAAAGTGTAGTATCTGTTCTGTCTTCAATCAGTGAAGAGAAATCCCTCCAGACTGAAGCAATTTTTATTTTTGTCCTATTCCAGAGTACCATTTTTGGGGAGAGCTGGATTGTCCCCACATAATTAACCGATCTTGTGTCTAACTCTTCCCTCGTGGGGAGGCAAGTAAATTGGGACATTAAGCGCATCTAATTAAATGACGGGTTTTCAAGTACTTTTCTGTAGAAAAAACAACAAACAAACTACGCTTGCTTACTTAGTAGACATGTTTTGTCTTACATCTGCCTATCACACCAGGGGGTTAGGGTTAGGGTTAGGGTTAGGGTTAGGGAGTTAACGAAACTAATTCTAAGTAGGCAAACATTAAAAAACGACTGAATAAATTGTAATTTATATCATAGTTGGATGCCGAAGCAACAGGAAAGACAAATATTTCGGTGCTTATGCTGATTGGCGGCCATATAAAAAAATATTTTTATATAAAAACAATAATATATACTTATTAAGCATTATATTCTTACTCACTGTACGAAAAAGTAGAAAAAATTATCCACTAGAACTTTAATTACAAGTATTTTTCCATTCTGCGTATCATAACAGCGATTCGTTCACTAAGACTCCATCTTGTTTTTAAGAAGATTTCAAGGGCAGATAACTGAAATTTTCTTTGGATTGGGATATTTTTAGGGGCTTATGCTGATTGGCGGCCATATAAAAAAATATTTTTATAGAAAAACAATAATATATACTTATTAAGCATTATATTCTTACTCACTGTACGAAAAAGTAGAAAAAATTATCCACTAGAACTTTAATTACAAGTATTTTTCCATTCTGCGTATCATAACAGCGATTCATTCAGTAAGCGTCCATCTTGTTTTTTAAGAAGAGTTCAGTTATCTGCCCTTGAAATCTTCTTAAAAAACAAGATGGCGGCTTACTGAACGAGTCGCTGTTATGATACGCAGAATGGAAAAATACTTGTAATTAAAGTTTTAGTGGATAATATTTTCTACTTTTTCGTACAGTGAGTAAGAATATAATGTTTAATAAGTATATGTTATTGTTTTTATATAAAAATATTTTTTTTATATGGCCGCTAATCAGCATAAGCACCAATATTTCTTCATAATTAAACTTTGCAAACTTTGGTTAAGAAACTTTCGTTTTCATAGAACTCAACATTACGTTACGCACACATTATAATTCTTGGATATCAAGAGCTTAATGGCGCTTTTAACCCTTTTATGCATAATTTTGAGCAGAAATTCTACGTATCTGATCTAACTTGTTCTTGAACCACGCGCCTTTAAGTTGAGCTTAGATTTGAAAAGGCCCGTAACGACTAATAATGGAAGCAATAATGGAGGCAAACGTCGATGGCCACTCTATCCATTCAATTCGTATCAATCAGATGGTTCTATTGTTAGCATTGGTTTCACCGATATCTTTCTTCAATGGATTGTGCTCCGATGAACTTGCTGCTCTGGTGCTCCAACGACGTAAATTCACTAGACCAACCTGACAATCTGCCAAATCCCATCCATTCACTGTCGAGGTCCCCAGATTCCGACGAGCTTTCTACCCCAAAATCTTCTTTTCTTCGTGCTGCTGGACTCTGGAACTCCATCCCTGCTTCCTGTTTTCCTGACAGTACTGATATGCAGAAATGTAAACAGACAGCTCACTGCATAGCTCCCAATTTAGGTTGACCCCCCCCCCAAAAAAAAAAAACTCTCACCCTTTTTCTCACGTCTACAGTGGCGGCCTGCCTTGTTTGGGGTGAACTATGTTAAAAAAAATTAGAATCCTTTCTAGAAAGAAATCGGGCACTTACAGGAGGAACCACGTGAAGGTTACCAACATCCTAATTTAAAGTGTTTCTGTGGAACGAACTGGATTCGAACTTGGCACACCCAGGTTGTCAGTCTATGTCGTTAACCACTTAGCCTCCGTCACATACAGGAAGAGTATTTAGTAAACTCAACAATTTGAGTAAAACATATATATTAAACAAAACAATTTATTTGGATAATACATTTTGTAGAGCTATCAGTTACAGAGCATGGTTGAGTTTATTTTTAAGGAGTGAGAAGTTCCGTTTGTTAAACGAGTGAAATGTTCCGTTTGTTTAAGTTCGTGTTTTTTATGAATGCGTATATGCGAGCGCGTTTGATGTAAAGTTATGTATTTCTGTGGCAATTGTAATGTGTGTGTGTGTGAGTAAAGTTCTTTGTTCAATGATGAGAAATTGAAGATGTTACCTTTTCATTGCCTTATGCCTCCCCTACCTCCATGGTCGACCGGGGGGGGGGGGCGTGGACGACGATCTCCTCAGTGCCTGCTGGCCGAAAACCGGAAGAGAAAAAGAGCGAAAAGTGAGTGTGCCACTTGTTGCGTCTTTTTTTTTATAGGGATCAAGTCACGCGTGATCAAGCTGGACTGTTGGTCCCTGATTGACCGGAATCTTCTCTATCTCAGAGACGAAGAAGGGTTGACCACACAGACAAAAAAAAGAAGTCGCAACAAATATCCACTTGGCCGGTAGCAGCGTCTGCTACAGATTCATTTTGTCTTGTGGAGTATCCAGTTTAATGTTGCTATTTATGGTAGCATCACTGGAATATGGTACACCATTCATTGTCTGAACCAGTGTGTAGCCATTCTGGGAGGATCTTATTTGTGCTTCGAATACAATGCTATTTTGAATATTTGGTCAGGGCGAAGTATCCTAATAGCAAGTTGTTTCTGCCTACGTCAAAACTTGTTCTGTTTACTTGAGGGGACTATTTAGAGAAAATATACTGTATAATTAAAGAAAAAAATATTTGGGTGTTTTATGTCATTCTTGTGTTTATCAAAATACAAATATTAAAAAAGGGCTAAGAAAAACCATTACATATGTCTGCCATTTTAGAAACCTTGTGGTTAAGTGTGATTAAGTGTACATTTAATTCTTCGAATCTCAATTCCAGCTTGAATCAAGGGAGGCGCGAGAGTGCTCTATCCCTTAATAGACTTCACGTATAGCCTATGTACGTACGTATGTGCCACCTTGTATCTCATCAACTATTTGATGGATTCAGCTGATTTTTGGCAGAGATAGAGGTTCTAGGATTTAGTTGATAGCATTTTAATTTCAGTTTACCATATACCTTAGTTTTCCAGAAAATTCAAAAAAACCTTAGAAATGACCATTGTATTGAGAATAGCCTTTACAAAAGTAGTGACATTCCATGAAAAATGCCAGTATACTGAAATCATATGCCCTTAATAGGGTTAAGATGAACATTCATATACACTAAATGTACAAAAGCAAGGAAATTCCCAAATGTTTACACTTTTATTGTCATTAAGGGTATGACTACATATCAACCAAACCATTTCATTATCACATCACTACAGTATAAATCTCTATACATTAGTGGATGAAGTGTGTGAGGTGCGCTGAAGAAAAATTCCTACCAGTAAAATACATAGCCCTGTTGTGCTCGCATACCCTTAATGACAATAAAAGTGTAAGAATTTGTGAATTTCCTTGCTTTTGTACATTTAGTGTATATGAATTTTCATCTTAACCCTATTAAGGGCATATGATTTCAGTGTACTGGCATTTTTCATGGAATATTTTAAGAGTTAATCCGACTTGTTCTACAGAGAGACACTCGAGAATAGCGCCTAGTGGTAATTCAAACTGACTCCATTTAAGGCTTTATGTATTTCTAAGAAGCCAACCAAGTTTGCAATGATGGGTCGTTGTTATAATTTAAATCCATTAAAAGAACCAAATAAAACATGCAATCGGATTGCAAACCATTCGGGAATGATAGATATCCCGGATGTTCTTGAAATCGACAAGGTTTTTTTGTGTGTGGAGGGCAGCAAATTGAATAGAAATGGCGGAAGAGAAGAATATGGTGATTATTGGGAAAGGTTGACTTTTCTGTGAAGAAGGGGGTAGGTATAAGGGTTGCTGAAAAAGGACCCGTTGTTTGCTGAGGGGAGTGGGGGAAAATGGGGCGAACAGTAAATACCAACTCCATATTTTAGAGACACAGCCGTATAAGCCCCTTACTATAATCAAGGGTTTCCAGCTTTCGCTTTTTTTCTATTCTTTTCTCTAAACATCTCGAACATTCTGGGATTTCTTTTTTTTTTTTGTTGGAGGGGGGGGGGGGTTCTAAGAGTCACCAAACTTGTCGCGCTTGTTTCTTGTATAAACTAAACGTCTCAGCATTAATAACGCTCATGTGTGAAGAAAAAGAAGAAGAAAAAGAAGAAAAAGCAAAAGAAGGAGAATTGAAGATTAAAAAGAAGAAGAAGAAGTAAAAAAAGAAGAATTGAAGAAGAAAAAAGAGAAAAAGATGAAGAAAAGGAAGAAGACGAAGAAGTGCAAGAAGAAGAAGAGGAAGAAGTAAAAGAAAGAGAATTGTAGAAGAAGAAGAAGAAGAAGAAGAAGAAGAAGAAGAAGAAGAAGTAGACAAAATTGACAAAAATAAAAAAGAAGACACAAAAGACGAAGGTTAAAAAGAAGATGAAGAAGAATTGAAGAGAAAATAGAGACGAAGGAAAGGTGGAAGAAGAAACAAAGAATTGCAAAGGGTAAAAAAAAGAGACGAAGTAAAAGAAGGCGAAGGAGACTACGAAGGTGAAAAAGTAGACGAAGTATTGAAGAAGAAGTAATAAGAATTAAAGAAGAAGAAGAAGAAGAAGAAGAAGAAGAAGAAGAAAAAGAAGGAGAAGAAACAAGAATTAAAGAATTGATAAAGGTTAAAAAAACGAAGAAGGAAAAGAAATACAAAAGAATAATTAAAGAAAAGAATTGAAAAGGGTTAAAAACACGAAGACAATTTGAAATGAAAAGGAAGAAGAAAGAGAAGAAGAGGAAAAAATAATAGAAGAAGAATTATAGAAGAAAGAAAAGAAAAAGAAGAAGAAGATGTAGAATGAGAAGAAGAAAAGGAAGAAGAATTGAAGACAAAACAGAATTATTTACAAAAAATAGAAACAAGAAAAAAGTCAAAAAAGAAGAAATTAAATGAAGAAGAAATAGAGGAAATATTGAAGAACAACAAATGTAATAAGAATTGAAGGAAAAGAATAAGATTAAGAAAAAGAAGGAAAAAAAGAATCGAAGTTGAGAACTGAAGAATAATAGAAGAAGGTGAAGTCCTGTAAGACAGAAATACGAAGAATTATACCAGAAGAAGAAGATGAAAAAGAAGAAAAAGAAGAAGAACAAAGGTAAATAATAATGATAATAATAATAATAAAAATAATGATGATAATAATAATGATAATAATAATAATTATTATATAAATAATAATAATGATGATAATAATAATAATAATAATAATGATAATAATAATGATAATGATAATAATAATAATGATAATAATAATAATAATAATAATAATAATAATAATAATAAGCGGTGATGAACGAAAAGAGGTGGAGCATACTGGAGGCCTGAGGAGACTTGTTGTCACTCAGACTCCAGGGAATACCACAGGTTGTCGGCAGTGGGTGACCACTGACGATGACCAGTGTGATAACTCCTAGTGAGTAAATAATAATAATAATAATAAAAAGAAGAAGAAAAATATAAAAGAATTGAAGAAAAAAGATTTTAATACAAGAGAAAAAGTAGGATAAAATAATAAGAAAAAAAACAATTATTAAGACGACGAAAAAGATAATGACAAAGGAGAAGAAGAAGAAGAAGAAGAAGAAGAAGAAGAAGAAGAAGAAAAAGAAGAAGAAGAAGAAGAAGAGAAGGAAAATTGAAGAAAAAAAATCGAATAAAAAGAATTGTATTAGTAGACGAAGAAGAAAAAGTACTATGGAGAAGGTGTTCTAGGGCGAATGCTGCCTTTGCCCGGGTCTTGCCAGTTGATCCTCCAACCTCCGTACCGAATGTGCACTTGTGTGTGTGTGTGTGTGTGTGTGTGTGTGTGTGTGTGTGTGTGTGTGTGTGCTTTCCAAATAAGAAAGGCCGCTGAACTTTGCACGTGTCATGAAGGCAGTTGGCGGTTTTTCGAGGGAGCCTCAGTCTCGACTGAAGCGTTCTATCCCAAACTGATCTTCTGACATACTTAGCTTTACTTAGTCAGAAAGATAAAAGAATTAGCAGGTATGAGGGGAGAGGGTGACGATGAGGCAACCTGGGCGGATAGAGGTGCGGACGGGGTAGGGCGCAGGGACAGGAGCAAGTATTTGCACTAAGTATTAGTAATCATTACTTTGCTCTTAGTAAACTAACAGTACCATCGCAGAAATCATTTCACCGGTTTTCTATCCACAAAACATAACACCTCCCCCCCCCCACACACATATATATATATATATATATATATATGGTGATAATTACATCTCTCTCTCTATATATATATGTATATATATATAGTAAGCTATGAAAATATATTTATGGCAATTAAGCTACACAGAGGCTCCCGCGTTTCATCCCCGGGGGGAATCTTCAGGCTAAAATGCATGGAGTTATATTTGCCTGGTGTCTTTATATACACGGTTAGCTAATTAACCAATCAGATTCTTTGTTGTTCTCTCAACCAATCGTTGGACTTTCCACGAACAAAGGTCTTGTTAGTGTTACTTCCTATATCCTGTTCTATTGTTCTGTTTTCTATAGATTGGCCTATATCCTGTTTCCTTTGTTGTGTCAATATAATATATATATATATATATATATATATATATATATATATATATATATATATATATATATATATATATATATATATAGTGATAATTACAAAATAGCGCCCTGATTGGAATTCTGTCACCCTATTGGGATCACACGTGAATGTTGTCTGTTCTTTGTTGTTGTTTTGTTCTCCATGAACTTTGTGTTCAATAGAACATCTTATAAATGCCTTTCATTGTGGTATCTGAAGAACAGCGAGTAATTGCGTTTAATGGCTGCATTTTAATCGTTGCGAAACAATTGTAAGACCATCGTCAATTTTGTCATTGACAAAAAGTAAATGATATCAGTAAAGACTAATTTTTTTGGTCATTGGAATTTAAATAATCACTATATATATATATATATATATATATATTAATGGAAAGATAATAAATATTAAAATAATATTTTATCTTTAATATATATCTTATCTTGAAAAGTCAATGCTCAATATACATGATAGAGCAGTAATATAAGGGAATGAGTTATGCGAATAAAAAGTGAGAAGAAGCATACATTTGTGAAAATCCATGGGTTAAGCACAGAAAAATGTTTTATATATATATATATATATATATATATATATATATACATATATATATATATAATTATTTTTAATAGATATTATCTTTAATATCCCTATACATATGTTTAATATTCACTAAGAATCTTCAGTATGGCTATATATACACACAGCTGTTTTCGATTGGAACATCGGACCCCAGTCACCATTGACTGTCATATATATATATATATATATATATATATATATGACATAACATACAAGATAAACACAAATGCAAATTCACACAATTAGATATAGTAGACTTCTACCCATCCATTACAAAAGACACCCTAGATAAGGCCTTAACATTTGCACTTTCACACACAAACATCAGTCAACTAGAAAGAGACACAATACTGCAAGCAAGACAAACCCTTCTCTTCTTCGAGGGAAGGGCTTGGGTTAAAAAATCAAACCCAGAGGACCCATTTGATGTTGCAATGGGGGCCTACGACAGTGCAGACATCTGTGACTTAGTCGGCTTGCTTATATTAAATACACTCCAAAATAAATTTCCAGACCATTTCTTTGGTCTCTATAGAGATGACGGACTTTGTCTGTCACGCAACCACAACGGAAACACATTAGATAGATTTAGAAAAGAATTAACAAACACCTTCCATAATCTCGGCTTCAAAATTACCATTAAAACAAATTTAGACCAAGTAAACTTCCTAGATACCACACTGAACCTTAAAAACAATACACACAAACCTTTCCACAAACCCAATGAAACACTCCAATACATACACAAGGGATCCTGCCACCCCCCCACCATCTTTAAAAATTTAATCAATAATATTAGCCAAAGAATCTCAAACCTTTCATCCAGTCCCGAAATTTTCAACCAAGCAGCACCATATTACAACAAAGCGCTCCGCGACAGCGGGTTCAGAGAAGAAATCTCATACACCCCCAACCGAGACCAACCACGGGGGACCCGCAATAGAAGGAGATCGGTGATCTGGTTTTCCCCACCCTATTCGACCAATACCAAAACAAAGGTAGGCCAACTTTTCCTCAAGTTGCTCGACAAACACTTCCCACCCACAAATGAATTACACAAACTTTTTAACAGAAATTCTGTTAAGATCAGCTATTCCACTGCCCCTTCAATAAGAAAAATTATCTCTGCAGAACCCAAAACAATTACAAACGCAGGCTGCTCATGCCAAGACAAAAACAACTGCCCCCTGGAGGGAAATTGCAAAATCAATTCAATCATTTATGAAGCAACCGTCACAGACCAGAATACCAGTAATGCAGAAAAATATATTGGGATGACGAAGGGAAATTTCAAACAAAGGCTATATGCACACAGAAACTCCTTCAGATACAAAAACAAGGCTAATACGGCACTCGCGACCCGAATATGGCAGCTTAAAGAAGAAAACACACCCTTCACCATCAAATGGAAAATAATTGAGAGAAAACCATCCTTCTCTCCAGCCATAAACAGATGTCCTCTATGTGACGCTGAAAAATACCACATTTCAAAAGCCATCATCGATCCGAATACAGCCTGTTTAAATGTCCGCGATGAAATATTCAAGGGATGTGCACACAAGAGGCAAGCATTGCTTATAAACTGGTCTGACCGATTCACATAATGTCTAACTACCCCCCCTCTACTAATATAAACACAATAAAAACGAACAAACACCTCATCAACCTATATCCACTTAAACTTCAAGAGCAAAAACTCCGACCTTCACAAAAATACAAAAATATTTAATTTAATTATCAATCACTAGATTACTCAAAAAATTATATCCACATAAATTCCAAGAGCATAAACTTCGACTTTCACCAAAATGCAAAAATATTTAATTTTTAATTTTTAATTTTTAATTTTTAATTTTTTTATTTTTTTATCTTTTATCAACCACCAGATTAATTTTCAAACCCACTTTAACAAACTCAAATATTTCATATTTCCATCTTAGTTACCTCCCTTAGATCCGAATCCCTTCATTAAAAATCACTCCAATCTAAAGATTCTTACACATCAACGATTTTTAGAACGCATACCTTCAAAAATATAACGGCTAATGATACAAATTCATAATTTGGCTCACGGGAATTTCAGAGAAACCCTTTCTTTATTTTTATTATTTTTTATTTTTTTATTTTTTATTTTTTATTATTTTTGTTTTTAATCTTTAATTTTTAATTTTTAATTTTTATATATTATTTTTTAATTTTTATATATTATTTTTTTATATATTATTTTTTTATTATTATTATTTTTATTTATATATTTTATTTATATATTTTTATTCTTTTTATTCCTTCTATTTTTATTCTTTCTTTCTCTCTCGCTCTTTTTTATTCTCTACAATTTATTCTCTCTCTATATATATATATTTTTTAACCCACTTTTTATACTCTTTTTCTCTTTTTCTTTTTTTTCTTCTTTTTTTATTCCTTTATTCTTAGTATTAAAATGTTTTTATATATATATAGGTTTTTTTTATATTTATTTATATATATATATATATATTTTTTCATATATATATTTTTTTATTTTTTACCCCCCTTTTTTATTCCCCTTTTTATTCCCTTTAATCTTGAATTCTCTTTCTTCTCCCGTGTTTTAAATCTCAACGGTCTTATGACACTAAATTCAAATTTAAACAAACACACACAACACACTGAGCAAATAACGCGTCCCAACAAGAGTGTCATGTGACCTCACATTTCCAAAACAGATGACAACAGAAGCTGAAGAGAGCCGGATGGGTAAGACCTTCCGTGCTTGAAACCGACGGTACGAATGTTGTACTAATTTTTCTGTACCAGAATAAATAAATATATATATATATATATATATATATATATATATATATATATATATATATATAAAAGTTGATATTTTCATATTCTTTTAAAGCATCTTTTCAGAAATTTAGCATAAAATATAGGCATACGCCTAAAAGCACAGAGGATGCAGTATACAATAATAAAATAAAATACAATAATAAAATAAAATACAATAATAAAATAAAATACAATAATAAAATAAAAATCAAGACAGATTTTTTTTTCTCATTTTATATACTATATATTTGTATTTATTTGTATTTAAATACAAATAAATACAAATATATAGTATATAAAATGAGAAAAAAATCTGTCTTGATTTTTATTTTATTATTGTATTCTGCATCCTCTGTGCTTTTAGGCGTATGCCTATATTTTATGCTGTATATATATATATATATATATATATATATATATATATATATATATATATATATATATATATAGGCAGCATCTTCTCTTGCAAGCAAGTATTGTTGAATATAAGAGACAACTCATGTCTAGATATCCTTTGGTAAATAACGCGTCCAAATGAGAGTGACACGTGACTTCACATTTCCGAAACAGATGACAACAGAAGCTGAAGAGAGCCGAATGGTTAAGTCCTTCTGTGTTTGAAACTGACGGTACGAATGTTGTACTTATTTTTCTGTACCAAAATAAATAAATAAATATACAAATTAATATATATATATATATATATATATATATATATATATATATATATATATATATATATATATATATATATATATTAGATTTTAAATGTGCGATAATAGATATAATTATTTCCACAATCAGACAACACTGCAGTAGCCGCAGACCGTAAACCCAAGACTCGAGTTTCGCCCTCCTTTGGGCTCATCAGTAGAACCCTTTCGGATGTGTCCTACTGATGAGCAAACAAGAGGGCCAAACTCGAGTCTAGGGCTTCTGGTTTATGACATTCATAGTTTGTGTAATATATATATATATATATATATATATATATATATATATTTATTTATTCTGGTACAGAAAAATTAGTACAACATTCGTACCGTCGGTTTCAAGCACGGAAGGTCTTACCCATCCGGCTCTCTTCAGCTTCTGTTGTCATCTGTTTGGAAATGTGAGGTCACATGACACTCTTGTTGGGACGCGTTATTTGCTCAGTGTGTTGTGTGTGTTTGTTTAAATTTGAATTTAGTGTCATAAGACCGTTGAGATTTAAAACACGGGAGAAGAAAGAGAATTCAAGATTAAAGGGAATAAAAAGGGGAATAAAAAAGGGGGGTAAAAAATAAAAAAATATATATATGAAAAAATATATATATATATATATAAATAAATATAAAAAAAACATATATATATATAAAAACATTTTAATACTAAGAATAAAGGAATAAAAAAAGAAGAAAAAGAGAAAAAGAGTATAAAAAGTGGGTTAAAAAATATATATATATAGAGAGAATAAATTGTAGAGAATAAAAAAGAGCGAGAGAGAAAGAAAGAATAAAAATAGAAAGAATAAAAAGAATAAAAATATATAAATAAAATATATAAATAAAAATAATAATAATAAAAAAATAAATAAAAATTAAAAATTAAAAATTAAAGATTAAAAACAAAAATAATAAAAATAAAGAAAGGGTTTCTCTGAAATTCCCGTGAGCCAAATTATGAATTTGTATCATTAGCCGTTATATTTTTGAAGGTATGCGTTCTAAAAATCGTTGATGTGTAAGAATCTTTAGATTGGAGTGATTTTTAATGAAGGGATTCGGATCTAAGGGAGGTAACTAAGATGGAAATATGAAATATTTGAGTTTGTTAAAGTGGGTTTGAAAATTAATCTGGTGGTTGATAAAAGATAAAAGATAAAAAAAAAAAAAAAAAAAAAAAAAAAAAAAAGAAGAGAGCCGGATGGGTAAGACCTTCCGTGCTTGAAACCGACGGTACGAATGTTGTACTAATTTTTCTGTACCAGAATAAATAAATATTATGCTCTTAATTTTTAACTTTGATTCTTAATTAATCGAGCACTCTGCTGGGATTTTTCCTACCATTCTACAAAGAATTTATATATATATATATATATATATATATATATATATATATATATATATATATATATATATATATATATAAAAATGTGTGTGTGTGTGTGTGTGTGTATGTGTGTGTACATTTTTTTCACATTTTAAGGCTTTTTATCCACTTATGTTTTGGAAAATGTCCACAATAGACCGGTATTGTCTTGGCCTTCGGGTCTTGATTTACGCCGGTCTATTGGTCTGCTCTGTCCTGTGCAGTAGGAGGTGCACCCTACCAGGCTTTGCCTTCTCACCTTTTGAGTAGGGGTTAGTTTATCGCTAATCGCCTGAGGCGATCCTACTGGGGAATTCCGACGAGGCTGCCTAGGCAATTTTTAATGGCCGGAGTGCTCAAATTCTCGAGCGCTGGTTTTTCAAATCCCACTTTCTTGACCTTGTGTCACATCTTACCTTTAACCCCAACATCACCCATGTTATTAACCTCTTTATGGTGGAGATTTAAGAAGAGGGAATAGACAAATACGAATCCGCTGTAAATATTTCTTCATCTCATTGGCTATAATCCAATGTATTGTGGATAGATTTTCAGTATTTACCTGAGTAGAGCTCTCAACCTATATTTATAGCAATTGAGCTACACAGATGGGTCCGCGTTTCATCCCTGCAGGAAATCGTCAGGCTAAGTGCACATATTTTCGTTACTATTTGTTTTTATATATCCACGTAGTGTGTATAGTCTATCTAATTAACCAACTAGACTAAACGTATTCTGCTGCTGCTCTTGATGATGATGATGATGATGATGATGATGAGTTTTTTTCTTTTTGTTAGGCGAGTCGAACGTCTTTTCGCAAACCTACAGGAGTGTAGTTGTTTACTGTCAACTACGAGAGCAACAAGCCTCAGTGGTTGGATGCGAAGTTCCGGAACGTTTTGGACCAGCACACACAAAGAAATGGCACAAAAGCAACGTCGCGACTTTCACGCCATTGATTTGCGGTTCCGAGTGCCTGACACGTCTCTTCTTGCCACATGCAAAGGCAGAGACGACCAGAAGATGACGGATTCTGACGCTGACTCCTCCTGGATTTTCACCAGAGCCCTGTTTGTTTGGTTGCTCTGACACTACCACGTTTCCACCGCCTCTACCACCGGGGATGCAAAGATCGGACTTTAGGGGGGGGGGGCTGCTGCTGCTTCTTCTGCTGCTGCTTCTTCTGCTGCTGCTTCTGTTGCTGCTTCTGTTGCTGCTGCTGCTGCTTCTGCTGCTTCTGTTGCTGCTGCTTCTGTTGCTGCTGCTGCTTCTGTAGCTGCTGCTTCTGTTGCTGCTTCTGTTGCTGCTGCTTCTGTAGCTGCTGCTGCTTCTGCTGCTTTTGCTGCTTCTGTTGCTGCTTCTGCTGCTTATACTACTGCTTCTGTTGCTGCTGCTGCTTCTGCTTCTGTTGCTGCTGCTGCTTCTGTTACTGCTGCTTCTTCTTCTGCTGCTGCTTCTGTTGCTGCTGCTTCTGTTGCTGCTGCTGCTTCTGCTGCTTCTGCTTCTGTTGCTGCTTCTGCTGCTTATACTGCTGCTTCTGTTGCTGCTGCTTCTGTTGCTGCTGCTGCTGCTTCTGTTGCTGCTTCTGCTTCTGCTGCTGCTTCTGCTGCTGCTGCTTCTGCTGCTGCTTTGCTGCTGCTGCTTCTGTTGCTGCTTCGGCTTCTGCTTCTGCTGCTGCTGCTTCTGCTGCTGCTTCTACTGCTTCTTCTGCTGCTGCTTCTGTTGCTGCTGCTGATAATGCTGATCTGGAAAACTAGAGCATTTCGGTACGTGCAAGGCAGACAGCTTTACCGCGGAGAATTCCCGTCGAGTTTGAAGAGGTGGAGATTCAGAAAATGGTACCGCGAAACAAAACAAAACCAAAAAACGTAAAGAAAGTACAACAAAAAAAAATAAGAACAGGGAGAAACGGGGAGAAAACCAGTGGTGGATATGGGAGGGGGGGCAGCGAAGAAAGTGTTGTCTGGTAGGATTCTGCGATGGAATTACTGGTCTATTTTTATTATTTATTTACTTGTTTATTTTGGATGGAGGAATTAATCAAAGGTAATGATAGGAATTGAGCTGGTAAATGAGAGGCGAGTATCTGGAAAATTGGGTGGCTGTTCGGGATATATCAATTCAACCAAATATATATATATATATATATATATATATATATATATATATATATATATATATATATATATATATATATATATGATAATTTTATTTACACAGACATGTACAAAATCTGCGACACTGGCATGTCGATGTTATCGATCAACAGTTACTATAAACTGAGATCTCATCAGGCAGAGTTAGAATCCGATCTTAACCTCAGATCATATTTGGAGAGAATGAAGTGGAGGGATAGAGAAAGAGAAGAAGAAGGAAAGAAATTTAACATTTCAAAAATTAAGGCCGTTAAAAAATATATATATATATAATTATTAATGACAATATATGTATTAGCATATACTATCAGTGCAGTTTTACTTTGCAGTCTCCTTAAAAGATTCAGCTCGATGATTGTCAAATTAGTGACAACAGAGCAAATATAAGTCAGGTTCCTATTATATTCCAATAACCATGTTTTTATTTCATTATTTTTATTTTTATTTTTCACATTTTCAAAAAACTTAACATTTCTGTGGGATATAAAATATATAAAAATATATCTCACAGAAATGTTATTTTTTTTGGAAATGTGAAAAAATATAAATAAAGATAATAAAATAAAAACATAGTTATTGGAATATAATATCGAACCTGACTTATATATATGCTTGCGTTAAGGTCTCCTTCTTTTGTTTCACTGTTAGATACTAAATCCCCCTTTTTATTTTATTTACTTACTATTGTATATTATTTATTTATGAATTTTCCAACAAATGTTAAGTCTACACTATTTTGGATTTAGTTAGTTTCTCTGGGAATTTAAACTGCATTTTCCTCTTTTTGTTTGTCTTTTGTTTAGGATGGCGCAAAGCTTCTTTAGACTATATATTGGGTATTTAGATCTGTATGGCTAGGTTTTCTTCCTCTTATCTATTTGCCTTTCTGGTACCAAAGGTACTAAGCTTTTTTTTTCTTTTTTTTTTTTTAATGCAACCTTAATTCCTAAATAATTTTATTTCTAGCTACCATATCGCAAAATGGTTCGTAGGTGTAGTGTTTAGATAGTATTTTATTATTATTATTATTATTATTATTATTATTATTATTACTAGTATTACTATTGTTATAAGGGGTTTTGTTTGATGTGCAAATTGCCGTATCGCACGGTAGTTTTAAGGTAGTATATTATTATTATTATTATTATTATTTTATTTATTTATGTATATATATATAAGTAACATTTTAAGCTGAATTATTGGAGAAATGGTAGTTTTGTCTGTACCATTGGAGAGCCATGCATATAACTGTCCTGTTTTTAAATCTCCGAAACAGTTTCATGGTAAACAGCTGAAGATCCCCGTGTTAATATTGGATGCTTGCGTTAAGGTCTCCTTCTTTTGTTTCACTGTTAGATACTAAATCCCCCTTTTTATTTTATTTACTTACTATTGTATATTATTTATTTATGAATTTTCCAACAAATGTTAAGTCTACACTATTTTGGATTTTGGGAATTTAAACTGCATTTTCCTCTTTTTTTTGTCTTTTTGTTTAGGATGGCTCAAAGCTTCTTTAGACTATATATATATATATATATATATATATATATATATATATATATATATATATATATATATATATATATATATATATAAAGAATAGGAAAATAAAGATATAATGTATACCTTTAAATTAGAATTCATCATAAAAGAATTGATGCATGATATACGAGATTTCATTCATTAATTTCTTTTATATTTGTTTGCGCTTAGTCATCAGTTTTTTTACCTCTTTTTTCAAGCGACAAGCGACAAGCCCAAATGTCCATTTGAATATCAATGCGTGAATTTACTTTAAATCCTCTCTGTCGTTCTTTTACTTTGCTTTCATTCTGACTGGCTGTGTATTGATTTACTCCTCTCCAGGAGTTAGGCACAAGGCCAGTTTTTATCTTACTCCCACAAGTAAGATGTGACCCAAGGTCGGGTCGGGAAAGTGGGATTTAAAAATTGCCTGGGCAGCCCCGTTGGCATTCCCCGTAGGGGCGTCTCAGGCAGTAAGCAATAAACTTACTCCTCCCCAAAGAGGGGAGGCGAAGCCTGGGAGGGTGGACCTCATAGAACTGCACAGGACAGACCCATAGACAGGCGTAAATCAAGCCCCGAAGGCCAAGACAATACCAGTCTATGGGGTGCAGTATCCATCGGAACAGATACTACATTCTGACTGGCTGTGTAGATTCGCTTATTCCTTTCTTTCTCTGCGTGTTATCGTGGTCGTCATTCCTCTACCGACTTCTCTTTCCGGGTGGTTATCTGTATCGCCCAGAATGAAGAATCGACGACTTTCATTTAGTATTTCAAGGGTTTTATTTTTCTGGAGGTTAACATTAACTTATAGAGAGAAATACCTGATTTCTCTTAACTAACTGCTTGTTTAATATACTTGCAAAAGGGTGGGTACATAACTTATCTTATGGGATAAATGAGTGAACTCGACGAACAGACATCTTGGGGAGCACATTCTGCTTTACGTCTAGTTCAACTTTTCAAAGTCTCACAGCATCATTATTTCACGTTCGCTTTGTTGAAACACCCACAACTGTGAAGCCTTCGTTTCGTTGTCAACAACAAATAAAGTCATGTCATCGTCATATCGCCCGGCGTCCCTTTGTTTTTGTTTTTTTACCTCTTACTTTGTGGTTTGACCCTCGGTACATCCTGTCGGATTATTCACCCTGGGAACAGATCCATTTTCTAAAGGTGTGTCACTCTAACCCGAACTAAGCTCGACCCTTGTCAAAATTAATACTAGTTGAATTACTCTTATTCGACATAGGTCCTTCCATGATGTAACATTTGGACCAACACCTGGTAGGGAAAGTGACAACGTGGTAGTGTCAAATCTACATATACCTGACTCGCCTTTAAGATTTGTTAGATACATGGATTATTGGCGACTGATTCACTAGCGCTATTACATTCAAGCATCTATCCTTAAACCACATACTTCTGTTTCAAGTCAGACATGATATAACATTTATTTCGAATTTAGATTAAAATTAAAGATTTAAAATCAAATACCAAAAATCTGATATATTAAGATTTACGTAGTTATTCCCCCTGAACTTTTCACTGTTTTACGGTTGAGGTTTTAAAGTTTCGGGTCATTCTCATTTTTATTTTATTTGAACTAGTTTCACCCATTTCGGTGAAATTAGATATAGTCTATGAATGTCCTTTAATTAATTAATTCATAAATATTTTTTAGATTATCTACAAACAATAATCTTGCGATAATAAGAAAAATAATAATAAATATAAATAAATAAATAAAAGTAAATTATTGAAAACAAACAATATTTACTGACTATAGTCAGTAAATATTGTTTGTTTGCAATAATTTTTATTTATTTATTTGATATCCCATATTTAATATTTAATATTTAATATTTAATATTTAATATCTAATATTTTATATTTAATATTTTATATCTAATATCTAATATTTAATATCTAATATTATATATTTGATATTTAATATCTAATGTTTAATATTCAATATTTAATATTTAATATTTAATATTTAATATTTAATATTCAATATCTAATGCTTGATATCTAATATTTAATTTCTAATATTTAATATTTAATATTTAATATTTAATATTTAATGTTTAATATTTAATATTTAATATTTAATTTCTAATATTTAATATTTAATATTTAATGTTTAATATTTAATATTTAATGTTTAATATTTAATATTTAATATTTAATATTTAATATTTGATATTTAATATGCAATATTTAATATTTAATATCTAATGTTTAATATTTAATATTTAATGTTTAATATTCAATATCTAATGTTTAATATTTAATATTTAATATTTAATTTCTAATATTTAATATTTAATACTTAATATTTAATATTTAATATTTAATGTTTAATATTTAATATTTAATATTTAATATTTAATTTCTAATATTTAATATTTAATATTTAATATTTAATATTTAATATTTAATATTTAATATTTAATGTTTAATATTTAATATTTAATATTTAATTTCTAATATTTAATATTTAATATTTAATATTTAATATTAAATATTAAATATTAAATATTTAAAACCCAGATGATTAACAAGATATTACACACTTATTTTTGAACACCACATCTATGTAGGCTACAATATTATGATTTATTGATTTTTTATTTACTGCGGCACGTCTACCATCATCTGCGGGACTGATCCTGTTGTCACCTCTACTCTCCGGCATCCATCTTGCCGAATACCCGACAGTAGAACTTTTCTTTTGTGTCTATTTTGACAAGGGGATGCGTATCCCGAAATATCAAATGATTTCTAATCATCCAGACACGTTTGTTATATAAGATTAAAAGTAAAAATAAATAATTGTAAGATGTCACCTTCGATTGTTTATTTTTGTTCTTTCTAGCTTCTCATCAATCCGGCTCTCTGCATTGCCTTCAGTCTTCTTAGTACCTTATATATATATATATATATATATATATATATATATATATATATATATATATATATATATATATATATATATATATATATATATATATATATATAGGGTAAGGTACACGATAAGTTATGAAAATGAAATGCCGTGGTAGACAAAATGTGTGAAAAATGACAAACGGAAAACAAGGTTAAAATGCAGGAGAAAAACAAAAATAAAAGATTTGACCGGTTTCGTTCGTGTTAGCGAACGTCTTCAGAAAAAGCCGATTGGCTCAAAAATTTATGAAAACATGACAAAATCGAGGCTTCGTTTGACTACGTCATTAAGTCCAACTTTGGTATTCTACTTTCGTATTCCAAGTATTCAGATACGTTGAAAACTCCCAGGAACTAATGCGAATGAAGTTTAACTTCATACATTTCCGAGGTCCTATTCTGGAAAACTAACTTCATTTGATATTCTGCTTTCATATTTGAAGTATTCGGATACGACGGGAATTCCCGAAAACTTAAAAGAACGCTGTTGAAGTTCTCACTATTTCCGGAAATTCTATTCCCTAAAACTAACTTCATTCATTTGGCATTTATCTTTCGTATTCGAAGAATTAAGATACAACGAAAACTCGCGGGGATTAATGAGAATGATGTTTAATTTCGTACTTTTCCGGAGATCCTATTTCGTGAAACTAACTTACGTCCATTTCCGAAAGTGTTTTCTTCTGTGCTTACAGAGACAAGTAAATAAACCAGTGAGCAATAAATAAAAAAATAAAAATATGAAAAAATCAAAAAAATGTTTTTCATTTTTTTGATTTTTTGATTTTTTTTTTTTTCATATTTTTATTTTAAAAAAAAAAAAAAAAAAATATGAAAAAAAAAAAAATAAATAAATAAAAAATAAAAAAAAAAATTAAAAAAAATTAAAAAATTAAAAAATAAAAAAGTGAAAAAAAAAAATTATAAATAAATAAATAAATAAATAAAAAAAAAAAAAATGAAAAAATAAAAAAAACGCTGATGATGTAATGGTAAAATATTACCAGTCCCAAAATACCATTTCCTTTCCGATTAAGTTAAAAGCTTTCTTTCATTATAAAAACAGGGGAAGGTTCGCATGAAGGATGCAGCCGGTTTGCCTCGGAGTGGGTGGGTACGATCGACACCCGGGTTGGCCGAATGGTTGTGTGGAGCGTTGCCGGGGCCTGCGTGTAACACACATCGGGACGCGTAGTCGTTGCAGCTGAATACACAATAATTGTAGTTGAACGGGTAGATTTAGGGCGGATGGGGCGAAACCACAGCGGAAGAATAACGGAAGTGATTATTAGGTAGGTTAGTGGAGTGTGAGCAACATTCATGAATATCAACACAAAAAAAAAACGAATATATATATATGTATATATGTATATATATATATATATGTATATATATATATATATATGTATATATATATGTAAATATATGCATATATATATACAAATATATATATACATATGTATATATATAAATATATATATATATATGTATATATATATAAATATATATATATATGTATATATATATATAAATATATATATGTATATGTATATATATATAAATATATATATATTTCTATATATACATATATATATTTATATATATAGAGAGAAGTATATATATATAAATATATATATAATTCTATATATATTATATATATATAAATATTTCTATATATATTATATATATAAATATTACTAATATTTATATAATATATATTTATAATATATATATATACATATATACACACACATATATAATATATATATATACATATTTCTATATATATTATATATATATAAATATTACTAATATTCTATATATAATATATATAATATATACACACATATAATATATATATATATATTATATAAATATTACTAATATTTATATATAATATATATATAATATATATATATACACATATATATATAATATGCATATAACACATATATATATATAATATATATATATATATATATACAGACGCACATATATAATATATATAATATATATATATACACACACACACATATATATATACATATATATATATACACATATATATAGAATATATATATACACACACACATATATATATAATACATTTATATATTTATATATATATATATATATATATATATATATATATATATATAAATATATGTGTAAATATTAGTATTATTTGCCTCCTCTCCAGGAAGTTAGACATAAAGTCAGTTTAGTTTTTGAAACGCCAGCACACCAGTAGGAGTGGGCTCTACCCTATAAAAAATGCCTGAACAGCCCAGTTGTCATTACTCGCACGAACAGCAATAAACTAACTTCTTTTTAAATAGAGAAGTAAATTCTCGGAGCGTAGAACCCTCTGGAACTTAAAAGAAGCATAACCTCAGCCGGATAGAAACAGGATCACGGGCGGACTGATTGTCCAGTTCATATCCTCGACTAGTATGAAAAGAATTTAAAAAATCATATTCTAGATGTTTCGCATTGTTCGCGCCCACCGACCGTTGAAAATTAGTTCCTAGACTGAAGATTGCGTTAGCATGAAACATCGATGTCTCTAGGTATTTAAATATTTAATATTTATTTAAAAAATATTATTGTTTATCAGCCCCCCTTCCCACAAGAGCTGGGCACTATCGAGTAGCTTTAATAACAAGCAGTACTAATAGCTATATGCGAGATCCGAACACCGGTTCGAAGGTCACCCTGAGCTGCCTGGTAAATGACGGCCACGTGTCGATATTTACAGTTAAAGTTATTCTACATTTACTAATTAATTTGCGATGGCCCTTTGGTTAAGATCACCGACTACGAATCAGTGGCGATTTGTGTTCGGGGTTCGCGCCCACCGACCGTTGAAAATTAGTTCCTAGACTGAAGATTGCGTTAGCATGAAACATCGATGTCTCTAGGTATTTAAATATTTAATATTTATTTAAAAAATATTATTGTTTATCAGCCCCCCTTCCCACAAGGGCTGGGCACTATCGAGTAGCTTTAATAACAAGCAGTACTAATAGCTATATGCGAGATCCGAACACCGGTTCGAAGGTCACTCTGAGCTGCCTGGTAAATGACGGCCACGTGTCGATATTTACAGTTAAAGTTATTCTACATTTACTAATTAATTTGCGATAGCCCTTTGGTTAAGATCACCGACTACGAATCAGTGGCGATTTGTGTTTGGGGTTCGCGCCCACCGACCGTTGAAAATTAGTTCCTAGACTGAAGATTGCGTTAGCATGAAACATCGATGTCTCTAGGTATTTAAATATTTAATATTTATTTAAAAAATATTATTGTATATATATATATATATATGTGTGTGTGTGTGTGTGTGTGTGAAAAATGACAAACGGAAAACAGGTTAAAATGCAGGAGAAAAACAAAAACATGTTTGTAAAATACCTATATAAAAAGGAAAACAACACAAAACTAAAAAAAATTGTTGATGTAGTTTACTTCAAGCATTGCGTGTAGTGTATATATACAGATCATATATAGGTTGCGATTCCAATGCAGAGGTGTAACAGATTGTGGGACTGGAAGCAAAATAAGACATACAAACGTGAAAGTGAAATAGGCTTTCAGTTTCTACCTTTTACTATCAATATATTTTTCATGATTACAATCTTATTTGCTATCAGTTCGGTTTGATGTAGTAATATAAATCCCATATAACATAATATTACGGCTAACATTCCCTTCTTATACGTGTCTTTTCTATGACGTCATGGGAACAGGAAACAGGTAAACTGATGTGTCAAATTTGTCGAGTCAATCGCTCTTTCGCCTGAACCACCAGAATGTGTGGTGGGGCTTTTGGATAGCTGCTTCCTACCTTATTAAAATCCCAAATGTATTTGTTGAATCTTTATTTTTATTTTTTTGGTAATAACCTTCGTAAAAGTGGTTATTGAGAAGAAAACAACATGTTTATATTAAATAAACATGCTTATATTTTATATTAAATAAACATGCTTATATTTTATATTAAATAAACATGCTTATATTTTATATTAAATAAACATGCTTATATTTTATATTAAATAAACATGCATATATTTTATATTAAATAAACATGCTTATATTTTATATTAAATAAACATGCTTATATTTTATATTAAATAAACATTGTTATATTTTATATTAAATAAACATGCTTATATTTTATATTAAATAAACATGCTTATATTTTATATTAAATAAACATGCTTATATTTTATATTAAATAAACATTCTTATATTTTATATTAAATAAACATGCTTATATTTTATATTAAATAAACATGCTTATATTTTATATTAAATAAACATGCTTGTATTTTATATTAAATAAACATTCTTATATTTTATATTAAATAAACATGCTTATATTTTATATTAAATAAACATTGTTATATTTTATATTAAATAAACATGCTTGTATTTTATATTAAATAAACATGCTTATATTTTATATTAAATAAACATTGTTATATTTTATATTAAATAAACATTGTTATATTTTATATTAAATAAACATGCTTGTATTTTATATTAAATAAACATGCTTATATTTTATATTAAATAAACATTGTTATATTTTATATTAAATAAACATGCTTGTATTTTATATTAAATAAACATGCTTATATTTTATATCAAATACACACGCTTATAGAATGTGTGGTGGGACTTTTGGATAGCTGCTTCCTACCTTATTTAAAGCCCAAATGTACTTGTTGAATCTTTTTTATTTTCTTTGGTAATAACCTTCGTAAATGTGGTTATTGAGAAGAAAACAACATGTTTATTTGCCGTAAATATTGGTCCCAGACCGGACAGGAAATGAGGGCCGGGTACTACTTCAATTCAAGCTATTAAACTAAAAGTGTTTGTTTGTTTTTTTTATATGATAGCGACGCATTTTCGGTCCGGTTTGGAATCTTACCCCCTGAAAACGCAAGATGGCAACCACTGATTACTTTACTCGCATCATTTACAGTAAATAACAATTTTATATTAAATAAACATGCTTATATTTTATATTAAATAAACATTGTTATATTTTATATTAAATAAACATTGTTATATTTTATATTAAATAAACATGCTTGTATTTTATATTAAATAAACATTCTTATATTTTATATTAAATGAACATGCTTATATTTTATATTAAATAAACATGCTTATATTTTATATTAAATAAACATGCTTATATTTTATATTAAATAAACATGCTTATATATTATATTGAATAAACATGCTTATATTTTATATTAAATAAACATGCTTATATTTTATATATAATAAACATGCTTATATTTGATATTAAATAAACATGCTTATATTTTATATTAAATAAACATGCTTTTATTTTATATTAAATAAATATGCTTATATTTTATATATAATTAACATGCTTATATTTTATATTAAAGAAACATGCTTATATTTTATATTAAATAAACATGCTTATATTTTATATATAGTTAACATGCTTATATTTTATATTAAATAAACATGCTTATATTTTATATTAAATAAACATGCTTATGTTTTATATTAAATAAACATGCTTGCATTTTATATCAAGTAAACATGCTTATATTTTATATTAAATAAACATGCTTATATTTTATATTAAATAAACATGCTTATATTTTATATTAAATAAACATGCTTATATTTTATATTAAATAAACATGCTTATATTTTATATTAAATAAACATGCTTATATTTTATATTAAATAAGCATGCTTATATTTTATATTAAATAAACATGCTTATATTTTATATTAAATAAACATGCTTATATTTTATATTAAATAAACATGCTTATATTTTATATTAAATAAACATGCTTATATTTTATATTAAATAAACATGCTTATATTTTATATTA
The DNA here is from genome assembly GCA_963556195.1 of Sepiola atlantica. Classification (NCBI taxonomy): domain Eukaryota; kingdom Metazoa; phylum Mollusca; class Cephalopoda; order Sepiida; family Sepiolidae; genus Sepiola; species Sepiola atlantica. The sequence goes on from OY744546.1 coordinate 10,600,975, forward strand.
AATAAACATTCTTATATTTTATATTAAATAAACATGCTTATATTTTATATTAAATAAACATGCTTATATTTTGTATTAAATAAACATCCTTATATTTTATGTTAAATATTAAACCTTTTAAAAAATGCAAATAGGTCAAATGTGTAGGTAAACCAAAAATAAATTGTTTTTAAAGTAATTTCCCAACTGGATTTTTTTTTAAAGTATTTATGTCGCTAAAACTAATGTTTACCGAAAGATGAAAATGAAAGGATTTTGATTGACAAACCTGTAATACATTTCAAGTATAGGATGTTCTAGAAGTCTTGGAAACATTTCAAGTCCTTATGCCTGCTGAACTATGAATGGTAGCAAGATGAAACTAGTATCATTTTAAAGTAAAATTCATTAAGTTTTTTGTTATGCTAATGATTTTTTCATGTTTTTTTTTCTTTTCAGATACAGTAATGACGTTCACTCGACCCGAAAAGCCGTTTGGTGTCCTTGAATTTGCAAAAACTGAATCAAGGACATTAGTTCAACGTGCATTTCGTACAAACTTCGAAGAAAAAAGACACCAGAAAAGAAATGGTATATTCATGAAGGATGAGTGTTTGTGTCCAGTTAAGATAATGGGGCACTCCTCAACTTCAGATGATACGTTTGATCGAGTTTGAATTGCCTTCAGGCGGCGCCCCCGTAAATCAATCAGAAAGTTCAGTACGGAACTTCAACTTCAACTTCAACTTAAACTTCAGCTTCAGCTTCAGCTTCAACTTCAACTTCAGCTTCAGCTTCCTGCCACAACCGTTTGGCGCGTATTCAGGACACTGATAAACACACTTCTGAACCCCCCCCATATATATATATATATATATATATATATATATATATATATATATATATATATATATATATATATATATATATATATACACGAGGACTGTTTAAAAAATTTCTGATCTTAAGGCAGAAAAAATATTTCAAATACCTGACGAGGTTGGGACCCTAAGAACCGTTTTGCGACTTTGACTATGCAAAAACTTGTTCAACGTGCATTTCGCAAACAATTCCGAAAAGAGTCACCAAAAAGGAAGTCCATATTAAGATTGTATGGTATATTCATGAAGAATGGGTGTTTGTGTCCAGTTAAGATAACGGGGCACCCCCTTTACTTCAGATGATACGGTTGATCGAGTTTGAATTGCCTTCGAGCTGAACCCCGTAAATCGATCCGAGGAGCCAGTAGGGAACTTCAGCTTCCTGCCACAACTATTTGACGCGTCTTAGAAAGACAACTGCGCATGACAACGTACAAGCTACCGTAAGCCCAACAATTGCAGGACAAAATAGATAAATTTCAAAATGTGTCTACGACTTCTGGGTCACCCTGGCTGACAACCTATTACATTCGTAGAAATACAAATACGTATGAACGATATTAGGTTAGTTTTAGTTTTTGTTTATCGAGATGAAGCTGCTGTCTGTTTGTAGATGCGTATGTGAATCAGGACGCAAAGGATGTATCCCGGGGGAGAGGGAGTGTTGGGGAGGCGTGACATGCTGATAACATTTTTAAGAACTTACCACTGCTCTAGACTAATTCGCTGACCACAGCTCTACGGCAGGTTTAAGAACCGAGATAGGTCAATAAGTGCACTCTCTTATGACGAGAAGAAGAAGAAAGGGAAGAAGAAAAAGGGGAGGAGGAGAAGATGATGATGATAATGATGATGATGATGATGATGATGATGATAGTGATGATGAAGAAGAAGAAGATGATGATGAAGAAGAATAACAATAAGATGATGATGATTATGATGATGAAGAAGAAGAATAAGATGATGATGATGATGATGAAGAAGAAGATGGTGAAGATGATGATGAAGAAGAAGAAGAAGAAGATGATGAAGATGAAGATGATGATGAAGATGATGATGAAGAAGAAGATGATGAAGAAAAATAAGATGATGATGATGATGATGATGATGATGAAGAAGAATAAAATGATGATGATGAAGAAGATGATGATGATGATGAAGAAGAAGATGATGATGAAGAAGAATAAGATGATGATGATGATGATGATGATGATGATGATGATGATGATGATGAAGAAGAATAAAATGATGATGATGAAGAAGATGATGAAGAAGAAGATGCTGATGATGAAGATGAAGAAGAAAAAGAAGATGATGATGATGAAGAAGAAGATGAAGAAGAAAATACTTATTTTTTTATTTACTGCAAAAAATGTCTCGTCTCTCCCAGCTGGCTCTTATTCCAACCGATGAGCGGGCACTTAGACCCTGGGAATCGGCGTCTGATTTGAAAAAGCCACCTTAAACACATGAAGTTAATTCCGACGTAAAGACGCGTTCACATACGATTGTTCGCCTGAACCCAGAATAAATAAACTATAGACGGATTCGAACGAAGGATCTCTTTCAAATGCTCTCTCTCCTTTTCTTTCTCTCTTTTTTTCTCTTTCTCTATCTCTCTATCTACACCTCTCTCGCTCTCTCTCTCCCTCTCTTTCTCTCTCTTTATTTTACCATCTCTTTTACTGTCTCTTTACCTCCCTTCCTTTTCATTCTATCTTCTATCTCTCTTTGCTTTCTCTATATCTTCCTCTTATTATCTCTCCCCCTCTCTCTCTCCTCTCTACTTTCTTTCCCTATCTCTCTGTCTATATCTCTTATTCTCTCTCCTGCCTTCTTCTTTCTCTCTCCCTCTCTCTCGCCCCCCGCCTGCTATCGGCCTCTTTCTATATCTCTGCCTCCTTATTTATTTCCTCTCTCCCTCTCTCGCTCCTTTCTCTACCCCTCTCCCCCTCGCTTTTTATTTCACTCCCCCTCTCTCTAACTTGCTCTCTCTCTCTCTCTCTCTTTCGTTCCTTCCCCTTTGCCTTTCTTTCCCCCTTTTCTCACCCTCTTCCTCTCTCTTTCTCTCTCTCTCTTTCTCTCTCTAAAATGTCTTATATTCTCTTAAAACCTTCAAACCTTTCGTGCGTTTCACTATTTTATTTTTTATTTTTTCTCTTCCCTTTTTTCCTCTTCTTTCTTTTTCCCATTCGTCATACGTCTTCTTCTTCCTTTCTTTTTCCTTCTCGCATATTACCTCCTATCATTTCACCATCTTTTTTTCTCACAACTTTTTAGCATTCTTCTTTTTAAACTGATCTCCCATTTCCTATTCATCTCTTTTTACTTTTTTTTATGGACATCGCTCCAGACAAGGCATGAAGCCACTTGATGTTAGGAGCTAAAACAAATACTACTTCAAGGTCAAAAACAAACAAACAATAAGTGTTAGATGGATAGATTCTGACCCAGACAACAGCAATTCTTCCCCCTTTGTCAGAAAAATCGCTCATGGAATGTGAAGACTAAAAGACAAAATAAGGGAAGCGAGAGTTACAAGACTACCGAAAGAAAACCCAAGTTAGTCACTTTCTACTCTCTTTTCCTCCCTGTTTTCTTTCTTCGTCTTTCATTTCGATAATTACCCTTTTCTTGTGTTTTCTTTCTTTCTTTTCCCTCATTTTTTTTTTAAACATAGTTCACCCCGAACAAGGCAAGCCGCCACTGTAGACGTAAGGGGCTACTGAGAAAAAAGGTGAGTTTTTTTTGGGGGGTGTCAACCTAAATTGGGAGCTGCGCAGCGAGATGTCTGTTTACATTAGTTTTAAATTTCTGCATGTAAGTACCGTCAGTTAAACAGGGAGCAGGGAGGGAGTTACAGAGTCCAGCAGAACGAGGAAATAAGCTATTTGAGTAGAAAGCTCTTCGGAATCTGGGGACCTCCACAGTGAATGGATGGGATTTGGCAGATTGTCGGGTTGATCTGGTGAATTTACGTCGTGGGGGTACCAGAGCAGCAAGCTCATCAGAGCACAATCCATTAAAGTACTTGTAAAACAGGCACAAGGAAACAACATTGCGGCGATGGGACAGGGGCCGGAGCTTGGTGGATAGTGAAGGGCCTATCAAGTTGACAACTTTTTTTTGGACATTGTCTAAAAGAGAGAAACTAGTGGATGATGCCCCAGCCCAGATGTGGCAACAATACTCCATGCATAGGCGGATGGTGGCTTTGTAGAGATACAAGATAATGTCAGGTGTGAGGAGTTTACTAGTACGGTAGAGGGAGCCCATCTTCTTTGCTGCAGCCTTGGCAATGTCTTCAATGTATTTGTTCCAATTCATGTTACCTGTGAAGGTTAGGCCGAGGAGTTTGAATGTTGAACTCTCAGGTAGGGTGTTATTTGCCATGATAATCGGTGGTTGGAGAGGCTTCTTGTAGTTATTGAACGAAAGAAGCTTTGTCTTTGCGGCATTAAAAGTTACCAACCATTTATGACCCCAATTCACTACAGTCTGGAGGTCATTTTAATATTTTAACTTCCTTTCTTTTATCCTTTTTTTCACCCTTCCTTTCCTTTGCTATTTCTCTTATTTTCTTCCCTTCTTTCTTTTTATTTCCTTTATTTTCGTCTCTCTTATCTCCCTTTCCTCAATTTTCTTTTCATTTCTTTCGTTCTTCTTTCGTTTCGTTTCATTCACTCATTCATTATTATACATTTCTTTGTCGTTCTACCATCTATCCTTTCTTTATTATCAACTCATTATTTCTTTCTATACAAATTTGGATTATCTCCCTTTTCTTTTCTTTCTTTCTCAAATTTTTCTCTCTTTAATTATCTATTTCTTTTATTCGTTCTTTTTTTCTTTTATATTTTCTTTATTTTGCCTTTCTTTCCCTCTCATTTATTATTTCTGTCTATTCTAATTTGGATCATCTTTCCTTTTTTTTTCTTTTTCTTTTCTTCTTTTCTCCGTTCCTTCTTTCTTTTTTTCTTTTGATTTTCTTTCTTTTTTTTTTGCTCTATTAAGTTCTGTTTGTTTTTACTGATGGGTCACCACTTATCAAGAGCCGGTAGCCACTCGAGGATAAAGAATAAAGATATCGTCAGTTGAACGATGATCGTCACGAGGGCCGGAAACAATGGGCGCAATGTAGTAAAGATTACTTAAGAAGAATTGCTTCAACAAGTATTTGTTTACATTAGACTTGAAGACGCCCATGCTGTAGTCGGTTGGGAAGCAGACTCGTGGTATCGTGTTCCATAGATAGGATGTTCTAGGAAAGAAACTCTGTTCATGTAAATTCCGTTTAGTTTTTAGTCTCCTTAATTACTGCTGCACCTTACTTTATTTCCTTTTTTTCTTATTGTCTCTTTCTTTCTTTCTTTCTTTCTTTCTTTCCCATTTTTATAATATATCTTTTCTTAATATTTCCGTTTTTTTTTTCTTTCCCTTTTTTTTTCCTTTTTTGTTTTTTGTAATGAAAAGCAAGTGTGGACTGAAAAACAATCAAAAACCATGAAGCCACTTGATGTTAGGAGCTAAAACAAATACTACTTCAAGGTCAAAAACAAACCGTAAGTGATAGATGGATAGATTCTGACCCAGACAACAGCAATTCTCCCCCCTTTGTCAGAAACATCGCTCATAGAATGTGAAGACTAAATGACAAAATAAGGGAAGCAAGAGTTACGAGACTACCGAAAGAAACCCCAAGTTAGTCACTTTCTTCTCTCCTTAGTCACTTTCTACTCACTTTCAAAATGGTCACCCATCTAAGCATGACCATGCTCAATGGCACTTAACTTCGGCGATCTGACAGGAACTAGTGTATAAATGTGATTTTGCACCGAATGGTCTCAGACTCCGACCCAAAACAGCAATTCTTCCCCCTTTGTCAGAAACATAGCTCATGGAATAATGTGAGGACTAGAAGACAAAATAATTACCCCTAAATATTCATCTATCAATCAAAAACCATGAAGCCACTTGATGTTAGGAGCTAAAACAAATACTACTTCAAAAACAAACCGTAAGTGATAGATGGATAGATTCTGACCCAGACAACAGCAATTCTTCCCCCTTTGCCAGAAACATCGCTCATGGAATGTGAAGACTAAAAGACAAAATAAGGGAAGCGAGAGTTACGAGACTACCGAAAGAAACCCCAAGTTAGTCACTTTCTTCTCTCTTTTCCTCCCTGTTTCTTTTCTTCGTCTTTCATTTCGATAATTACCCCTAAAATATTCATCTATCTTTCCATTAGAACTTCGACACGTGCTTGAGAACAAAACTCGGCCTAAGGTTCCGATTGTCTTGTGGTGTCATCGCATGTGTGGTGACGCAGATTATAGTGATTATCTATAATAATATAAAGGGAAGTTGTATGCTGTGTGTATCCAGCTAAAAGTCAAAACCTACACAGCAAACACCCAACAAAGTTGGTATATGTTTGATCGGCCTTGCCCTGGACGAACAATATCTAAAATAAAATAAAAATATTAATTCTTTCGGCTCAACTGGGTCAGGTTTCTTCAGGGGTGGGGACGGGTTTTCAACCATTTCCAATGTTATCTATTATAAAAAAAGAAAAAGTGCATGACTTACCTTATCATTATTTCGAATCAAGAGAGAAGAATTGGCTAGGCGAAGGTGAAAGACGGGTAGACGAAAGGGATGTGGAAAAACGGGGAAAGGGGAAGAAAGAAAGATAGAAAGACGGATTGCGAGAGGTAGAGAGATAAGAGTTTTAATATAAAGATGTTACACACACTTTTTAAAGTCTTCTATTTTTTATGGCAACGCCGGGTATTCCTGCTCGTAATTGTTAAAGGCAATTCTAGGGCTGGATAAATATACGGCTCGCCAAACGTGTAAAATTGACACTTTTACGGTTCTCCGCTCACTGTGACAGTGCACCTTCTCATTGGCAAGAATAGTCGCCCATGAAGCTGCGCTATTCTATCTGCTGAAGCATCCGTTTGTCAACGGTCGTAACAGGAAGTACAACTAGCCGTTAAGAATAAATGGATATTTGTTCAAGGTTTACTCCTCTCGATCCGCCGTGTTCTGCCTATACCTATATGTATATTAACATGCTAACCTCATAAAGGATGTGACTCTTCACCACGCAACCTCATAAAGGATGTGACTCTTCCCACCTTTTATAACTGTCCCGCCGGCCCTGCATAGTACTGAGATGCATGGACACCAGTCGAGAATGCAATGAATAGGCTGTTTCAGAAAGTTATTACTTGTCTACAATCACAAAGAATCTTGATGTTTCTCATAAAATAACAATAAAAACTCACGTTTCCTTCGCATGATGTATTTGTGGGCGTTCATTTATGAAGTCCTTATCAAGGCTTAAAAGTCATTTTCATAATCATGCCAGACGAGCATGCGATCAAAATGCGTAGTTGATGAAGAGAAGAGCAATTCTGGGCGACGATTGTTTACCACCGTGTATCGTAACCTCTTCTTTCACACCACATCCGCAGAGAGGGTTTCGTGTAGACCCAGAGAATCTATATCTGAGAGGATTTCGGCTTTAGCGTTTGAAAACGTCTATTCCCGTTCGGGTCACTGCACCTTGGAACAAGCTGCCAGAAGCCGTTGCATCGGAAGTAAGGGTTAGGGTTAGGGTAAGGATTGCATCGGAAGTTGGGGTTAAGGTTAGGATTGCATCAGGAGTTAGGGTTAGGGTAAGGGTTATGGTTAGGATTGCATCAGGAGTTAGGGTTAGGGGTTAGGATTAGCATTGCATCAGGAGTTAGGTTAGGGTTAGAGTAAGGATTGCATCGGAAGTTGGGGTTAAGGTTAGGATTGCATCAGGAGTTAGGGTTAGGGTAAGGGTTAGGGTTAGGATTGCATCAGGAGTTAGGTTAGGGTTAGGGAAAGCATTGCATCGGAAGTTAGGGTTAGGGTAAGGATTGCATCGGAAGTTGGGGTTAAGGTTAGGATTGCATCAGGAGTTAGGGTAAGGGTTAGGGTTAGGATTGCATCAGGAGTTAGGTTAGGGTTAGGGTAAGCATTGCATCGGAAGTTAGGGTTAGGGTTAGGATTGCATCAAGAGTTAGGTTAGAGTTAGGGTTAGGATCGCATCGGGAGTTAGGGTTAGGGTTAGGGTATGGATTGCATCAGGAGTTAGGTACTTTCTGGAGCGGAAGAATGATCCAGTCATTTTTCCAGCAACCTTAGCAACAGACTGATTATACGTCTTCCAATTTAGATGTGAAGTGAAAGTCAGTCCTAGGAGCTTAATACAATTATGATGAACGTTAAAAGAGAAAAAAAAACTTGGTTTTAGAGGTGGTAAAAATAACGAACTCTTTCTCTCCCATTGCATCACGTGCTCCAGATTAGAAGAGATGGAATCAGAAATATCTTGATCAGCAATGCTCTCCGAAGTGCTGCCATATACAGTTGTATCGTCTGCATAGATGTCAGCAAACCGTCTCCGAATATGATTTGGAAGACCATTTATTCAAAGCAAGAAAAGAGTTGGGCCCAGAATAGATTCTTGGGGGCCAACCGGCATTGATATACACGTCGACGGCAGAAGAGAAAAGCTGACTCTACTTCGTATAAAAGACTGAGGTATTCGGTAAATTAAAACAAAAATTATGATTTACATTGATGTGCGCTTGTAGAGAATAGCTGACAACGTGGCAATTTCTTTCGACATCGCTTGATTACTTTGTTTTGGGCTGCAGACTTCAGAGAGTGACACTCGTGATGATAGTTTCATTCACTGACTTAGAATTGCTGATAGCAGCACAATTTTCTTCGTTTTAAAGGAACTGTTGGCTTCTTGCCATTGCGGAAAGGGTATTCAAACTATGTCGTTATAACTGATTTGAACACCGGATGACAGTGTTGACGGCAATCCTATATACAAATGATAGCATGTGTGAAAATCAAAGAGTAAACACACACACACACGCACATATATATATATATATATATATATATATATATATATATATATATATATATATATATATATATATATATATGTATGTATATGTATATATATATATATATATATATGTATGTATATATATATATATATATAACGAAACGAGAAATGCATGTGTTGGTCGGTAGAGATATGTTTGTTGTTCTTTCTATGATGTATTCCTGAAAATGTTTTCTTTGCCCTTAAAATAAATCAATATATATATATATATATATATATATATATATATATATATATATATGTGTGTGTGTGTGTGTGTGTGTATGTTATAAATGTGTATGTGCGTACGCGTGTGTGTGTGATCATAAATAGATGTTAAACTTTCAGTGTAAGTGCGTCTATGCGGTTATATATGTATATGTTTTATATATGCCAAAATGCACATTTAAGCGAACACACACACACACACACACACACACACACACACACACACACACACACACATATATATATATATATATATATATATATATATATGGTGATCGTATGATAAATGTATACTTATTGAATTAGTGTATGTAAGGGCCCATTTGTATTTGAGTTGAGTGCATACAAAGGCTCTTGCATATATATATATATATATATATATATATATATATATACATATATATTATTATTATATATATATAATAACAAAACAAACTTCTAAGTACATTTATCATTATTTAATACAGATATATATATATATATATATATATATATATATATATATATATATATACATATATATATATATATATATATATATATATATATATATATCCACACACATACATAGTCACACGCACACAAGAGAGAGAGAGAGGGGGGGAGAATTATGGGTGTGTGTACAGGTCTGTTTGTGCGCTTTCTTTATGCAGTACATACATAATCCACACTCATATACACACACACAAACACACACACGTATATACACATGTATATATATTGTGTGTATTTAGGCAGTATATTTTCATTTAGGCAAACATTATTAAATAACACGCAGTGGTTTTGTTGTGCTCATTGCCGTTATAATTCAAAAATGTGCACAACAGTAAAGTCATAATTTGTAAAGACATTAAAACTAATACCGCCTGAAGATGATTTGAGGATTCAAATTGAAAGTACTTGCAAAAAAGAAAAAAAGAATGGAACAAGAAACCCATGGATCATATTTACATCAATTTGACCGAAACATTAGATGGACAATTCGGAAAATTGAAAAAAAAAAAAAAAAGTCGCATCAAACGAAACCACTCCGTGTTATTTAATAATGTTTTCCTATATATATATATATATATATATATAGTTAGATTAACGTGTACTTACTCGAGTAGTATATGTTGAGGCACATCTTTATTTGTGCATATACATAGCCGCAGTATATACATATATAAACGAACAATCACACACACAATCTCTATTTCTCTCTGACACATATATACGCATTCACACACACATATATGGTTTGATGTTTAAATTATATATATATATATATATATATATATATATATATATATAATAATAATATTTTAATAAATAAATATTAATTATTTAAATACCTAGAGACATCGATGTTTTATGCTAACGCAATCTTCAGTCTAGGAACTAATTCCCGACGGTCGGTAGGCGCGAACCCCGAACACAAATCGCCACTGATTCGTAGTCGGTGATCTTAACCATCGTCAATTAGTTAGTAAATATAGAGTAACTTTAACTGTAAATAGCGACACGTGGCCGCCATTTACCAGGCAGCTAGAGTGATCTTACGAAACGGTGTTCGGATCGCGCATATAGCTATTAGTTCTGCTTGTTATTAAAGCTACTCGAAAGTGCCCAGCCCCTGTGGGGAGGGGGGGGGGGCTGATAAACAATAATATTTTAATAAATAAATATTAATTATTTAAATACCTAGAGACATCGAGGTTTCATGCTAACGCAATCTTCAGTCTAGGAACTAATTCCCGACGGTCGGTAGGCGCGAACCCCGAACACAAATCGCCACTGATTCGTAGTCGGTGATCAATATATATATATATATATATATATATATATATATATATATATATATATATATATATATATATATATATATATGTACTATTTCACCATTTTTCTTAGGATGTTTTATGGGATAATTTTCGAAAACCTTTTCTTTACTTAAACCTCCATTGAAAAAGAAAACGCAAAAAGAAATTGGGATTTACATTGCTTCTAAAATCGTCCCAACCACACAGTACGAAATAGTAAGTTACACATTCATTTGTTTATTCATTATTTTTAATTCAATAAATTTAAAAAAATAAATAAACACCGACTTGTATGTATATGATTTTCCATCAAAAGCACACAAGTGGGTCTACTCGACATCTAACACATACTACGTTGCAATGAAGGACGCAAATCACGAAGTCGAAAGAAGTGTCCTGCCTCATTTCATGACGGGAAACAAACTAACGTGTCATCAACGTAACGTGTGTAAAATATTGGTTCGTTAATTTTAGAAAACAACTGGTTTTCTTGAAATCAAACGAAAATATTTGCCAACAAGAAAATCAGTCAATTATGATACTGCATCGCTTCGCCTGACCACAAAGGTATGGGCCAAAATCTTTTTGGGCCAAAATCTTTTGGGGCCAAAATCTTTTGAAGCCAAAATCTTTTTGGGGCAAAATCTTTTTGGGGCAAAATCTTTTTGGGGCAAAAATCTTTTGGGGCCAAAATCTTTTGAAGCCAAAATCTTTTTGGGGCAAAATCTTTTTGGGGCAAAATCTTTTTGGGGCAAAAATCTTTTGGGGCCAACATCTTTTTGGGGCAAAATCTTTTGGGGGCAAAATCTTTTGGGGCCAAAATCTTTTGGGCCCAAATCTTTTGTGGCCAAAATCTTTGGGGCCAAAATCTTTTGGGCCAAAATCTTTTGGGCCAAAATCTTTTGGGGGCAAAAGTTTTATAACATAGAAACAATTGGTATTTACACGCTACCCGTCGTGACATTAATGTATCTCAATCAAGGCGATTCATCATACAGGCCTGGCAAACATGCGACTGGGGTCCATGATTGAGAGCGGACATGTGAAGACCAAAATTACTACTAAATAATGATTACTGAGAAAAGTTTTAGTAATAGATTTCTTAGTAATTTCCAGTAATTAGCAACTATAACATATAATTAGGAAGCAGC